>OX243830.2:18195000-18795000 GCA_945859575.2 Herminia tarsipennalis
AGGTTATGATGACATCTCAACCCGAATAATAAAGTCAGTTGGTGACATAAAATTAGCGAACATCTTAGCTATATAATAAATTTATGTATATGTTCAGGGGTATTTCCAGATTATTTAAAGACTACTATCATCAAACCAATTTTTAAAAAGGAGTCTAGAGCTATAATATCAAACTATAGACCTATTGCCCTAATCCCCATATTTTCAAAAATCTTTGAAAAATATATATATAAAGAAGTCTACAGGTATTTAGAAATAAATGAGATAATTTGCAAAGAACAAAATGGTTTCAGAAAAAATAGAACAATAAATATGGCTGTATATAATTTCTTACATGAAATAATAATAAACGTAGACAAAAGAAATCCTGTTTGTGCACTATATTGCGATATGACACAAGCATTCGACTATGTCAAGCACGATATTTTAAAGAATAAATTAGAATACTACGGCATAAGAGGTAATGTTCTGGAATTAATATCATCCTATCTATCAAATAGGAATCAAATTACAGCGATAACAAGAGTGGATTTTAAAACAAGAAGAGAGGTAACTTATGCGTCTAATGCTCGTGTAGTCAATTATGGAGTGCCGCAAGGGAGTGTACTTGGACCGCTTTTATTTATATTATATATAAATGACTTGCCCAAATCTATAAATCACCGTATGACACTGTTTGCAGATGATAGCACTATTGCAGTACCATGTTCAATACCAGCAGCATATGAAAAAGATATAAATGAATCGCTCTCGACGATGATATCATGGTTAAATAATAATAACCTAAGAATTAATCTCAATAAAACGCACATAATGCACTTTAGCCAGCATTTTCTTAGCTAATCAACCAAATATTAAATATGGAGACTTTGAAGTAGGTGAAGTAGAGACAACAAAATTTCTGGGGCTAACAATAGATAGGAAACTGAATTGGAAAATTCATGTAGAACAACTCTGCAACAGAATTAGCAGTGGATCATATGCTCTATATAAACTTGCTCCCGTAGTAAACACTAGCACCCTACTTACGGCTTATCATGGACTTATTGCTTCGTTACTGAGATATGGAGTCATTTTCTGGGGTAACTCTGTCAACAGAGACTTAGCCTTTAAACAACAGAAACGCTGCATTAGGGCAATGTTTGGCTTACAAGTGACGGATAGCTGTAGACCATATTTTATTGAATATAAAATCTTGACATTAACCTCATTGTACATTTATGAAACAGCACTATTTGTCAAAACGAACCCTCAACTGTTTCCCCGTATGTCAGATGTCGTAGTACGCAACCGAAGAGACAATAAAAGATTGTGCATGCACTCCTCTAAAACAACGTTATTAAAAAACAGTATATTTTGTATGGCTCCAAAGATCTTCAATAAGATACCAAATACTTTGAAAGATTTAAATTTGTGTTTATTTAAGAAAAAATTAAACGATTTGTTATGTAGTAAGTGTTACTATAACATAAAGGATTTCCTTGAAGATTCTGATTTGTAAAATGTTCTACTTAATACTATGAAATGTACATTTAATTTAAGCAAACAGTATTAAGTAAGGTATTGTAATTTGTAATTTTGTATGTCCTTTTCTTTTATAATTTTTTTTTTACATGGATTAACACATAGACTAATAATCCGCGGGTAACACCGCGGGGCACAGCTAGTAGGTATTATAAATGTGACCTTAGTGGGGATGAATGTTTCTTATTCCTTTACGAAAAAACGAAAACTATTTTGATGAAACTTTACAATGTTATAGCTTGTACATCAGAATAAAGCTAAGAGGCCATAAAATCAAACTTTATGGGGGCAAGCTTGTAATAAATGTATCTCTTCTCATCGTGTTATCCCTATTTTTACAAGCTTTATACAGTTTAAAACAATGTATTATGCTTATAAGCATCCACATAATCATAAGTTTACCTGTTGTTACTACTTTCAAAAGTTCAAACCTCTTTGTTAATTGGCCTAGGTTTTTACTATTTGAGTCGACTACCTGACTATCTGCCCCGGTGAAATCTCATTTACCACCATCAAGAGATTTGACAAAACAGGGACAAAGAAGACACAGAAGATAGTTTCGTGACGGAGCAAAGAAAGAAACCCCGACCGCCAATGGTCAAAAACTACTGCAGCAAAGCTCATGTATACAGCCTAACGTACATCTCAAGCCTACAGTCAGGCCTACACCTCTCAGTACTGCACCACCAAGGCGTATGTGCGCCAGAAGATCCGCTAAACGCCAAGGGTGCAGATTTTGGAGTCGCAACGCAACATCAACTTCTTGGCGTTTGTGGTGCGAGTTTCAGATTGCTTTCTGCACCACGTCATGAAGGAGGATTTGCCGTCGCTTCCGCGGACATGTGCCATAACAATGCACAAAGACTTAGTGCAAGTTAAGCGTTCTAACATAGTTTTAAGTTGTATTGACTAACCGCTATTGTATTATCGTAATGTATGTTAGTCTGTAAGGTTTATATTTCTATGGTCCATTGATACCCGAAATAAATGGTTTATTATTATTTACGATTTTACTGTCGTGGTAGTCTATCAGAAACTGACGTTATACTGATTTGGTAGACTGGTAGACACCCAACCACTACAGAGAGCACCAACCACAAGCACTTGCGGCTCACTGGCTGGCGTACAAACGTGAATTAGGAAGTACTGAATACACAAATATCGTACCTTTAGAAATAACGACATACTACATGGTGTCCAGTGGACTACCACAACAATTACAAAAACGTAAATACATTTTCATCACTTTATTGCAGTTTTACGGCTTTAGAACTGCAACAATGAACAAACTGGTGAAAAAAAGGTTTTTTAATCAATACATTTTGCCCACTAAAGAATAGTGTCTTATCTATTCTTCTATACTAATAACAGAAAGAGGAAAGATTTGGCTCCGAAACTACTGGATGGATTGGAAAAATTCTTTCATCGTTGTGAAGCTATACTAACCGCGGGTGACATACGCTATTTTTTATCCCTGTACTCCCACGGGAACGGAAACTACGCGGGTAAAACCGCGAGGCGTCCGCTAGTGATTTAATATGATTCATGATAATTATAAAAATTGCAATACAGAATTTTAAAATTCGAGACACGTTTCTTTTATAACTCAAAGAAAATGTAGGAATTCGCGACCTTCTTAAGCTTGCATAATTTCCAGAAATGTTCAAATGAACCTGATAGTCTTATGGGCCCATTTAGCGAAACTCAAACATCCGGCAAGCAACAAACACAGCGGAACAACGCACACAATAATCAACAAAATTAAATACCCACCGAGCGTCTAGTAGAAGCTAATAAAGAATAACGATGTTCGATAAACAGAATCGAGTTGCCCCTTCCTAAATGGAAGTTTCATGTTCCGTTATTTGAAGTCAACAGTTTTATTATTCAATATACGCCAATAAAGTCATAAAAATAGTATACGTATTTTGACTATACGTTAAAATTATTCACAGATCTACCACATTGTGAGATATGTTTGGATGGTCTGGGACGAAGGCAGAGATCTCGTTGTTGAAATGAAGATTGGATGGACGAGCGCCTTAATCGATTGATGGATTTGTCAAATATTTTTAGCTTCTCCGTAACAAAAGGTCAAACCTACAACCAACTTGGCCTCAATCAATTAATTATTCAGTCATGTTACATTTATTTAAGTACTTATTCTATAAAAGCATTATGGTCAATTTGAAAATGAAAATATTTTTAAATTTAACGTTGTTTATTTATCAAATAACTTGGAAGCGATGTTACTGTGTTTAATAACAACGAATTTTTAACTAGAAATCCGAGATATTGTTAAAGTCCATAGTTTTATCAAGCGATTAATTTATTCTGTGCATTGTTGGCTTTGTTTCATTAAGTCATAATTGTAATCTAAAATTTGATATTTAGTGTTCCTGTTATTGTTCTATCTATGTGAATTATTGCATAACATTATGACGGCATTGAAGTGCATAAATTACTGTGGTGCTTGCATCAATTCAGTTGTGACGATTCAAATAATTATGTTCACTCGATTATTTAGTGGTTTATTTAGTAACGTTAGTTCAAAAGAAATAATCAGTATTGCTACAAGATTGTACTGTGTGGTGTGTGTCAGTTTAGTTCTAAGAAATGCATTCAATGTAGTAACTTCTTTCAGAATATTTGAGTTCACGAATATCATATTGTTGACTATTCAATACGTTGTCAATGCCACTGTCAATTTTATTTTTGAGGGGGAGTATTTATTTATTTTCTTAAACAATTTAAGAGGTATCAATTTTTCTTTGTCTATCAAGATAAGTGATAAAATAACATTTTCTGGACTTATCTTTATCTTTGTGTTAATTGATGTGAGTTTATTGATATCTAGTATTTGCTACACGAACCCAATCAAATGCCTGGCAGTCCCCTACTTTGTGTATTTAGTGCAAAAACTCCAAACTAACATAAGTAACATTACAAGAATCATGATGTTTGAACTACTGTATCGTCGAATGAAGTTGCTTCGGATACACTTGCAGCGTTTCTTATCAACTGCTTGTAGATTTGAGGATGGAGATAAAATAGTAATGCAAAATTTGAAGACTTGTACTATGATTTACAAGGAGTTATTGAGATCTGTCCTCGAAATTAATAGACCAACGAAAATATTGGTAATATTCGGTGTGATACATGCTTGTAGTATATAATAATATCCAATAATAAATCTTTATACGCCTTTGGTTACACTTTAACAAAGAAGCCCTGCCTCCTAAACTAAGTTATAAAACATGTATCTCAGGGACAGTTCCTTCCCATATTATGCAGTCTTATTTTACTATAACGACAAAAGACAGTAAATTTTAATATATTACACAAAAATAAATGAAAATAGTAAATGCACAACGATGCCACACACAGTATAAATAAAGTAAACAGTATGGAAACTACGTACAAACGTTCAAAACAGCACACTAACACACGTCTCAGCGCATAATGTCCTTTTCTCGAAATATCCTTTTCTCCAAATGTCCTTTTCTCCAAATGTCCTTTTCTCGAAATGTCCTTTTCTTCAAATGTCCTTTTCTCTAAATGTCCTTTTCTTCAAATGTCCTTTTCTCTAAATGTCCTTATTTCCAAATGTCCTTTTCTCCAAATGTCCTTTTCTCTAAATGTCCTTTTCTCCAAATGTCGTTTTCTCTAAATGTACTTTCTTCAGAATTAATCAATTTTAAAAGTACGTACATGTAATGTAAGTTCAGAGCATAACATGAAATCAGAAAAAAAAGTATAATTAGTTATTAGTTTATTTATTTCCAGGCAAAGATTTTAATGAATCCTTATATAATATTTGTCAGTATTTTATTTCCAAATAATCAATAGCATTGTAGGTATATAAAAAAACATTTCTTCACCACGATAAATTCAACTACAAAGAAATCTTACCATACTTATTATGTAGTCAGGCGAATAGGTATAAAATCAACTAAATATACATCAACGTAGATGTTGATGTATATTTAGTTGATTTTATACCTATTCGACTCTTCTTATAAACAGTGGCAGTATATGGTCATATTAGGTTTATTTTGTCGATTTTATATTTGCTATGTTATAATTTTTTTGTGTTGAATTTTTCGTCGTAAAGATTTTTTATTTTTGATAGTCTTACTGTCTATAGTCTGATAGTCTGATTATTTTGTAAAAAAACAAATCAATATAGGTATATACTTTTGTATTATATCTCATTTATAAATTTCTCGTATCGCGTTTGTAAAAAAAATCCTCCGAAACGGTGGCATGTTACCTTTTCACACTTACCTAAACCACTGAACCGATTTAGATGAAATTTGATATGAAATTGATAAAGACCCGGGGAAGGACATAGTATAGTTTTTATCGAGATAAAGGGGGCTATAAATTTCGTGAGGTGATTTTCGCGAATTTTGGAGCCCTACCTCCCTCTGGAGAGTTAAGCTTAACCCCCTTCTCCTCCTCCCTAATCTCACGTAGAATTCACATTTGACTCGACACTAGTGAAGTGTGAGTAGCAATGAACGTCACATTCGGCGAAAAATTGATTTCTTGATAAAAAAAAATTACGGGAGATTTGACGATAGATTTTTGAAAATGACGAAGTGATGTTATCCTATATACCTATGCAAATCCAAGATGGCGGGGGCAAAAAAAATTGTGGCAAGGCTGTCGTTTTTATGGTTTTCGAGGGCGCTAAGGCCGATAGAGAAGTCAAAATATAAATCCAAGATGGCGGTGAAAAACCTATTTTGTTTGATAACTAGTTATTTTTATTCGATTGCTTGATTATATACTAGATAGAGCTATAGAACCATTAAACAATAAAATATTATTACTAGCTACTCTACTACTACAAACTTGAAGAGTGACAGACAAACCCTAGCGAACCCGAATGGAGCGTAGGTATTAATTTCAACAATTAGGCCTAGTTTCCATACTGTATACACAAACAGACACGAACAAACACACTCTTACCTACTTTCTATTACGTTTTGTTGTTTTGTTACTATTAGTTATATTTATGTTTGTTGATCATACCATGTACTATTAGTTACGTGACACACATAAAATAAATTTATTTACAGCGATATAGAAAGCTATTTATTTTTATTTTATTTCAGACTATTTCAGATACGATCTTTGTGATTCCTAAATGGTTAAATATTGTTTTTATTTTTATAAGTCGACGCAGTGAATATGTAAGTACCTAATAATACATTCATCTTTTTTCTTTTCTATTTTGAAAAAATAAAATGAAAAACAAATAGAAATCTTGAAATCTATTATTGTTATGAATAGAATACGGTTAGTGTTAGTTACATTCCTTAACGCTAGAACTTATATCTAGTGGTAAGTGCTACCTTATATACCTATAGGTTGCCACAGCAGGCACATAATTGTTAGAAACGGAATTAAGTACAATACGATATTATTTCCGAATTACCAAAAATGCTGATCAAAAGAGTCCTATAGACCGCGAATCGGTAAACTTAAGGCCTTGTTTGCGGAGACGTGGGGTGTTGCGCGTCGCGTGTGGCGTAGCATCTAGCGTCGCGTTGGACGTTTTTTCTGTTCATGGAGAGGCCGCGCGTGAAGCAGTACTTATCATCGCACGCGTAAACATAAACATATGGCAATGTACGACGTTGTTTATTAGATGCATGGCGGGAAGTGTGGCGGTGCCCGCCGCTGCGTCTCCGGCAAATCCTCAAACGTGACGCAAAGCACGCGGTGGCTATCGGTGCGTCGCATGCGGCGGGCATCGCTGTGGCGCACGCGGGGTACTAAATAATTCACTTTTTAATATGCATGCGCCGCCGCGTGCACCGCTTTAATAAACGCTGCGGGCTCCGTCGCAAAACAAGCGCCATTTTAAATATACGCGTGTAAAATCGCTTCTCCGTGAACGCACTCATACAACGCTACAAGGGAAATTTTCAAAATTCAGTGCGGGCCGCACCGCCCAACGCCACGCGCAACGCCCCGCATCTCCGCAAATGAGGGCTTAGGTAGGACAAAAGTTAGGTAAATAAGGTCACTGGAATTAATTATATACGGAAGGCAGCGGATCGGGTATTGTGACGTAAATTCGGAGAGGCCTATGTCCAGCAGTGTACTAATACAGGCTGATTACTTGATTGAATATTACAGTGTGAATATAATTATTATAACTATTACTGTAGTAAAACTAGTAATTTTTTGAAGACTGTGATTTATTATTTTACACATATAATTTCATTATTTAGATGTAGTGTTGTCCATGCTATCATTGTCATTGAAAGGTAAATAATACCAACATAAATACTTTTTAAGCGTTTAAGTTTAGTATCGTTTGAGTATTTGCAGTCTATTGACTAATGGTAAACATTATACAATTTTAAATTGTGTGAAAGTTGAAAATAGCGAAAGTTTATCAAACCCATTTTAAACTACGTATTACCTATTATTATGTTAGTACTATGTAGGTAATCTTTGTGATATGCTCATTAGAGGTCGAAAAATTTCAAATTAGAAATGCCTGTGAGGGGTTTCAAATTTGAAAACTTTTGAACACTTACTTAATGTAGGAAGCATTTTCTTCTTTAATTTTAAATGTCATTTGGAACCCCAACTTCAAAAATCAAGCGGAAGCCAACGTCATATTAACTGTGTGTCAAATGTCAATCCAATCCGTTATGTGCTTTGAAACAACTTCAAAATATTTATTTATTTTTTGTTGTTCTATTTTACTTTTTGCTTTTAAGTTACGTTGTATTTATTTCTGAAGCCGGTAATATTTTTTTGTAAGAAAACTTTTTTTATATGTATTTATTCAGCTAGTATAAATAATGATATATTATAAAAACCAAAATCATTTTGCAGGCCACGATCACATTATTCATGGTTATAGTGGAAAGCTTTATACCTTTTATACCCGCAATAGTTGCTGAAATGGTCAAAAACGAAGTGGATCGAATCAAGCTGTGTCTAATAAAACAATTGCTGGTTTATAAAGGTATGTATCTTTGACAAACCTAATTGTAGCATAATAGCCGCTTATGCCTACCTACCTTTGATCGAGAAGTTTTAAGAATTTCGTGTTTAGTAAGTTATGGCCAAATAAGTGGGTACTGAAGCGTGGGCTTGGTCCTAGAGCTGGTACCAGGTCCGAAGAACAGGATCCGAATTCCGTTGGGAGAAATCAAAAACAACTTCCCTTTACTAATTATGTATTCACATCAAGACAGTTACTAGCTTAAAATAAATCATTTTACAATCATTCATGAAATGCGACTTTTCAGGCCATCGGCCGAAGCCGCAAACAACAGAACTGCGTCCACCTTGGACATAAATTGCGTCATGTAATTTTATATCCATATTTTCGTATATTAAGTATTTGTACAAGTAATACCATCCAAAAACCGCTGCAGACGCGGGAGAAAATCACTCCATGAGTTCTAACTCTTACTCTGTCCACGCCTGTGGTGTTACAGGGGAGCGGGACAAGACGACAACGGGGATGGTGCAGTGTCTGGGCGGTATGATTTAACGCGGTCCGCACCCCGCGCAATCCCCGCTGTCGTCTCCCCCCGCACCCATGTAACACCCTGAACAAAGACTGAGTTAATCGGTCGTATTGTAACGTGAAATATTTTTGAGTAGACTAAAAGTTAATTGTCGTGTGAATATTTGGGGGTTAATGGTCAATTTTCGCTTATGGGCTAGGTTTGAACGAATAAAGTAAATAATTAACTAACTACTGACTAGATAAGAGGTTTTCTTTAAAGTTATACTAAATTAAGAATAGAAAAGAATCTGCTGAAGGACCGATGGCCACTGGGGCAAACGAGTTCCTAGAGTGTAGACCGCGACTTAGTAAACGTAAGGTAGGACGGCCCCCCGCCAGATGGACCGCGACCTTAAGCAGGTTGCTAGGATGGACTGGATGCAGAAGGCAGAGGACCCGATGTTGTGGGGGAGATTAGGAGAGGTCTATGTCCAGCAGTGGACCGATACAGGCTTATGATTATGAAATGAAGAATATCTGCAAGTGTAATTACTGGGCAAATGAAATTTTCAGATCTTTGTCAAATCTTTGTTTCGTGTCCTTTGTCGGTGGTGAAGTTATGACCACAAGGCTACGAACCGAAGAAACATCTACTGATAAGGAGTCACGATTCTCAGCAATTGGGGAACAATTAAGAAATAAGTTGTGTATAATGTGTGTAAATCTCCAAATTTTTCAGAAATTTCACTAAGTATAATACAATGTCTGAGTATTCCTCAGGAACCGAAACTTACGATGCAGTAAGGGATACAGTGAGCTACTTGGAACATCGTCCGTTCAGATATATGATATTGCGAACTGTCACCGTCGATCTAAGCCTCGTTCTTAATTTGATTGGATTGCTTACTACCTGCACCATTGCTTTGATACAATTTTCACATTTTTACGACTAATTACAATATATATTACTTTTTAATGAGTTTTGTTAGTAGTAGTTCAACATTTATATTTAAAAAAATTAAAACAAGGGATGCCGACCACAGTATTTGATATTAATTTTATCCTGATACCTCCACGCGTTCTTGAGATAACTGCTCTTGATCTGTATATATAGATCTGGATAAAAATTGCTATCAAAATTGCTAAGTAAAACAACGAGTTGTGTTTTATTTAAGTTAAAAAAAGACAAATGTATTATTTTTTTTATATACCTAATTACCTAATTATTTCTTTGAAGTGTCTGGAGTATGAACAAAGTGTCTGCAATCCTGTTTTCTTTTACACGAAACGAATTTTTAGACGGAACGTCAACGACACCTAGGTAAACTATTAGTGGTACCAAGCAAAACCGCGTTGATGCATAGTTGCATATTTTGTAGAGCACCGCTGATTTATAACAAACTACCGACATATATCAAAGACATAGACAATAAGGTAAAATTTAAAAATGAGCTCTTTAATGTACTCTTAAAAAAGTGCTACTACACGTTAAAAGAATATTTTGATGAAAATATTGACATAATTTGATGGTTATGAATTTTATCTACCTAATATAGTTTTATGATTTATGGGTACTTAATCATATGCATGAATGTAATTAAAGAAATAGATAAATAATCACTTAATACAATAAAAAATGTTATTCTCAGTAATATTTGCACACCAACTTGGTAAAACTTGGAATGCTCAATATTGTAATTACTAACACCTCGTAATGTAGGTACCCATGTTATGCAAAAATAAATGAATTGAATTGAATTGAACACCCCAATCCATATTATAATGAACACGAACTGCGAAATGGCGCGAAATCAAAAGAATTTTTCTAAAATAATAAACGCATTCCAAATTCAAGGTAATTATAAAGTTGAAAAAAAAGAAAAGTTTTTATGTAACAGTATTTATGACCGGATTAGTTATATCTACCGTAATTTGTATGCCTCACAACGCAACAACAAATACAATTTGCAGGTAATCTCTAAGTTTTTTTTAAGACTGCCCAGTTTCAGTGCAAGTTTCTGCCACGGCATGCGGTCCGATCGCTTTTCTACATAGTGCACGTAGCGAATATACAGAAGTGTAACTTTGCACGTAGAATACGATTTAGACTTTGAGCATGGCGACCAAGGCACTACTAGAAGAATAAATGTTGCTTACTGTTATAAACCACTACCATGTATCCCTTATATGAGGTTCTTTAATTGAGATGACCGGCATTATCTACTGCAGAATGCATTAATTTTTTTGTGTACAACACGAAAATAAGAATGTAGTATAAATATATATATATTTATATATATGAATAAAAAAACCAGGCAAGAGCATATCGTACCATGCTCAGTATAGGGTTCCGCAGCCTTGAACAATTGCATCAGCAAAAGAGCGTATGTTCATGGCAGTTAGACCCTTTTGTTGACAAACGCAGTTTCTTGGCAATAACTCAATGACAGTATATCCGATCTTATCTAATTATTTTTATTTTTTATTTTATTTATGTTCGGAAAACCAACAGCAAATGATAATTATTTTTGAAGATTGAGACATATGCAACAGTTAGCCAATAAAAGGTTTTCACTTATACATAATTAATTAAAAATCAAACATTAGTGCGCAGACTGGACCAAGCAGTATCAACATTGTAACTTTTCAGTGTATACTATTATTATTTGTAGGGGATACATGAACCCAACTGACAACAAATTATAAACTAACTTAAAAAATAAAAATCATTATATAAAACTACAGAAGAAGTCCCGACTCAGCATCCTCCTCACAGTTTCCAAATTAGTACAGAAAATATCGAAGTTTAACTCCCTACATTTATTGTTTAATGTCTTGCTCGCTCTCCACATAAACGCATTTTGCCGATAATTACAGGGTACCACTGGTAAATGAATTGGAGTATAGTGCCTAACAACTTTGATGGGTACATTAAATGAAATTTTTGACAATAGTTCAGGGCAATCAATCGCTCCTGATGTTATGTTTGACATATATGTCACATCTGCTATTTCACGCCTAATTTTCAATGGCAAAATGTGGAACTTGGCACATAGTTTTAAATATTCACTTGATGAATATTTAAGTTTAAGACGATAACATAAATACCTTATGAATTTTCTCTGGACATTTTCAATACGCGAAACGTATTTATCGTATCTTGGATTCCATACTTGGCTAGCGTATTCCAATATGCTCCGTACAAAGGTGCAATACAAAATTTTAAATGTTTTAGCCTCCTTGAAATTACTAGACATACGCATTACGAATCCCAATGACTGGGAAGCCTTAGCTATTATGTGATCAATATGCTCTTCAAATAAGAGTTTGGAGTCTTGTATGATACCAAGGTCGCGGATACTATTGTTCCTTCGAAGAACATGTCCATGTAGGGAATAGTCAGACCGAATGATTGTTTTTTTTCTGCTGAAAGATATAGTTGAACATTTGATAGGGTTGAGTTCTAGCTTATTGTTTATACAATACTGTTCTAAACGCCGGAGATCGGACTGCAGATCCTCAGCGTCAGCATTTGATGTAACAGCCTTGAAAATTTTCATATCGTCAGCGAAGCTGAGTAAATGGGAGTGTCGGAAGCATGTATCGATGGCGTTTACACAGATTAAAAAAGTAGTGGACCAAGAAGAGAGCCTTGTGGTACCCCGCTAGGCACCTTAATCCAACTTGATACATAGTTGTTGATCACAACTGCCTGGGATCTGTTAGAAATATAAGATGAGAACCATCGAAGCAGATCTCCTCGTATTCCCGCAACTTCTAATTTATAAATTAGCACGTTATGATCAATTTTATCGAAACATTTGCTATAATCTGTATAAACGACATCGACCTGCTTCCCTTTACTCATCGATTCGGATATGAAGTCATTAAATAATACTAAATTGGAAATAGTAGAACGTCCCCTGATGAAACCATGCTGAGAGGCACTAAAAGAATTTTTCAATGCCGCATAAACTTGATTGTAAACGATTTTTTCAAATATCTTTGCCAAAACACATAATTTTGATACTGGTCTATAATTTGTGGCCTCTGTCTTTGAGCCTTTTTTGTGAATAGGCGTAATAAATGCTGACTTCCAAATTGATGGAACGATACAGTCGGAGAGTGATCTTGTATATAACAATTTAATAGGAATCGCGATAGTCTCAGCACATTTTGTCAAAAAAATCGGTGGTATTTGATCAGGACCAGCAGATTTTGTAACATCCAACTTTTTAAGGATAATACCGAGCTCTGTAGCCGATATTTGAATATTTGTTATGTCAGCTAGGGCGTCGCTATTTCTACGTTGATTATTGGCTGTATTTTGGCTGGGTTTAGAAAAAGTTGAATAAAAATATTCAGAAAAAACGTTACATATTGCATCGCCCGTGTTAGCTACTATGTTACCATACTTAATAGTGCTTGGTATGCCTGAGGAATATCAGACAGATAGACAGACAGAGAGACAGACAGACGGACATGACGAAACTATAAGGGTTCCGTTTTTGCTATTTTGGCTACGAAACCCTAAAAACGTTTGCGCAGTTCTACTTCTCTTTGTAAAAATATTTTGACAATACTAATTCGGGATGAGTACAAACCATAGACTTAGGATATACTAGTAGACCAACAAAGAGCTCATTTATGTGTGACGATTTTTGATTTATCAGTGTATGCGTGAGCTAGTGAGGAGATGTCTTAAAGTCGAGAAATATCGATAAGCATTGGTACAATATATGCCTGGTATACCCTAAGTTTATACAATATGCCAGATTTAGCTAATCACCATTATGTTATGAATTAAAGTAAAATATATTATGTTCGTAAACTATCGCGATTTGTACACATTATTGAATTTTATGAGCTACGGGTCTTAACGCGTAATTATTTTATTTTAAGGCTATATACTAAATACCTTTGTTTATTGCCCAAGGTTTCGACCGGATATCAACGGCCGCTTATAAAATTTTATGTAGTAAAATAATTCACAAATATCACATACGACTGGCTAGTACTTAACATTGAAATATTATAAACAAAAAAAAAACATAAAATCAAAAATATTTAATGAAGTAATGTTTTTTGTTTATTTGAGTGGCAATTGTAGGTCATCCGATTACCAAGTTAGGTGAAACCTGTGTTTTGGCAGTAAGGATCCCATCGTAATTATATCGCGATAGCGGCCGGCGAACCTTCAGAAACGTTTTTGGTTATTTGTGAGCCAGTCTTTTACTTTTGGCTGCCAAACAACGTATTTGCTTTTGTTTTACTTCTATCTTCTGCTTTAATCTGTAATTTGAACCTCATATTTTTGGCCTAAAGATGACGACGGTGGCGGAGTAATGTCTCGATTTACGTACGACGGCGACGTTGCAAATCTCTCATGCTTCAATTGCACTTGTAACTAAAAAGGTTATTAAATTATTACAGTACCAAGCTGGAATTGTCAAGGTAGCTTCGTTTTAACGAGATGTCCAACTTTATGTTTACAACAAAATGATACTGTGGTAAAAGAGAGAGAAAACAGATATTAAACATGTCGAATGGGTAAATATAGAAATTTAATTAGTAAACAGGTCCAAAAACTATGCCACACGGAGGTAAAGTAAGTACCTTAAATATTGTAGATAAAACATTTTACATAAAGAATACTTCATTTTGATTTATAAATATTTTGAGCTTCATTCAAAGATTTTTAAATAACCGCCTGTCTGGACTGGGAACTCGCAAAATAGGTAAAATAAACATTCTATATTTTTGTGACATCAATCGATAGAGACAATCGTTATGGAATTCGGAAATTTGGAATTAGGACACTCTGTAATTTTTTTTGCTATTTCTAGCAGTCCCTTGGTACTGCCGTAATTAGAAAATCAGTAGGTACTCATTGTTTTATTCACGAAATCCTAAAAAAATACATTTACCTACTAGTTGATGTCGGTAAATATGTACTAAGATTTACTGAATGTGAACAGATGTAGCCAACGTCGCCTATTTATTTCTTTTTCTTTTTTCTGTTTATAAAAAGACGACTCCCGCAGTAGGGTACAAACCCTGTGTCGCGGGGGACTTTACAAACATACAAGTCAAGGACACAAAGTAACTACACCTAGACTCGGAACAACAATTTGTGGATAACACAAAGCGGTGTCCTGTGTGGAAATCGAACCCACAACCTCTTGCATAGCAGACGGACACACTCCCACCGGCCTATATCGGATGATACAGCTGACCCTCGCAACTTTGTCTGCGTCAATTTTCCCTCGTAATTAAATTAAAAACTTTACTACCTGTTCTCATACCTACCAAAATGTCTAACAGTAAAATCTACTGGAAATCTGTAGGTACAACAAATAGGTACTGATAAATAGATGAATGAAGAAATAGAAAAAAACTGATCTAAAATATGTCCTGTCATATGCTAAAATTTTATTTATCGATAATATGATCGATAAGGATTAGTCAAGTCCTAGTGTAAACATAACAAAACAATATTTTCCTAAAAACACTACTTCTAACGAATTAATTGCTATATAATACCTATTAAGTTAAAGTATAAGATTTCAAAATATGAATTTCATATTTACTATAACGGTTTTCATAAAAATTTCTTCGAAATAAACACAATTAAGATCTAATAAGCCAATAACAACTTACCTGTAAAATGAATGATGCCCTGGATTATTTTGATTGGTAACATCACAATCACTAACAGAGCACGTAACCATGGTTTGAGATGTGATATGTAAAATAATCACGATTAACTTAAATAAACACAAATGCTATTAGAGTTTATGTAGTGAAATAAAGGCTTAGATTAAATTGCGGCGTCGGTAAAGAGAGATGCGGAGTCGTTAGAGAGAGATGCGGAGTCGTTAGAGAGAGAGACGTCGTATCTCTACCTACTGACGCCGCATCTCTCTCTACCGACTCCACGTCTCTCTCTACCGACGCCGCATCAATTACCTCCTAGGTTTATTTTTAGCTTTATGTAGTTTTAAGCTTTCTACCGTTTTCCTGTAATTATAGTCCTCTAATTCTAAATCTAAGCTTTCATTTCACTATAGGTTTAGATTTTTCCTCATAAAGAAATCTCTCTAGAAGCATTCAAAATTTTAAAGCGTATCCTAATTTAAATTTATGATTTACTTAACCAAATTACATACAGCCAGTTTGGAATGAAAGTACATACTTTATACAAAAATACAAAGAACTCTTTGCTTAACTGTTGTCATAGAAACCATGAAAATATTTGTCGAAATAACAGATTTGATTTATCAAAAATAATTGTTTATAATAAATATTAAAGAGATAATAGAGAAGAGAAACGGGTCACAATGGTTTGTGTTTGTTTTCTCTCTCTTGTAGCAGTGTCAGAAGTATCCTCTTGCTTACACGCTTTAAACGTTTATACCAAAGAGAATATAAAACTTCGTAATAGTCTATACGTTAGTATATCCTAAGTCTATGGTACAAACAATGAACAGAAATGAGTACAGAAATGACATTGGACATTGAGTTATAGAATATGCTGCATATTCCTATTTAAATAAGGCAAGCAGTAGTCGAGCGTTCGCCGCAATATCATCTCCATATAATAACTATACATTAGTGAAAATTGTATGGGCTTATCTGTAATTTTCTCATAATCATTACTTCTAAGTAAATCCTACAGCAATATATGTTTTCCAATAACTAAATATGCGTTTGTAGATCACATAAAACACTCCGATACCATAATTTAAACCAATCAATCAATTATATCAGTCCATATACATCTTTTTATAATTAAATTACTTGTATCAATTAAATTTAAGTTAGAATAATTCCAATAGAATATTCTTTATACAACTTGTAACTTTATACAACATTGTTGTGTAGTCGATCTTCTGCGGTAAAGTACTGTTCTGTAGTTTTCTCTTTTTTTTATAATGGTATTCAAGTATTTTAGCTACATAACAAGCTGTATCAATTCAGTTTTGAACATACGAACTATCATGCTTGTTAGACTGTTTAGTGGAACATTCTATAATATGAGTTCTAATAAATTAATTAGAATCTGTTTATGGGTCTATTGTGTGTTAGGTGTAATTTTAGTTTTAAAAAATACTTTTGATGCTTTGGTAAATTCTGATACTATCTATATTATTAATTTCACATTATTATCTATTCAATACGTTACCAATGCAGTGATCAATTTGATTTTTGAAGGCGAATATTTCTTTAAATTTTTAATCAATGTGAAAAATATAAATATTGCCAAATCGTCAGACGAAATATGGGTTTCTAGAATGATTTTTATCTTCGTATTTATCAAGACAGTTTTAGCAATGACCACCATTTGCTTGTCATTTCCAAATGCTTGTGGAAGTGTACGCTATTTCATTTATATAATACAAGGACTGCAAATTAATCTATGCAACTTGACGCGAATAATGATGTTTGAAGTACTTTATCATCGGATGAAGTCACTTCGGATACGTTTTGAGCACGACTTGGCAGTTGCTCGTAGATTTGAAGATGGAGAAAAGACAATGATTCAAAACTTGAAACAGTGTATGATAACCTACAAGAATTTATTGAATACTGTTATAGAGAGTAATACACCAATGAAAATACTGGTAAAGTTTCCAAAATTAGCATTATTAGTTGTTGGTTCAACATTTACGAAACAAAATCGTGTTTAAAATGTTGTGTTTCAGATATTGGTTGATATTGCTGCAGTACTACCAAAATGGTTAACTATTATTTATGATTTCCTTGAAGACCTCGCTTCACACGTAAGTAATACATATCATTAGTTAAATATACTTTTTAGAAGCTACAAAAATTCGTACATATGTATGTTTGATTTTTTTACAATAAAACTCACTTTTTTTAATAAATCAATAAATCAGTAATAACAATGAATAATTTTAATCAGGGCTTGATAGATGACTCTGATTATTATATTTGTCTGTAGATTTTGTAAAACAGCACCATCTTTTAATATCCAAAATTTAATGATATTGTTTGTTTTGTGTGTTAAATGTTAATTTATTAAAATATCCTTATTTTACAGTACTATATTATAGTATTTTTCTTAATGGTGGAGAGTTTCATACCGTTTATACCTGGAGTAGTTGCTGAAATGGTTAACAGTCAAGTGGACCAAATAAAACTGTGCGTTATAAAGCAGTTGATGGTCTACAAAGGTAGTTATGTTTTATCATTGCCTACAGTATTTAAATTTACTATGATACGAACTATGCTAATGATTATGCACGTAGTTAATGAGCATGAATAAGATAATAATTATTATTATCCTCCATTTTATCCATCCATTTCCACATTGAATATAAATGTGGATATATATTAGTATGTTTATCAGTTGTCTGGTTGCCGAAGTACGGGCTCAGCCTAGTTTTGGATTAGATAGCATTGTGTGAGTTGTCCCAAGTTATGATACTTATAAGTATAATTCATTTTAAATCAGGTTTAAATCTATTATAATTACAATTTCAGAGCTCGAAACCCGCAGTATACTGAAAGATATGGTGACATATATCGAGCATCGTCCGTTTAAATACACAGTTTTGCGAGTTATTACCGTCGACTTAAATCTCGTACTTATTATGTTTGGTTTACTCACAACTTGCACCATTGCAATGATACAATTTGCACATTTCTATGGCTAGTCACTGTGGCGCGGTGGGAGTGTGTCCGACTGCTACGCAACAGATCGTGGGTTCGATTTCCTCACGGGACACCACTTTGCGTGATCCACAAGCTATTGTTCCGAGTCTAGGTGTACTTTGTGTCCGTGACTTGTATGTCTGCAAAGTCTCCCGCGACACAGCGCTTGACCCTAATGCCCAATTTAAAAAAAATGGATACGAATGAATGTTTATTGAAACAAAATATATGTTTAGAGTAATGTAATGAATATGTCAGGAAACCATAATCCAAGTCTACGGGAAGACCATACGCGCCAAACACACATCGCCACAGAACATTGATACCTACTACATCGCCCATCGTCCGTGCCTGCCTGCATGCCTGCACGACTTCCCGTAGCATGCATTTATTAATTTTAATCTGATTTACTGGCTTAAGTTTTAGTATGTATGCATGTAGGTACGTATGTAGGTATGTACCTAGTTCGACCATAAGTTCTGTTACAAATGAAAATGCAATTTTTTGAAGTAATGTAATATTACTAAAACTTATATGTACCTATTAATTAAAGTCTCAGCAAAAAATAAAATCAATATTCTATTCAAAATAGCCGCCTTTGGCTTTTATACAGGTCTTTAATCTGTTTATTTACGCACAGTTTCCATGGGAAACGCCACTGCTTGCTCCAGAGATTTTTTAAGAGACTCAATGTCGCCGTGTCATTTATAGCAAGCCATGTCCTCTAAAACTGACCATAATTTGTAGTCTAAAGGGTTGAGGTTTGGGCTAGATGAGGGCCAGTCTTCAGCTCTTTTAAAGTTCGGAACATTGGTTTCAAGCCAGGCTTGGGTAGTTCATGCCTTGTGACCAGGTACAGAGTCCTGCTGGAAAGTTAAGGGTACATTTTTAAAAAATGTGAAATTTTGTGTGTTGTGATTGCTGAGAGGTTTCACAACACGATCCAAGACTACCTCTTGATACACTTTGGCTGAAGTTTTCACTCCTTTTTCACAAAAATGTAGCTTTGTGACGCCTTGATAAGACACGCCCCACCAAACCAACAGTGGCGCAGGACGATGACCACGCTGTACCTACCACTTGAGCAGCTTCTTAAGAACTGTGAGCGTACACTTTATCATTTTGCTTATTTTAGTTCCCTTCAATCGTGAAAAAAAATTCATCGGTAAAGAGGATATTTCTGTGCCTTTCACCTGCGTATCGCGACAGAGGGCGTTTTGATCGATCCACTCTCTTTAATTGTAAAGATTAATTTAGGGCATGTCCTGTATATCGACGATAAGCATCGAGCTTCAGGTCTTGTTTTATAATACGCGACAGAGTCCTAGCGGGAATCTTCATTTCTCGCGATAAGATTTTTTGCTTCCTTATGGGATTTTGACAAATTCTGGGCTTTAACAGCATTAGCAGCCTTTGTAGTTCCAACAGCACGCGGAGGCCCCGATTTTTTATGGTCTTCAACAGAGGAAGTGTTGTTGTATCTGTTCATAGTACGATATATTAACATACGGCTGATACCAAGCTTTTAAAGTGTCTGGAATATGAACAACGGCTCCATACCTACTTTGTGCAATGCGATAACCGCAATCCTATTTTCTTTAACACCCCAATCCATATTGTAATTTGATAATGAACACGAAAAAAGATGTTAAATGGTAAAATAATAAACGCGTTCCAAAAATTTTTTTTCAGTCATTTTTTTTATTTATTTTTATTAACGAATTACCGAAGCTTTGAGTATGTGGTTGTGTGCGTGTGTTCAGTGTGCTTGTTATTATTTAGGTGTAAAGCGAGATTTAAGAAAAATGGTAGGTAGGCTAATGCACGATTATTAATATTTTGAGTGGAGTCAGCAGGCGTTCAGTTGCTTCATAGTCAAGGGTTTTGAGGTACTGAGAAACGGTGATTTTACATTTCGTTTTGTGCAATGGATATATATATGTTTAGTAATTATACGTTTATAAAAGTTTATATGAAACTCCACCAGATTTGAAGTTAGTTTAGTGGAATTTCGTATTTGGCTTATTGCTTTAAAATAAAGAAATAAAGAAAACAGGTTTCGGCGTTTTTGAAAAATCAACCCCTAGGGGTAAAATAGGTGATCCAAGTAAAAAATGAAAAATAAATATAAGTTTGAAAAACTAAAAAAAACACGCTTTTGTAAAATAGCTGTACTAATAAGGGAAACAACAAACTTCTAGAACTTTAAAAAAAATGTTTTTTTTGCTTTCTTCTATTGCTAATAGGATCACTTAGTTAAAGCTGATCTCCTAAATACGAATATCTCCAACGTATAACAGAAAGATCTTGTCAAATTTAATTAAGAAAAAAAAAACAATCTAGTGTAAAAGAGAGTGTGGTGATTTTAAATTTTTATAAATAAATCAAACAAGCCCACCTTTTTTTGTCTTTTTAGGGTTCCGTAGCCAAAATGGCAAAAACGGAACCCTTATAGTCTCGTCATGTCCGTCCGTCTGTCTGTCCGTCTGTCTGTCTGTCCGTCCGTATGTTACAGGCATTTTACTCAGAGACTTCTCAATAAACATTGATGAAATTTGGTGAAAAGGTGTCATAAAGTGACCTAGTTTGATAGTTAAATAATAAAAATACATATTTTTAGGGGGGGGGGGGGGGGCACTCCATACATGTAACAGAAGCTGAAATTGCTGTTTTCTCGGCTAACATCACCATGTGGCACATCATTCGACAGGTCTTTTAAAAAACTTTTGAAGGTTTCTAATAAACTTCTTTGATTGAGTAAATATTTTTGGAAATTATTGCTCCGAAAGTTGCATAAATTGTGCCTTTTTGTGTACTTTTGAACCAAGTGACCAAAAAATATAAAAAAGTCACAAAGGTAGCGCTTAACAAATAATTTAAACTAAAATTATTTTAGACATGATCAGATATTCCGTCATTGAGTTATGGCCGTAAAACAGCTTTTCTCAACAAAAGGACGTAAGTGCCTTATAATTAAGGCTGCGGAACCCTACACTGAGCGTGGTCCGACATGCTCTTGCCCGGTTTTTATTGTTAATAAAACAGCTACATATTTACAAAAACGTGTTCTGTTAGTTTTTTAATTAGTATTACAGCCATAATCATGTTATTTCATCGTAAGCATTTCAAAAAGAAATGCTTACGATGAGCCCTTTAATTTGATACCCATAATGCGGTATGCGAAAAAACTTTTCTTCTTTTTCTTTTTGACCTCTTACAGCCGCCATGTTTGTTTTTTTCAAACGTCACAAAATAATAATGAACATTACATCCATACATGCATACAATATACGTGCGAAAAACATAACCGTTCCTTGCAGACGGGTAAAAAGATATGGTAAATTTTTGGCAACAAATTATTTCAGTTAATAATTTTATGCAGTAGGGTTTTTTGTAATAATTATCTGTATTTGTCTACCAAAATGAATTTGAAAATTACCATATCGATCTGTCGCAGATTATGGCTATGTTCGAGTATTCTAAAATATTTACCACATTAACCAATTACATAGTATATAGTGGCTAACATATGGTCTTAATATGCTCGTAAACTTTCGCGATTTGTAGACATTATAGAGTTTTATAAGCTACGAGAGAGGCGATACTGACCTAAACCAGTGACAACGGCCGTTGCAATACGGTCAAAACATCGAGAAATAAAGTAAAGGTATTTAGCCTTAAAATATTTACACGATTAAGACTCGTAGCTTATAAAATTCTTTTCACATGTGTGTGTTACGTGGTGTTTATACCTATATTATACATGATGTTATTATTGTATAAGGTGGTGATGATGGATACGAAACTGAAGTTAATCGATTAGTGTGTCATTTTTACATCTAGTATGTAAAACTGTTTGTACTATTGATCTCATTAGAAAAATAATCGATTTTGTTAACGACATTTAAACTAAAAATATACACTTTTAATAAAAGTGTATATTTATGCGACCTAAAGGTTGTCCCTCACCTCGAGTATTGGCCTATAATGTAACATACTTATTCGATTTCGAGCATTAAGTTACAATACAAACTCCCTGACTGACGATCATTCGCATGTAATGTAATATTTATGATTCGATTTCGAGCATTACGTTACGTCTTATAATAAAAAAATAATAATTCGATTTTCGAAGCGATTGTTTAATTTTTTCATTGATGTTACAAGTGTCGAAATATAAATAATTGGATTATTACATTTCGCGCACTGTAACGATTGTTTCACCTCCCTTACCGATGTCATGCTTGAATCTGTAATATTGCAGGTTGCGCAAGAATGCTCAGTTCTCTTCCTTCACTGATGTAATGCTCGGATCTGTAACGTTACATTACAGGCAAATGCTCGCGGCGAGGGACTACCCTTCTAGTAAACGAATCAATAGATTATAATCATTGAAAGAACTTACATTACGAATTGATAGATAGACAATGTCTTACTGAACTTAGTGGTAGAGGCGTTTATTATTAAGTAGTGTAATGGTAACATTACCGTTCAAAGAGGCGTTAGTTTTTTTTTGAATATTGTGTTATTTATGTGTTTTACAATTATAAACCTAACCATTTAAATTCCGCAGAAAGTAACTGATAAAAAATTATTGCACTGTTTGTGGGAAAATCTTCAAGCATGGCTGTGTCAAAATGTTTAAAAAACATATTCAACGGAATAAATTCAGTCCTGACAATACAAACTATTATGTATGCGCGACTACTTGGTGCATTATTTTATGACCCCAGTTCTAACAAAATTATAAAAAATTGTTTAAGAATTTACTGCTTTCTAAGTGTAGCTTTTGTGATCAAAAAATTTTTAGACCTAATGACTTTTTCATTTGATTATTTTACTTGGTATGTCTCAATTTTCACGGTTCAATACATTGCAAATACTATTGTTAACCTTATATTCGAAGGGGAATATTTTTCAATATTTTTAAAGAATTTTAGAAACATAAATTTTTCATGGGCGAAACAGCAAGACGAAATATTATTCTCTAAAATTATGATCATTTCAATGGCCATAGAGACGGTTTGTTCAATGGCCTTCATTTGCAAGGAACTCCCTTATTTCTGTGGTAGTGCAGGATATTTTGTCCTTTTAATGATGAAACTACAAGGTAATTTAGGAAAATTCGGAAGAATAATAATGTTTGAGTTACTGTACCATCGAATGAAGTTGGTAAAAGAGCGCTTTGAGCGTGATTTATCAATTGCTCGTAGATTGTATGATGAAGACATTTTGTTACAAAAGTTAAAGGAATGCGCAACAATTTACAAGAATTTAATAAATACAGTTCACGATACTGATGCACCTGTAAAATTTTTGGTAGGTGTACATAAAATATTACTGAAACCTTCGAAACAAAATTGGTCCTTACTTTATTGTAATTTGGTTTCAGATTTTGTTTGATGTTGCGGTTGTATTTCCAAAATGGTTACTGTTGATTTACGATATTATTAAACAAGGAAAAACCTACGTATGTATTGTTAATCTCATGAGCGGACTTACAGAATTTTGTTTTTAAAGCTAATGTCTTAATATGGTCTGTTGATGTTACAGTTTTTGACAGATATTTGTGTTAGTTTTATGGAAAGTATGGTACCTTTTTTACCTGGAATATTAATCGAAATTACAAACAGAGAAGTCGATCAAATTAAGTTATGTGTGGTGAAGCAGCTTATGTTTTACAAAGGTTTGTATAGGTACTTAGGCCATATCATTCTATCATCATCATGCTGGATCGATTGTAACATTTTTATTTATAAAGTATTATTTCTTGTGTATGATGAGAATACTTCTAATTGATCAATTGCAGGGACTGAAGCACGCGAGTCACTTAATGTAGTGGTGAAGTACTTAGAAACTCGTCCATACAAATATACAATATATCGGATACTTGACGTTGATGCAGCGCTAATACTCAAAATGATTGCATTGCTAACCACATACTTAATCGCCATGATACAGTTTTCGCATTATTATGACTAACTGCCTTTTTACTGACTACTACTAACGAGCGACGGGCTAGAAATAAAGTGAAGAAAACATTGGAATAAATTGCTTTCATTTCTTGAATGTGCAGTAGTCGTTTTTATAGTTTTAGCTTTTGTTTTTATTTCCTTAGTATCAGTAGTTGTTTTTAGTGTAATAACTTGTATGAATCGATGAAAAATACGTAGATAGGTACTATTTCAGAATTAGTACAGTACTCCCAAATTAATAATGCACATGCAGATCTTCGCTAATTGTCGTATTCCCGGAAACACTCGAATCATGGAATCGTAAGAGCCCTAAACAAGGCATTTGCATTTTGCACCTTGTTTAAAAGAGATAGGAGTCAATATCATGTGTGCACAATCGAAAACAAATCGGGCGTTCGGCAGCTGTCGCCGGTCAGCGAAATGTCTGTCAGTCGTCTTTATATATTGGTAGTGACTGCACGTGTTCTCTATTTGTGGAAATATATAGAGCTGCTATTACACACCCTTCTTGGTAAATATAATTTCAACATTAATTAGCTTATTCAGATTTAAATAGTATATTTTGAAAAAAGGAAAATAAATAACATATTTCACGTTTTTTTAATATTAAAAAAATAAAATACCTACATTAAATACATATTAAGTACTAGAAAAACATTTAAAAAATGAGATTTATTTAAATTAAATAAATAGATAAACATGCATAAAAAATATATACCTAACTCTGCCCATGCCATTTTCTTTCAGACGAATTCTTCCAAAATGGATAAATTTAAACGTGGAAAACCGCTTAATTCACAAGCACGGCAAATGGTATTTAATGTGTACCTTTATTTCTTAAATGAAGCCAATGTTTTCAACAGAGACCATGATGGTTATTTTAAAAAAATTCAAGACCGTGTTACAAAAGCTACAGGAATTTCGCGACGAACTTTGAGTAATATCTTAAACGAAAAAAAACATAATCAATCAAAGAAATTTTCTACACCGAAAAAAGGAAGACCTAAAAGTAGATTTCGGCTGGTACTTGATGATTTCGACTACTGTGTTATTCGTAATATGATATACAATTTTCAATTGACGCTGAAAGAACTCCCAACTGTAAATAATTTAAGAATAAAGTTGATCGAAGCTATTAATTTCAAAGGCTGTGCCGAGACTTTAAGGTTGATCTTGAAAGACATGGGGTTTAGGTTTCTGAAAACTGATAATAACAGACAATTACTTATGGAAAAACATGATATACGCCTAAAAAGGATCAAATATCTCAGAGAAATACAACAGCTGAGGAGTTCTGGTAGAAACATAGTATTTATGGACGAGTCGTATGTGCACACATCACATACTAAGGGTAAAACTTGGCAAGATAGCAACAAAAAAGGTATCAAACAACCCATTTCCAAAGGAGAGCGAATAATTATTGTACACGCAGGCAATGAAAAAGGCTTCGTCCCAGGGGCTCTAATGTTACATAAATGTGTCGACTCAGAAGGTGACTATCATAAAGAAATAAACGCGGAACGTTATCAAACTTGGCTACGCAATCAATTGATTCCCAACTTGCCTCCTAATAGTGTGTTGGTAATAGACAACGCCCCATATCATAATAAGCTGTCTGTGAAACCACCAAACTCAAACACATCTAAACCACAAATGACAGCTTGGTTACAACAACACAACATTCCGCATGACCCAAAGAAACTGAAACCCGATTTGTATAAAATTATACAAAGATACAAAGAAAATTACACAGAATTTGCCATTGACCGTATAATGGAGGAACATGGGCATAAAATTATACGATTGCCACCATATCATCCCGATTTTAACCCTATTGAAAATATTTGGTCCCAAATAAAGCAACACGTGGCCAAGAGAAATATTGCAATGACTGTGACGTCAGTTAAAGATGCTATATTAGAAAAAATCAATAAAATAGGACCAGAAGAATGGAAAAAAGTTTCTGATCATGCGGTTCAATGCGAAGATGAATATAGAAAATTTGAGCCAAGAATCGATAGTTATTCCGATAAACTGATTATTTACACAGGTGATAGCAGTGAGGAAAGTGTAAATGAACAAGAGCATAATGAAACTTCTGATGAATCTGCGATGTCGGGAATAGAGGTCTTCCTCGATTCTGATTAATTTTTTTATAATTGTATTATTTTTCTGGAATGATTAGTGCTGTAAACAAATTTGAACTGAGATTTTGATTATATTTTATGTAAACCTCTATTTGAAAACGTTTTTTTCTCCTTCTAATAAAACCTTATGTTATTTAAACCTTTTCCTCCATAATTACACCAACTTCGGTAAGACACTTGAAAACTAATCACTCCAACAATGATTGTAGCGTTTTCGCTATTTACTTACATGGAATTATCGAATCAAATTTCGTTACAGGTAAATCAAATCTGTTTTAGCACAAAACACATAATATATAAAATTAGGCATAGAGAAATTGCTCTTAACCACTCTATATAAATATCGTCTTTCGACGCTCGGGTAATACGACCGTTGCCGAACAATGACGAAGATTTCCGAAGATTTCTATGCGCATTATTACTTTTGGAGTACTGTACATTAAAGTAACATTAAATACGTATAATTAAGGAAATGTATTTCAACAAGGCCCTCAATAGGTGCTATATTGCCTAAAATTATTGTTTATTTTTATAAGTTTACCACAATAAATGTTTATTTCTATAAGTGTAGTATATTTATGGTTCTACTTTTGTCAAGGCCATAGAAGAGGGAAAAAGAAGCAGAGAACTCCTACCGAATAGGTATTTTGTAGGAGTTATCTGCCAAAACTAACCTATCAAAGTAACCTAGTTATTATTATTGTTATTGTCTAGCTATTTCTTTAAATAGATGGCGTTGAATAATTGTTAAGGTATTTTATCATAAAATGAAGTTTTTATGAACTTTTAGTTTTAACAAAATTTCGCAAGCAATTTTAAAGTTTTTTTGTTTATCACCAGAAGACCTTAGTTTTCGTAGCACAAAACGTTTGGTTCGATTGACAATTACTGTAAAGAAACGGACTGAATTGATATATTTCGAAAGGAATTTGTTTGACGTTGAACGTTGTTTTCTTAATACAAATACAAATAAAATTTAAAAAATAATACAGTTAAATATGATTATGAATAATCATTTCGTTGCTTAAAAGTACGTGATATAATTATTAAACCAAATAGCAAATTAGATCAGTCTTTCGATCAAAACAAATTAAAATTGCTTTACCCGATTGCAAAGAAGGGTTCTGTTTTTTAGATTAAGTTTATTAGTACTATTTAACATTTACTTTAAAAACGGTATAAAGAAACCGCTGTAACTGATTTTAGTAATGTTTGTTATGAAGATGACAAAATATTTGCACTTGTAGGTACTTATGTTTTGTTTTTATTATTGGTTACAAAATCCTTTTTAGGTCAAGGTTTCAAAGCCTCCCCTAAAATTTTCGTCGATTTAATGTACATCGCTTATAAACCTTCTTTACCGCACAAGTATATAATAGCTAATGGAATTGTATTCCATTTGTACGTACTTCAAATGCAGCCGGAACGACATTTCCTTCGAATAATATAGAAAATTGAGGCGTAGTAATACTACTGGTTTGACGTGTACTTATTCGCGGAATTTTTAATAAATACCTATAACTTGGACAGGAGTGTAGATGGAATGTTTGTGGTGTCCGATGCCATTATGTGTGTGCAGAATTAAAGCTATAAAATGAACACATCATTACATAATCTATTTATTAATATTTAAATTTATAAATATTAAAGCAAAAGGGTTCCTTTTAACGAAAATTATGCGGACAGATGAGTATCAAATAGCAATGAAAAGTGTTGCAAAAACGAGGAAAATTTACGCATACAAAGTTGTGCGGGTCAGTTAATATTTAAATAAATTAATTATGGTCGACACCTCACTGTGTTTTGGTTGGAGGGCACTGAAGCAAGTGAAATTACTAAGCAAATAAGACTTTCGAACTAATGCCTCAATGAGGAGCAAAGTGCGGTGATAATTTGAAACAAGGATTTGGGTTTTACTAATACTGCTGTAATGCTTACCATCATATATAATAACTTTTTTGGGAAAATTCTTCAAGGAAAAAAAAATCAAATAAATCACCGAATGCAAATTTCGCAGACTTACTTTTAGTATATATCTCTAGGTTCTTATAACCTAGGTCAACATTTTATATACATAAACCTTTCCAGAAAAATATGCTATCGAATAGCGAAATCCTATACAAATCCCATAACTGGCTTCCGGGAAAATCGCGAGCGACGGTACATTCATAAAGTTCAAACAGAGAAATAACAGTTTTGCCAGATAAAGCGATGTCAAAACAAATTAGATGTAATATGTTTTTCTAGTACTAAGGGTATCTGAGCTTACCTAAAACTATAAGGGTTCCTTTTTTACTACGGAACCCTTAAAAAAACGACTTTGTCAGTAAATCTGTGTGTATTGTGTGTTTATTTTTTAATGGTTTATATTTGTGGTTGGTTGAACCACATTATAATAAGATAAATAATAAATATTAGCAACAGGATGACCATTCGACTTATCCCGGAAGTGAGATAAGATACTGCATTATGTTATTGTTAGAGACATCAGCAAGACAGATGGGACGGTCAACACATGAATATTTCAGAAGTGGCATTAGGACATGGAAAAATAAATATGGCCGGCTTGACTGGACGCATTTGTACATAAATCGTAGTACCGCCCGTGTTTGAATTACCAATGAAAGGGACCAAGTGAGGGTGATTTATCAGTTAACCGTATATCCATCTCCAGCAGCCGCTATTTGGAATTTTTATTGAAAACTCGGACCTAGTACACGATTCTTTCATGAATGTTGTGCGGCTATTTATAAATTAGCTAGCGTTTGCCCACAATTTCCTGTCTACGCAGAATCATAAATAGGCAAAGTCTCTATAATACGGCATATTTAAATGTCCCTACCAAATATCGTCTTTGTCACTTC
This sequence comes from Herminia tarsipennalis, assembly GCA_945859575.2. Lineage (NCBI taxonomy): Eukaryota > Metazoa > Arthropoda > Insecta > Lepidoptera > Erebidae > Herminia > Herminia tarsipennalis. The sequence goes on from OX243830.2 coordinate 18,224,678, forward strand.
ATTTAGATATTAATTTTTAAAAGATCATGTATCTTTTTACTCAAATTATTTTTTTACGTAAAGCTAATGTGAATTTTCATGATTTTTTTCAGTAATAGGTATAGCTTAAAGTAGATTAGAATAACACCGGCTATTATTTAATTTATCTATATCTATCATCATCAGCCCTTATCGGTCCACTGCTCTGGACATAGGCCTCTTCTAATTTCCGCTACAACTTTCGGTCCTCTGCCTTCCGCATCCAGCCCATCCCAGCGACCTTCTTTAGGTCGTCGGTCCATTTGGCTGGAAGCCGTCCTACCTTTCGTTTAAAAAGTCACAGTCTCCACTCTAGCAGCCTTATTAATAAACATAAACTAAAGTATGATTAATTTTACTCCAAGTTTGAAGTCTGTAGTAGACAAATTCAGTCATACAATTCAGTTAATAAATAAACAGTAAGGAGGAGGAAGTAAGCTAATCCAAATCTACTCTCGGAGTAAAAGTTAGACTTAGGTGCTACCTAGATTATACGTAGTGTAAACAAAGATTAGGGAAGACTTCATAGATTACACGTATTAATTTGGCCAAAACCTAAAAATTTGATAATTTTATGGTTACTGTTGTGCAAATACCTTATACGATGGATAGAGATTATTACATTGGTGATTTGAGGTATAAGATTTAAATTTATAATATTGGTCGAAGAATTGAATGAAGTTGAAAACCAAATTCTGTTAGTAAGGCGAGTGAAAATGTACAAGATTCGTAGGAATCCTTTGAATGAGCTTCAAGAAATTGATTTTAAAATTAAGTACAGATTTTCTCGATCTACTGCTTTTTTCATTATTAACATGGTGAAAAATGATTTAACTCGTGATAAAAGAGGTGGCTTTATACCACCCTACTTGAAAGTTTTGACTGCAATAAGAACATGGGCCCGTGCAGAGGTATTCGTAAGTAATAAAACTACATATTATCAATTTCATAGGTCAACACTATCCAGCAGCAATGGTTTTACCTACCTACTTAGTTGTATTTAATTTGTTTTTATATTTTTTTATTTCGACATATTCAAGATGATGCAGGCGATCTAAATGGAATGAGTCAACCAACAGTATCACTTGTACGCAAACAAGTTGCTTTGGCACTAGAGGCACATAGAGCTCAGTGGATTAAATGCCACGAAGTGATATAGAGCAGAACAGTGTAATTGAAGAATTCTTTTCAATATGTGGATTTAGACAAGTGATTGGAACTATTTACTGTTCATATATTGGAATCCCGAAAGTGAGTGGAAATATTGGACAATACTATATAAAAAAAGGATATAGTTCAATAAACGTACATTAAGTTTTATGAAATTATGCCCACTATAGTTTAAAAGCTGACTTCCAAAATAGAGTTTCTTAAGTACAAATATGTACTCGATGGTTAAAGGCTAAAATTGGGTTAGGTACAAACGCTTAAAAACCTATGTGGGTGTGTAAGCATTTATACCTAACCCAACGGTAGCCATTTAAAATGAACATATTTTTTAGGAAACTTTATGACATATTTTTACCTGGTTATTTTAAAATATTTTATTTTGATAGTAGTCAAATACTCAATTCTGTTGGCGTCAAATAAACTTCCTCGTCGCTAGAATTGTATGACACACATTTTAGATTTTTCATTTTTTTTTAAGTTTTTAACCCAAGGTTTTAACATGAAAAGAAAATGGCGCACGCAGAGCAAACTAATAAAAAAGAACACCAAGAAGGTTGGGAGTCTGAGTTTTTAACAAATTAAAAACGTTGTATGATAAATTCGGCACCATGGAGATAAAAGTAAATAGGTTTAATGATGTTTTGAATTCACAAATTTAGTGCAAACGAAGTTCTAAATTCAATTTACTTTATCCTCTGGCGGATAAAAACGGCTTTTGCACTCAGATATCGAAGAGCAAAAATACTCTTTCCGAGATGTGGGGATGAAAATGTTATTTAAGGAGCTTCGTAAGTTCTGTACATGGCAATTTTTGAAGTAGGCAAATCTCCGTAATATGTAAAATAACACTGAATTTCACATATCTAACTTTAAAACTGATAGAGTTCGATACAAATTTGCAACCCTATTACAGCCCCTTATGAGTTGAATTTCCAAAAACGCTGAAACATTTGTTTCCTTATTTTAAACGAAAAAGCCAAGTACGAAACTCCACACATCTAGTTTAAAAACCACCGGAATCTATACAACCTTGTGACGGAGTTTTACATAAACCTGCAACCCCTGTTTTACCCCGTTGGGGGTTTATTTTCCAAAAACGCTAAAACACGTGTTTCTTTATTTTTTAAGAGCCGGAAATGAATAATTGTTCATATCATCATGGACCTGATATGAAGGTGGCCACAGGAACTCCTAAACTAAAAATCAATATCGATAACAGTATCTGTTTGCCTTTTTTCGGCAAAGGCCTTCCCCAACTTCCTTGTTGTTTTGTTTTTTTTCCTTTAGAGCATTTTAATCATCTATTCGGTTTTGTTAGAGTGTTAGTTCGATTAATCTAACAGTACGGAAACAATATTTCGTTTTATTAGATTGATCTAACAATCCGGAAAACGTATTCCGTTTTGTTAGATTGATCTAACAGGACGGAAAAAAACATTCCGTTTTATTAGATTGATATAACAATCCGGAAAAAAATCCAACTGGCATTACAACTTAATTAATCCTGCAAAAATAAATCCATAAATTTAATGAACATTCTGAAAATTTTAAAAACCTATTCGATTATAAATGAGCAAATATCAAAATATAGCATACCAAATGAAAACCGAGTTATAGAAAAAAAATAAATAGACCAATATATTCAAGACTGTCAGTTGATGCTTGTAATCGGCGTCATCAGTACAGAGTCATTTCTTAAAGATGATGCGAAATTTTCATTTTTATTTTTATCTAATGATTTTTTGGGTTCCGTAGCCAAAATGGCAAAACGAAACCCTTATAGGTTCGCCATGTCCGTCCGTCCGTCCGTCCATCCGTCTGCAGCTTTGCTTTGAGACTGTTAGTGCTAGGAGGCTGTAGTTTTTCATTGATACACATATTACTTACGACGACAATGTGAAAGAATACAATCTCGAAAAATATTTTTTGTGGGGTGTCATTAGATAGGTCTTTTAAAACGTTTAGGAGTTGGAAATACTATTTTTAGGTTTAGGGATCCGTTGGTAAAATATTTAGCTTAGCATGCTTTGAAGTGAAAGTTTTTGGTAGACTCAAGCGTCCTCCCCCCTGCCAGTTGAACCCCGCCGTTAACGTTGGGTATGTGAAAAAATTCACGGTAGTAGTATATTTTTAGTGAAATTAGAAGGAAAACTATCACAGACGACTCCGACGACTATCGCCGCAAGCCCTGTGTCGCGGGGGACTTTACAAACATATAAGCCACGGACACAAAGTACACCAAGACTCGGAACCATTTGTGGATCACACAAAGTGGTGTCCCACCGCGTAACAGAGACTTTTTTTTTTTTAACATAAGATCCTTCTACATGGTAATGAAATATGAAAACTAAAACAAAAATTAATTAATGTAACCGGTAAAGTCTATATAGTTTTACATATATATTTATCATCAAAAATTTAATTCCGGACAGTATTCCGGATATTTAGACCATTTGGAACGTTCGGTTTAACAATAAAATAATGTAACGTAACAGAATGTTTTTCAATACTGTTAGACTAAACGTCTAACTATACTTCCACTGTACTTCCGGATTGTTAAACCAATTGGAACTCACTGTCTAACAATAAATTAATATAACAAAACGGAATAGACGATTTAAATAATTGAAATCATGGACATTGTGTTTAATAGCTTGTTGATTTTAAAGAAATATTGTATATTTTAGTTGTTTATGTCAAAAAAATGAAAATTACACAACATTATTTTAAGGTTCATCTCCGTGCATCGCGCGGCTGAAGCGACAACAGTCAGAGTGCGCTCGCCTACTCGTATGTCAGACGTAGTCCGCGCGCGTCTGTCGTAGACCTCGGAAACGGTGCCATTCATTCTCATACTCTGACTTTGTCGCCTCATGCGAAAATGAATCTAAAGACTAGAAACTATGATGTCCATAATTTGAAAAATATATACGACGTGTCGATCATATTAGAGTGACTAGTATCTCATACCGATACACTGAACTCTATAGCCTACTAGTACGCTAGACAGGCTACCGCCGACTCCACAAGACTTCCATTTGATTTTGACATTTAGACGGTAATTTGACAAAATCAAATTAAAGTCTATACCTGTGTTACAAGGGTAACAACAACGACCATTTGCCATAAGTGTCAAAAAAGTTAACAGGACGGTCACTTTGTCCGGGATAGCCAGTCCAACGTACTAGTGCCACACTTGAAAGTACTAATAGAGTTCCGGTGTACCGATACATATAATATTTTAGTTAATAGTTGATAGCAACTGAATGAAAAAGCCGAATGCCTTTTCATTTAGTTGCTATCAAGCGCCAGTTTTTCTCTCAATACGTACATACTACGTGGCATTTTATTATGAATATAAGCAAATGATTTTCAAAATAACATGCCACGCCTACTACTTGTCAGCAACATTACGAACAATTGTATACCTAACTAATATTTACCTTTACTCACAACATAAATTACTATATCATATTTATTTGAGGCGGTTAAAATTCAAGAACATTTACTCGGAGTTCACTTGCCTCTGTATTCTGGTAATCTGCGTTATAAATGGTATACTACTATAACCTAAACATCGCTCCATCAACGCAGCAAATCTTGATGAACGTAATCTATAAGCGAAAAGCGAGAAAAGTTGGTGTTGCATTTTTATTATTTTTGCAATTAGATAATTTCTGGAATTGTGATGTTACCTAAGTAGTCGGTAAAGAATCTATTTATTCATTCTTCTTGAATCTTAAGGATGTGGACCCATTCATAAATCATAAAACAGGCAAATATGAAAAAAATATGGTCAAGATAATAACAAATCGCTGTAGGATTATATTTTAACATAGCATTCTATTAAAAGGACATATTATGAAAATAAAACCAATTAGACAATGGGTCATAGACAAACCGCACAAATTTATTAGAAAAATGGTCCCTATTGACACATGTATTTTAATTTTATTTCACTGAGGATTCGAGCATGGGCTATACAACTATACAAAATAATAGAATTTAAGTGTCTGTTTGTAATGTCAAATTATCAGTCATCAGAACAGAATAAGTATCAACAACAGTCAGATGAGCCTCGCTCAGCAGATTGGTTCGAGATTGCGGAACTACTAGCAGTGGTGGTCGACGTCCGGTACACACAGGCCTACCTGCCCTATTATGTCTGCGTTGTAAAAGCGAGTTCCCGCCTTACTCTTAATTAATTGTACCCTACCATCTATTTCTATACTAATATTATAAAGAGGAAAGATTTGATTGTTTGTTTGTATTGAATAGGCTCCAAAACTACTAGACGGATTTAAAAAATTCTTTCATCGTTGTGAAGCTACGCCCCGGGTGACATAGGCTATTTTTTATTCCTGTATTTCCCTCGGTAACGGGAACTACGCGGATGAAACCGCGAGGCGTCCGCTAGAGTATAATACAATTGTAAATTTCATATGTTTAATCTATACATATGTATAGATTAGAACACATTACCCTCCTTTGCGTCGCGCAGTCGGGTAAAAGTTGAGGTCGCTTAGGTTTTCTACCTTGTACCGCAACTTGCCACGTCGCGCTCCCTCCGCCGTTCTCTAATTTTGTATGCTCTGTTGTTTCACCGCATTTATTTTTCTTCGCGGTCTAATTCTCTTTGTTGTCTCAGTCGTTTCGCAACCAAATTTCGCGGAATGAGGTCCGTGTTTGAAATGAAATTGGTATTCGGAATGAATTGGGTTCTTCCGTAAGTTTTGCGGACCCTTGATTTTTAATTCGATTTATACTTCGCACGGATGCTGAATATTAACCTGGCATAATCCAGAGCATAACGATTGCATTTTTACCGTTTATTTACAGCCTACAAAATACAGCATCAATAAACCAAAAAACAGTGTCTTTAGATACTATTGTTAGTATGAAGTATTCAAATGCCGATTTAGTTATTGGAATTCCGCATGGGATAATACCATGATACCTCACGCGCAATACCGTTGTTAATAGAGGTAAATATTGCAGAGAAGTAAAGGTTACTTATAATATCTTTCAGAATTTTATTAAACTCGAAGTGTAACTGTCTTAGTATATAGTAACCACTAAAATATTAATTTTCAGTAATGCAATGTTTTGCGGGTATTCATCTACCAATACCTTTTTGAATGATGGTCAAAACCTGACACAGCTTGGAAAACCCCGAATGTATAAAAAATAAATATTATTTAATTCGTCAATACCTACTGTCCTACAGTTGTAACTTCGCGAATCAAAACGCATTGACGTGTCACATAATTAATCTAATTTTATTAGACGAGCTTGTATGCTGCATGAATAGAAAGATAAATAATAAACCTTGTAATGAAATACAGGTACAGCAACACCTATCGGGTGGAAATGCAAATAAGTACTTACCTAATATGGATGAAGAATAAGAGGTTTGAATTGTTATTAAATTATTAGCTGTTGCCTGTGACTTCACGCGAAGTTTACATTTGATCTGTTTCAGACTATAATCTATCTCTGTCCCAAATTACACCCAGATCCGTTCAGCCGTTAAGGGCGATATTGAGTGAAACAAACATCCATTCATCTCAACTATCGCAAGTAAGTACTTTGCAAGACTACTGTCCGACCGAGACTTTCTCCGCGTATATATCGTCTTATTTTTTACTAACTGACCCGTGCCCACTTTGTTAGGCCTATGACACTCTACAACTTCGCCCGCGTTTGGACTGCCATTTAACCCCTTTAAAGATTTTATTTAGGCTTTGTAGTGGATGCCTACATCATAACAACTATCTGTGTACCAAATTTCAACCCAATCCATTCAGAAATGTGAGCTGTGTGTTGATATATCAGTCAATCACAGTTTCCTCTTATGACTCTTAAATACACAGATAGCTGATCCTCGCAATTTCGTCCCGTGTCACATGAGAGAGTTACAGAGAGTCTCCAATACAATCATAAAGGAGCTGAAGCTTTCTTTGTTTTATCCACGAACCACTTAAGAAAAATTGAACAAAATTTGATACTAATAAAAACCGACAAAATCAAAATTACATGAGAATACAACTACAAAACTGAGACTGATGCAAAAACAGGAGGTCAAAAATATTAAAAGAAGAGTACACGAGATTGGATATATCAGCCTACAATGGGCACAACATAGTAGGAGCATCCACTTACAATGTAAAAACTGTATGTGCTTAAACATTGGCCAATTTACTACTACTTATTAAATAAAATTTGGTACCTACAATGCTAATTTAAAATCACGCAGAAACATTTTTTGTAGGTCTGGGGTCTCTTAAAAGTATAACATAAGCTATTTTAGGGTACACCACACTATGATCGGTAAGAGTGAAACAGAAATTATAGAGGAACGCTGGGTGGCTACGATACGATACTGTGGCCTCTTAAAATTAAAACGTGGCATGTATGGCTCTTAAAATTAAAGTGTGGCGTACTTTGTATTTTAAAGTAACATATATTTTTTTAAATTTAATTAAAAACAAAATTATTAATTTAATATAAAGTATTATTCTACTATGTCGCAAAAAATCATTAAAAAAACTGTTTGCTAAACACAACCATTCCATAAGGAGAATGTCGCGCGACTTGCCTCGCAGAGCTACCGGCCGGACTTAGTACGTGCCCACATAACCGCGCATCATTCCGTAAAGGCTTCACAGTTCGTGTTTTGACAGGCGTATTCCTCCCCCGCTCTTCACTCGGCGGTGGTGAGTGATGTACCGGTGTTGAACTTTAATGCCCCCGCTGAGCCAATAGTGGTCCTCTCGGAAAAAAAAATTTGGATTCGCGCCTGATTTTGTTGCGTTTTATTTTAAAACTATGATATCTCCTAAGATATTCATTGAAATTAATTGAAGTAAGAGCAGTTTTGTTCAAAAACAAATATTTGTGATTAATATTTGTTGACTGCCTCTGTGGCGCGGTGGGAGTTTATCCGACTGCTACGCAAGAGGTCGTGGGTTTGATTCCCACCCAGGATAAAACTTTGTGTTATGAGCACGATGGTTTATTCTGTGTCTGGGTGTTATTTATCTATAATATGTATGTATTTAGAAATATATAACAATGTTTATCAGTTGTCTGGTTTCCATAGTACAAGCTCTGCTTAGTTTGGGATCAGATAGCGTTGTGTGAGTTGTCCTAAGATATTATTATTAAATTATAATAACGTATTTATTTGGATAAGGGTTAATACCATGTTTATTAGAACACTTTCTCAAATACATGCATAATTTTAGAACAAATTTGCAATTATTGTATTTATAAATTTGATTACCATAAAAAACCTTAAAATATTAATATTTGCTGTCGTGGACTTTTTTTTTAGATTTTTTTAAAAGGAACATATTCGTCATACATTATTGTTGTGTAACTTTAACCGTTTACGCAGCGCACGCAACGGGAACTTTTATACTTATATTTTTTCCCCGTTTTCGCAACATTTTTCATTGCTGATCGCTCCTATTGATGATAGTTCTTGAGATCATCGCGTTCAAACAAACAAAGAAACTCTTCAGTTTCATAATGTAAGTTTAAATTAAGTATAGATATAGTTCTACTGCCTTATTAATAAAAATCGCTTACTCTTAGCATAATTCGAAATTACTCTTAGACTTGTTAATTCTAGACTAACCGAGAATTATCTTCGAAACTACTGGGTGGCGCAAAAGTAGTGGCACTAAAGAAAATACTTTTTTTTTTTTTATATGACGTTTTCTGTCATTCTGTTGTTGAAAATTGTGTAGTGAACAAATGTAAAATACACTGAAAATAAACATGGACCGTTTTACTCCCCAAGAACGTGGAATAATTGTGTCAATGTTCTTACGGAATAATTCATCAGTGATAAGAACACAACGTGAATTTCGTCGACGATTTCCCCACCGTCCGGCACCGATTGGTCGCACAATTCGACGCTTTGCCACACGCCTTGAAGCAACTGGCTCAACATTGGATAGACCTAAGTCTGGGAGACCAAGAACAGGCCGTTCAGCTGAAAATATCGATGCTGTGCGCGAAGATGTGGAAGAGTGTCCAGAAACATCAACGAGGCGACGTGCCACGCAATTGGGCATTTCCAGACGGACCCTGCAGCGTATTTTGGTGAAAGACTTAAAGATGTTCCCGTATAAAACTCAAATGACTCATCAGCTGCTGCCTGCTGACCACCGAGCTCGTCTAGATTACTGCCAGCGCGTCATAAACCTCAACCTTGAAGAGGATGATTTTCCTTCAAAATTGGTTATGAGTGACGAAGCGCATTTCCATCTCTCAGGGCATGTCAATAAGCAGAATACTTGGTTCTGGGGCACTGATAATCCGCGCATTATTCAAGAAACACCTCTACACCCACTAAAAGTTACTGTATGGTGTGGCATCTGTGTTGACAGAGTGATCGGACCCTATTTTTTCGAAGACGCTGGAGGCAATGCGATAACTGTCACTGGAGAACGCTACAGAACCATGTTACGTGAGTTTTTGATACCCAGTTTGGACGAATTGGGGCTGGAGCACATCTGGTTTCAACAAGACGGCGCTACGGCACACACAGCGCGCGACACTATGGACTTAGTGAGGGACGCTTTTCCAGGCCGAGTTATCTCTCGTTTTGGCGATTTGCCTTGGCCTGCAAGATCACCCGATCTGACCAGTCCAGACTTCTTTCTTTGGGGTTTTTTGAAATCTCGGGTGTATGTGAACAAGCCACAGACTCTCGCAGCTCTAAAAGAAAACATTCGTCAAGAAATAACGAACATATCGCAGGAAGTGTTACGGCAAGTTATGCAAAATGTCATAAATAGGGCTCAAATGTGTATCAACTCTGGAGGTTACCATTTAAAAGACATCATCTTTAAATCCTAATGGTACGAAATTTAATGGCACAAATATACATTTAAAAAAATCTAAATCTAGTTTTCTAATTTAGAAAAAATGTTGTAGCTGAACCAAATAGGGTCTTTACTTTTGCGCCACCCAGTACAATGTTATTAATAAACAAGAAGTAATCTTGGGTTAACAATACATTACTTATTCCAGGATTAAGACGTTTGTTATGGCAACCCTTTTGTTTTAAAAATAAAAAGAGTGAATTGAATGACACTGACAGACAAAACTTTGAGTTTGACAATTTATCAGATTTGTTAATGTTTGATATCGGTGTTCATTTACGTATTATTTGTAGAGTGAGTGCTATTTACTGGTGCATTTAAAACAAAAATGAATGCAAAACGTAGTCGCCAAATTATGTAAAATGTGCCATTTTAAAAAGGAAAAATTTTAGAATTAAAAAAAGCCCGCGAAGAAAACCTGGCTGACATAAAGTCATTCATTATATTACTATTTTATGGGTATTCAATATTTTTCTCATTTGTTTTTCATTTTATTCTTCAGTACTGCAAATAAAGCAGATCAACAATATTATAAAATTCAATCACAGACAGACATATCCAGAAAGTGTTTTTTTTTTATAGTAAAACCACTTAGCAAACACCGAAATCTTTGCTTCCATACTCCAAAGCAACGCTCCACAGAGTTACGGGTCCTTATGTGTGCCGCATTATACAGTTCTTCTTTTTCTGAATTTGATTCAGGACAGGAGTAAACAAATAAGGAGTACGGGCATAGTCGGAATCTCGTAATAATCTACCTTTAAATTCTGACTGCTTAAATCTTTGTTTTAAGCTGCATTAATGCAATAGAATTCTTCAATTACATTGTTCTGCATTCATTGAATATTCTAGCATCATGGGTGCTCGCCAATGTGCCATAATATCCTTACTTTCTAAATTAGCATTTGACACAACCTGGAATAAACTAGAATATTACTACAATATTAGGTACATACTAAATTATTGTCAATATATTATTTTAATTTGTTACTTAATTTATAATCACAAAGAGAAACACTGAAAGTAAATAATTTGACCATAGAAAATGTGACGTCATATGCTAGCATTCCATACAAATTTGTACAGAGCGGCTCGTTTTTGACGTTCCCTAAAAAGAGGCCGATTTGTTGGTTTCTTATTTTTATATTTTTTTTTATTTAAAATTACCGAGGCAATAATATTTTTTAAAGTAAAATTGTTCCAAAACCATACCATAGTAATAAAAAAAAATATTATTGAAATGTTTTATTATCAGCCTACTCTGTGAACAAGCGTTTTCCTTTATCTGTGCGATCGGTTTTTTGAAAACATACTTGTTTTATCGGCTGATTGAAAGTTGCGCGTATTCTATTGCATTCATAAAAAAAGTATTTTTTAGTGAAATATAGATTTATTTATAGTGCAAATTAGTAATAGATATTGCTATTGTAATATTGTGTTGTGTCGTGCAATAGTTACGCATTAATTTTAGAAAATATACCTAGAAATGAGTACCTAGGTAGATAACATCCTTAATTTATAGGTGTTACAGAATGAGTTGATACATTGTATTGCTATGTGTATGATTTAATATCGCTGGCTTTGAAAATAAAGAAATTATAATTATTATTATTATTTCCTTTATTTAGTTTTTTTCTTATAAATTACATTTTTAAATATATATATAAAAAATACATTTAAAAATATAAAAAATAGTGTCCCACCGGCATCGGGTACAGGGACCAAGCTACCGGTGGTTACGGCCCCAGAGAAAGGAACCTCCTCACAATGCGAGCTGTGTCCAGAAGTACTGCCTTCTGCATCAAGCGCTTGATCCAACCGTCTAACGCGAGCCTCTCAAGGTGTTGGTAGAGGCTCTTGGCAATCAAACCATTAACGGAGACGACTATCGGTACAATGATTGCCGAATCAACATCCCACATGTTGACAATTTCGTGCGCCAGATCCAGATATTTTATTTGTTTATCCTTTTCGGCTTTCACGAGATTTTCGTCATGGGGGATGGTGATGTCGACAATCATTGCACGACGCTCAGATCGGTCTATCAGTACAATATCAGGCTTGTTGGCGACAACAGTCCTGTCTGTGATGATAGAGCGATCCCAGTACAACGTGATACGACTATTCTCGAGAACTGGCTCAGCAACGTACCTGTAGTACGGGACTTCAACGTCCACAAGGTGGTATTTCAGAGCAAGTTGCTGGTGGATTATCCTGGCTACTTGATTCTGTGCAAGTACTCGCCGTTAGCAAGACGGGTACAGCCGGAAACGATATGTCTGAGGGACTCACCAGGTCGGTGACATGCACGACAGATGTCAACAGTGCCATCCCTCAGTATATATTTCCGGTAGTTATTCGTCATGATAACTTCGTCAGCAATAGCACAGACAAAACCCTCGGTTTCCCCAAAGAGGTCACCGAACCGTAGTCAGGCCACAGATGCTAGTAGGTCCACATCGGGCCCATGAAGAGCCCGAAAGAACCTACCGTGAAGCTCCTTGCTCTGCCATACCTCCCTGCGTTCGTTGACTCCAAGTACCACAGGCCTGCGCCAGTTCTCTTTAGCCAAGGAGAGCGGGGTAAGCCCGGTGTCCACCGCGACAACATCCCGATGCACACCCACATCCATAAGGAGAAAATATTCTCTGAGATTGTATATCTCGCGGTTATGAAGGGACTTGAGGTTCAACAAACCCCGGCCCCCACACTTCCGCGGGATATACAATCTCATCACAGATGAACGCGGGTGATGCATTCGGTATGATGTCATGAGTGTACGGACTTTTCGATCCAGGGTGTCTAATTCTGTCTGAGTCCACTTGAGTATACCGAAGGAGTACATTAGAAGTGGCATGACACAACTGTTGCAAGCCCGGATCTTATTGCCACCTGACAAAAGGCTATTGAGCACTTTTTTCAGGCGACCGAAGAAACGTTCCTGCAGCAGCTGTTTCATGTCAACCTCATTAATGCACAGTGCCTGCGATATACCCAAATACTTATAGGTCTCGGTTGCGAGAAGTGATCTTAAGTGAATGGAATCCGAGAGTTGAGTCCCTTCGGATTCCACTATCCGCCCTCGCTTTATATGAACGACTGCACATTTGTCCACACCAAACTCCATTCTAATAGAATTACTAAAGGTTTCAGTTACCTTCAGTAACACTATTAGCTGTGAGCTGGTGGGGGCAAAGAGCTTCAATTCATCCATATACAGCAAGTGGGATATGACCTGACCACCACGTCGCAACCTGCAACCTAGCCCTGAACTCTCTAGTAAGGTACTAAGTGGGTTCAGTGCTAGGCAGAACCATAGGGGACTCAGAGTGTCACCCTGGAATATACCCCGCTCAATCCTTATAGCTACGCCGCCACTTCCTTGGATCCCTCGGCACCCTGGATAGGTAAGAACCGTATTCCATTGTCCCATACACGACTTCAAGAAGGTGCATAAAGTTGTATTAACTTTATACAACTCCAGCACCCTCAGAAGCCATGTATGTGGCACGGAGTCATACGCCTTCTTATAATCTATCCAACATGCCGATAGATCCTTTCGGTTGCGGCGAACCTACTGGCTAATAGTCATATCAATGAGGAGAAGCTCTTTAGTACCCCGGGCCCCACTTCTACATCCATTCTGAGAGGTACACATGATGGAGTTTGTGTGTATATGTTTGTTTATTTTAGCTCTCAGTATGGATGTAAGAAGTTTATAGATCGATGGCAAACAAGTTATCGGTCTATAATTACTAGGGTCCGAGGTACTACCGGTCTTATAGAGCAGGTGGGTCACTCCTTTAGTCATAAAGGCTGGCAGCGACGCAGATTCTAGGGCGGACTGGAATTGCGATGCCAAACAAGCGTGCGAACTGCGTAGCCATTTCAGCCAAAAGTTGTGCAGTCCGTCTGGGCCTGGAGATTTCCAATTAGAAAAAAGACGGACTGCACTGGCTACGTCTGTGCTGTCAATGTTGATATCTTCCATTTCCGGAATAAGTTCGCACGCTCGTTCAACGTCACGCATCCATTCCCCCTCTGTGTGGGTGACAGGCACCGCCCAAATGTTGCGCCAAAACGAGCTTGTCGCTTCAGCATTTGGTAGATGCCCGCCATCCACACCTTGATCCGTTCGCTGCCAGTCTCTATACACCCACCTTTGGTCCCTTTGGAACATGCAGTTCACGTTATACCTGTCCACGCGTTTTTTATACCTGCGTATTCGGTTTGCCCATGCATAGATTTTTTGCTTCAGGAAGTCGATGCGCTCTGTGACACGCGACATATAATCCTGAGGTCTGATGTCAGTCCCCAAGAATGCCCGTTTCACAAAGCGCATCACTCTCGGGCGAGTGTTCCCGGTCCTGAAGCAGGACAACTTGCCGATGAGTACCCTTGCCCCGGCAATACGGCGCTCAATCCTGCATTGCCACGCGGGTACGGCGCACCTTGGGCGTATAGTAGGGGTTTCTGCTAAAAGCTTAACACCTCCTATACGACATGCCGCAACAGCTGCACAATACAGGATTGAGTGGGTATCGCCGAGGTCTTCGCTATTATCTAGGTAAGTAGGCAATAACGAATCAAGAGCACACACCAGCGTAATGTTCCGTCTATGCATAGGTAACCGAGGCAGGCGTGGCCTAATATTGTGGGGCGTGGACCGATATTCGCGAAGCGCAAATTCCAAAGCGGCCTTAATCTCCTCATTGCACTGAGTACTTACCACAATAGCCGCGGTATCCGGCCCCGTAGCTTCACAGTCAACTACATGTGTAGGAACCTGTACCGGGGCAGGGATCTCGCGGCTAGTCTGGGCGTACTCCGAGCGTAGTCTCTCAAGTGCGGCCTCATCTAGCAGATGACAGCGCTGAATGGCCCGCACTTGGTCCGATAATCGTTGTGCCGAAACGTTGACAGTCGGCTCAAGCACCTGAAACAGAGGCAGCATCCGTTCACGGTACACAGTAAGGTTAGTTCCCCCCTCTGTAGCCGCAAAATATGCCCGCATGACGTTCTCGTTCATCGACGTCGTCCATCGTATGCGGCGCACATCACCACCGACAGCGGGGGCCCTGTTTGAGGCCGGTGGGCCTCGGGGTCCTAAGCTGGTCGGCGGCCGGCCTCTCCCTCGCCGACGTACAGGTGGTGGCGACGTTGGCGGAGAGAAATACTCGTCACTCGACGAGCTCGACGCCTCAGCAACGGCTGGTGTTGAATCCTGTGGTTGCGAGGCGGAGCGGAGAGACGAGTCCGGGGTTGGAGGGTGTGCTGTTCTGTCTTTGGCTCTGCTTCTAGTTATCATGTGGCTCAATGTAATTAAATCATTTTTTCCTTGTTATTGTTAATTTTCATTTTGACATGTAATGTCATAGTGTAAATTTCTTGGCTATTGTCCGGTTTTGCGAATTTATGGGAGTTATAATTATTTAGAAGTATTAATGCTATATAATTGATTAGAGTATTAAAAGAACATTAGCGAAATATTATAATATAAAATAAAATATTTGGTGAAAATTTTACGACACACGTCAAACGTCATTCAGTGTTGCCAGTTCTATATCTATCCAGTTCTATTCTATATATGTATTATTATTATTATTATGTATGTCGTTTCCATATCACGGGACTATGGAGTCCCGGTCATTTGGGAGGCGTGCGTGGGGCCGAAGCCAACACGTAGAGGCCCGTTAGACACTTTAATCTAAAGGCTATGTGACACAAACCGGCGAATATCGTTGTATTCACTATATAAATGTACCCAACGACATTCCCCAGTTAGTGTAAAAACTATTGTCAAAAAGTGGTAGCTAAGACACTGGGTTATGGAGGTGATGTGTTAGTGGAATGGTTAGCTGGTACTATTGAAGGACTATGGCGCCTGCCCTGCAAACACATGGTAAAAACACACGGACAAATGGGCAGGCGGTGACTCGCCACTCACTAGATGGGCCCCCTTCTGGCCGCCACAGGCATAGGTGGTGTGAGCAGCTTGGGGTGTCGAGCGGTGCGGCGCCGGTTTCACCATCACGAAGAAGCCCCGTGAGCGGGTTTCCCCGTAGTTATGCCCTTGAAAATTACACTTCCACCCCCGAGCGTCCAAGCTCTGGCGACCTCCCTCTGGCCGGCCGGTTAAGGCAAGACAGAGTTGAGAGTCCTGCGGGCGCTCTTGGTGTTCCACTCCCGCCGGCCAGTAAAGGCAAGCGGGAGACGAGGCCCTGATCGACTCTCTGAGGCATCGGGACCGCAGTGTCGCCACGCACATTCAGCTCGCCACCAAGCTGCCCTGCGGTTTGTGTACTCTTATTTCACCCTCATGAGACATTTTTTATTGGTGTCATAAGGATTTCAAGAGCTGCTACTATGCCCTCAGAGTGTTGCGTTAATCTCATTTAGGGAGACAACAACTAGCCCCGAGGGGTTTATTATTATTATTATTCCCTTTATTTAGTAATGTAATTTTTTCTTATAAATTACATTTTTAAATATATATATAAAAAATACATTTAAAAATATAAAAAATAGTGTCCCACCGGCATCGGGTACAGGGACCAAGCTACCGGTGGTTATGGCCCCAGAGAAAGGAACCTCCTCACAATGCGAGCCGTGGCCAGAAGTACTGCCTTCTGCATCAAGCGCTTGATCCAACCGTCTAACGCGAGCCTCTCAAGATGTTGGTCGAGGCTCTTGGCAATCAAACCATTAACGGAGACGACTATCGGTACAATGATCGCCGAATCAACATCCCACATGTCGACAATCTCGTGCGCCAGATCCAGATATTTTATTTGTTTATTCTTTTCGGCTTTCACAAGATTTTCGTCATGGGGGATGGTGATATCGACGATCATCGCACGACGCTCAGATTGGTCTATCAGCACAATATCAGGCTTGTTAGCGACAACAGTTCTGTCTGTGATGATAGACCGATCCCAATACAACGTGATACGACTATTCTCGAGAACTGGCTCAGCAACGTACCTGTAGTATGGTACCTCAACGTCCACAAGGTGGTATTTCAGAGCATGTTGCTGGTGGATTATCCTGGCTACTTGATTGTGTCTGTCCAAGTATTATTATTGCCTCCGTAATTCGCGATTAGATTAAATGTCAAATAAATAAAGCTCTGTTTCATGTCACGCATTAAGCAGGTCGCAAAGTAGGTACCTATATATATTTTTTTAGATTGGCTTTCTTTTGAGAAAAAGTCACCGCTACTGAAAGGTATAAACACTTAAAATGATACAATCGGCATATACTTCTATTAATCACCATTTTGTATAGGTATTACTGTCATATATCTTATTGTATTTTTTTTTTTCAATATTTATCCAGGAAAAATAAAATGTATAAGTGAAATTATTAAATCTTTCGGAAATTGTGGAGCACTTAAACTATCTTCCAAATATATAAATAATATCGTTGGCTTTTTGAATAATCCTGTTTTTATTAAAAATCCCGAATTATTTATTGCAGCTGTTGTACAAACGTCACTTTTTTGGACAAGGTCCTTTCTCCGAAATATGTAAATTTTCAAGATTTGTTATCAATATTGTTTGTCTAAGGACTCTTTACAATCAAAACAATATTTTCCGCCATCGCATGGCCGTGGTCACGGGAAGAAGTCTTCCCGTGACCACGGCCGTTGCAATACGGTCGAAACGTCGGGCCATAAACAAGGTATTTTACCTTAAATTATTCACGCGATTAAGACCCGTAATATATGTATTTTAATAATGTGTACAAATCGCGAAAGTTTATCAACATTTATCGCATGTCTTGCTGTGTGATTTCCATCACAAAATTTATTTTTAGATTATTTTTTAATTCGAATTGGTATAATGATACCTTAACACATTATTAAATCGGACAGGGATTATATATACACATTACAATGAATATATTAAATCTATAGATTTGATATCGACTTTTACTATACTATTAACATAATCGTATATAACATACTATTTTCATTTGTGTCTTACCTTTTTGAATGACATCATTAATGTGATTTGTCTATGTCCTCTGGGGGTCCCTTCAGATCCACTCATTCGCTCGATAAAATTTTTCCCTTTGTCGACTTCCGGTCATCCTTTCCATATGACCGGACCGTCGAATATCGCCTCACTCAAGTGAGGGGTAGTTTTTTGCTTACATCTCTACTCTCATCTAATATTATATTCATTTTTATTTGCTTGTGACAAATGTAAACATTGAAGCATTATACCTACTAGTTTATCGAATACTTACTGGCTATGCTTCTGCTATGGATGCTTGAAAAGTTTATTGTGTCGATATATCGCATCGTAACTGTAACGAATCAATACGCATAATTATCGCATACGTATTTCTTAATCCTCTATAAAGAAATGACTTTCTCTTTAAAGTTTTAAATCTATGGTATTTAATGTATGAAGAAAAAAATCGCTCGGACGGGACCTAAGGTCCATAGGGCTACGGTCCTTACGCCTAGATGTCTCATTTGTTCTTCAGTTGTTCTACTAAGCGTTACTCCTGGCCATGAGGGGTCAGTAGTACTACTAGTAATACTAGAGACACATGGTTGTATCTCTAGTACTATCAGTAGTACTAGAGACACGAGGTTGTATCATTTGTACTACCCGTAGTAGTACAAATGATACAACCTCGTACCTACGAAGGGGTCGTAGCAAGTGTCAAGAAATAAAACCATTTTATAGAAGGTGTTCAAAACAACAACACAGTAACATTTCTGGCAATAATCAGGTGTATTTACGTTATAATAAAATTGGTTCAAGAATTTGGCTTCTGTGTTATGGAAACTATTCTTGGTGGACAGAGTAGGCTAACGTGGTTCGCTGAGTGCAAACTTCGTCTGAGAATATGTCTGAAGAATGTTCTTCCTGAAACAATCTAGAAATTGTTAATTCCTATAGAGAAAATATTATACCTACATAGAAAGTATGATGTTCTCAGAATGTTTTGTAGGAAGAATTTCGATTTAAGCCCCAGCCTTTGGTAGCGGAATTATGTAAGAAATTCTGCATTGCGAAGATAGTTGACCTTTTAAGTTGGAAGTATTTTTTTAATTGCGTTTTGGATGGAGTAAGCTTTTGTTTGGTAATCATTTAGGTTGCATTATTTTAGTTGTAAGATCAGATAACTCACATCCTACTAGAAGCAGCTATCTTTAGAAAAGCAGGATATTATTAATTGAATAATTGACTTTTAGTACCTATAGCGAATGACTTTATTTCGTGTTGCTAGTCGGGGTCACCATTTATAGCGAATGTTGCTATATAATGTTGAAAGTGAAATAATAGACGATTTCTATTGTTAGTTAATGACTGGTTTATTTTGATTAATCCTATATTATTTATACAAAAACAAAGAGATTTACAATAATTGAGAGTGGGGTTTCAATATTGCTTACCTAGTAGAAAACCTTGTACGTGTTACTTGCTACTTCCTTAATATTAACAATTAAAAGTAAATATAATAATTTGTTAGGACGTGCAATTTAACACGTTTATATGTTTCTTACTTTCTATAAACTTATCCCATGGCTTTGCCATAGTACCTACTACATTTTTCTTTTTTTTTTACTATGTAATGAATTTTGTCGCCTCTTTGTTTTACGTACTCTACATTCAAATTACGGACAAAGGTAACTTACTCTAAGGCTATAAGTGACTACTTATAAATTTAAGTGGATCATAATTTATTGTCCCATTAAAAATGTAAAACTTCGGAAAGCAGGCAAAATGTGCGTAGACAATCGAAATAAACCCGAGGTTTACAAGCTCATTGGATAACAATTGAATAAAAAACTCATCACAATAAATCAACAATCTCTTTTAAAAATCGGACCGAGTCGCTATTTCAAACTCAATGACACGTTATAAACATTTTATAAAGGGCCCGAACTTATTTCACTCGAAGCAAATTGATACAAATAACTTGTGAAATATTCTCTTCTGACAAAATGCTTGGACGTAAAAGAATACGCCTCGGCGTAGTCCCCGATGATCGACGACAATAATACCCCGGAAACCTGGGCCCTCATTATTTATGTTCGCACTTCAACGCCCTGAGGAATGAGTATTTTTCATGCAAATATTAGAGGGAACGTAGAACAGGCGATTGGCGAGTGATTGAGCGAGAACAACTCGATAATTTTAAGTAATTTTTTAGGATGCTTACATAAGAGAGTGTTGCCATGCCATGCCATGCCATTAGAAAAACAAGGCTTAGTAAATGTAGAATAATTTAATATACAACCAGGTATATTCTAATTTAAAAATTGTTTTATTTATTTTAAAGCATAAATAAATAGATCCTATTAACTTAGTGTGATATACGTATTAATGTAAGTAGAACGATAATTAGGTATATCCAAATTAGTCTCGCCAAATGATTTTATCGATACAGGCTAGCCTAACGAGAAGACTATCAGTAACAGGTTTGGCTGACAATGTACAGCTTTTGATTACGAACTATGGTGATATCTTTAGTATTAAACTATATCTAATTACTACAGCGAACATCTTCATTTAATTTAATTCTCCATTTTTTATCTAGTAGTAGTAGAAGGTAAGTACGTTGAATTACGAAATACACGACATGTACTATGACTAGGTATCCACCGTGAAAAAATAAAGATACAAGCGGCATAGCATTCTCCTAAAAAATCATTGAGTAGCTGGATAATATATATATTTACTTCTTTCGTGACGTATGCTCGGTTTAGTGGTTTAGAGACGTGATTTGGCAACAAGTTCATCAACTAAACTAAGTAAGCTATGTAATTACACTTTTCTACATTGCCACACATAATATATATTATAATCTACCTAATTATACTTTTTTTTCTAAAGAAAACTAGCAAAAATCTTGTAAAAAGTCCGTTCACGTCAGTAGTATAAGGTAAGATTCCAACCCGCGACCTCTCGATTGCGAGTCCGGTGCCTTAACCATTAGGTTACCGCAGCTTCTAAGTTTCGCATTATAAAATTGTAAAAAAGCTATGTCCGTTTATAGAGGATATTTTTAAAAACTAACCTAGATCGACTAATTAAGGATTTCTGAATCCCAAACCATATAGGGGTTGGCGTCAAAACTACTGAACAGAATCTATTCTAATTTTGTGAGCATAATTTCCTATGTTCGGATTAAGCTAAAGGCTATATATCATCACGCTACTTTTCTGAGGACCTGAGCAATACCGAACGGAGCCACGGGCATATGTATACATATAAACCTCACGGGAAAACATCCGTATCAAAATTTGTTGCGTGGTTTAATAAAAGTTAGCGGCAGAACAGAAAGACGAAAGCAACGACTTTGCTTTATGTCATCCCGACATAAAAGAGTGCCTTTATAATGTACTAGCTGACCCGTGCCCACTTTGTTAGGCCTATGACACTCACAAATAACGAGACTTTCTATTGATAAAAGTTTTTCAATATCGGTTCAATAGATTCAGAAATTCACAAACTCACAAACTCACAGACTTTACCTCTTTTTATTATTAGTATGGATTCATCTGATAAATAGCTAATAGATTCGTCAGACAATCAGTTTGGTTGTTAAGATGCAAAAAAACTTTTTACACTTTTACATCATAAACAGTATACAATTTGCAAAATGATTAATTGCGTCCAGCGAAGTAGGAAAGAATAGTGTTGAACTAAAATATTAAAGACGCCGGCTTCAGTTGGTACGAGAAGAAGAAGTTGGCTTGCAACTAGGTCAACGTGGAAATAATAATGTGTAATATGCTGGTGAAGTAACACTAATAAGCACTATTAGGATGAAGGCTACTTTACTAATGGGCGGATACTCAAACTCGAATAACTAATCAGGGGGCGCTAAGTCTCGTGATGTCATTGAAATTTTGGTTACTACAAACAAAAGTACGTAAGACCGAACTAGACATTATTATCATTGGACATATTTCTAACTGGTCATAATACTAAATGCTCATTTTTGAAATTCGACATCAGTCGAGTAAAACGACAAAACTGCGTCACATCTCGTCTCTAATCTACTTTTACTGTCGCAGTATATTGCAAATATTTAAAAAAGTCAACTCATGCAGTGTGTTTTTCTTGGTAATTTGTTGACGCAAAACTAGGTGAATTATAATTTTAAAATTTAATTTTAAATATATCATTCTACATAAATACTGCTACAAATTTGTTCAGGTTGCTATCCTAACCGCGATATACATACACAAGACTTTCAGTTCGCTTGTGGCCACGGCCGGTGCAACCTGGTCCAAACAACCAGAAATTTTAGGCAAATAATGCGCGTTAATCACCGTATTCTATATATTTGTAATCAAGTAGGAAAAACCAGAAATTGCGAAGCCGGAGCCGCGGTTATAAGCTAGCTGGATAGTTTGACATAAAAGACAGACGGAAATCCAAATTTAAAACTAGATTTTTAAATTAAAATTTGTCGGAAAGTATAAAACAAAGTAAGGTAAACGCCCCTATCATCAGCAGTGTGTTACATCTCCATTATAATACACTTTACTCAATAAGGCACGTTACCAATAGACGCCATTTCTTTGCAAGTCGCGTATCCACTTAAGGTAAGCGGGCCAATAGTCGGCCATTTCCATTATATCCATTAGAGTAGCGGGCTAGCGGCCGCTTGCCTGCGATTTGTTTCAGCTGTTGCACGCTCTTAGAAACGTTTTAAAGTACATTTCTCCTTATTTCATAATTTTGAGTTATGTCCGGGTTGAGTGCAGTGCGAGGTGCACAAATGGAACGTAAATGTGAAATGTAATTTTAGTTCGCTGTAAAACTTAAGATGTGGTGGATGGGAATGCCAGTTTTCTATTCACAGTGCTAATGGTTTGTGCTGTATATTTAAAGTACATGTTTTCTAGATATATTAGAAATGTAAAAATTGTGACTTTGCATACTGAAATAGATGTATAAATGTTTGTTTATTCATACACACAAAAACGGTTAAATGGATTTGGATGAAAGGCATAAAGACAGTTAGTTTTTCTTATCATAAATTATACCTAGTATTTTATGTTCTTAATAAAGTATGTTAAATGTAAATCAAACGTTTGTTCTCATCAAAAAACATCAAGGGCAACATCGTAAAATAAATCATAATGATACCTGAACCTGAAGGTTGCTACTGTGAAAAACCAAGCTCACAAAATCATACAGAGACAAGATCCAAAAGCATCCAAACACTCTAGCAAAAACGCTAATGGACAATGGTAACAAAAGGCGCAGACTTAAACGCAGAATACCTCCAGAACCACAAGTGTGTTATAACAGCTAACTAAACCAATTTGTAAAGAGAGCATTAGGACACAGGTCCTAATTCGCGCATGTTATTAATATCGCAACAGCCAGATATAATTTTCATTGTGCTTGGACAGGAGACAGATCGAAGTAACAAAGAGAAAAAAATAAAAAGATGCTTATGATACTTAGACACATGTCTACGACAACAATGTCTGATATATAGACAATCAAGTCGAGTAGCAATCATCGCTAGGACAGTGTTGGAGCTTACTTGCGCCCTGCGTACAATGGTTGTGCACCGCTTGCCCATGGTAATGTAAAAGCAATCGGTGCGCTCTTCTGCAAGCATTCCCGATGCACTGCAGAACAGTACGCGGCTTGCATATACGATATTCATAGGCTGCACGTGTATAAGGATGTACAAAACGCTCTAAAGAGTGTTAACTCAGAAACGAAAAAACGTGCAAATCTACATGACGCATGATCGCTCGGTCGTTTAGTAAAAATATGCTTTTGCTATGTGAGCCTTTTGATGAAATACGGACCCAGGTATCTCACATGATGTTATTAATTTTGACTTTGTCTCCTTAAAAGGCACCGCTATTTGCGTGTAATCTGAATTTTCAAGCGCTTAGGTTACCATGTTACCAAAGATTTTACACTACTAAATACCTGTTTAAAATAGATCAATCTTTCGTTTTGACAGTTAATATACTTTATTTTTAAATATGGCTTTGTTTCTTTTGTAGTGATCAATTTCACAAACCTCGTTTTAAGAAAAGTGCTCAAAGTGCCTCAATCTTTTATTAATCTAGACCAATATTATAAAGCTGAAGAGTTTGTTTGTTTGTTTGAACGCGGTAATCTCAGGAACTACTGCTCCGAATTCAAAACTTCTGTTGGGTAGCCCATTTATCGAGGAAGGCTATTAATAGACTATATTAACATCACGCTACGACCAATAGGAGAAAGAAAAATGTTGCAGAAACGGAACAGACCATGCTCAGTATAGGGTTCCGGAGCCTTGAACAATTGTATCAGCAGAAGAGCGTATGTTCATGTGTGCAGTTACGCCCTTTTGTTGAGAAACGCAGATTTTTGGCAATAACTCAATAACGGTATATCCGATCTTATCTGAAATAATTTTAGTTTTAAGTATTTATTTATCTTTGTGATTTTTCCCATATTTTTTTGGTTACACGGTTCAAAAGTTAGGGGGGGGGGACACGATTTATGCAACTTTTGGAGTGATTATTTCCAAAAATATTCATTCAATCAAAAAAGTTTATTAAAACATTTTAAATATTGAAAGACCTGTCGAATGTTTGCCACAAAAAATGTTTTTTCAGCTTCTGTTACATGTATGAAGTGCCTCACCTAAAAATATTTATTACTAGCGGACGCCTCGCGGTTTCACCCGCGTAGTTCCCGTTCCCGTGGGAATACAGGGATAAAAAATAGCCTATGTCACCCGGGGTTTATGTAGCTTCACTACGATGAAAGAATTGTTTAAATCCGTCTTGTAGTTTTGGAGCCTATTCAATACAAACAAACAATCAAATCTTTCCTCTTTATAATATAAGTATAGATTATTATTTAGCTATCAAACTAAGTAGCGGCTACTACAAGACACCTTTTGATCTAATTTCATCAAGATTCATTAATTAGTCTTTGAGTAAAATACCTGTGACATACGGACGGACAGACAGACAGACAGATAGACAGACAGACAGACAGACAGACAGACGAAATTTTATGGGAAATAAGGATTCATTTTCAACCGAATTCAAAAAGAATTCTCAATTCGATTTTTTTTATGTTTGTTACCCGATTACTCGCAGACAGCTGGACTGATTATTATTTTTTTTGTTTTTAAAAGGGTATTTTCTTTAGATTGGTCCCATTGTCATCAAAGTTTGGATCTGATAATGAGATCTTGGAGAAATCGAGGGAACCCTTTAAATATTAAAGGCACACCTATAGTAATTTGGGTATATTTTGACGTAATTCGTGCATTTACTTTTAAAATGCACCATTGAGTGAAATGGAACTGATAATGAAGACCACAGATGACCAGTGGAACTAATAAATATTGCCTATAGCCTTTCTCAATAAATGGGCTATCTAACAGTAAAATATTTTTTAATTCGGACCCGTAGTTCCTGAGATTATCGCGTTCAAACAAACAAATAAAAAAACTCTTCAGCTTTATAATATTAGTACAGATTAAAATAATTATAATTTAACATTTAGATACTTATGTAACCGATTATTGTGGAAAGCTATTAAGAAACTCAAACATCCGACGACAACTTAATCGCCACTGAGGAAAACCGACAACAGGCTAGGCTTGGAACGATACTTAAAACGCTAAAACATTCTCAGAGCACCACAAAAACAGTTGTCAAACCTCATCAATACGAAGAACCAATAAATCACGAAGAGGAAGTACTGGAATTTCTGCAGAAAGACGCTGACAGCCCAAGAAACGATCTATCACTGAAATTTACAAAACACGAAGTTTTTAATTTCATTATAGTTATAAGAAAATCGAACCCAATACAAGCTTCATGGTTCGATCGATAACAAACCGACTGCTGCAGGAACTGCCAGTCTGGAATAGTTTTTCTAATGTCACTCTCTCATTCTTTCCTCCTCAATGGAAGGTAGCCCAGATCATGATGATGTCTAAGCCAGATAAATCGTCTGAAGATTCCAAGTTTGCTGCAAATACCATCAAAAACATACGATACGCAACTGCTGTTCCGAATGATGTCAACCATCATAGGAAAAAATATAATTCCTGATCACCAATTTGGTTCTCATTGTAAGCACTCGAAGCTAGACCGGGTGCACAGATTTATAAATATAATAACCAAGTCATTTGAAGACAGAATGGGGAAAAATTACGCAGACGAAGTTGCGCGGGTCAGCTAGTATGTGATAGGTTAAGTTACCTGAAACAAACGCATTTTATTTTATTTATTAAGTCAGGCTACAAAGTACTTGTAAAATAAAACAGCCGATACCTATATTAAATACTTATAGTGATATTATAAAGCCTATGACACTGACAAATAACGTGGCTTTATATTGGTATAAGAATTTTCAAAATCGGTACAGTAAATCCAGAGATACCTACCCCCTACAACCTCACAAACTCACAAACTTTACCCCTTTTCAGGGTTCCGTAGCCAAAATGGCAAAATGGAACCCTTATAGTTTCGTGTCCGTCCGTCCATCCGTCGGCACCTTTGCTCAGAGACTGTTAGTGCTAAGAGGCTGTAATTTTGCATGGATACACTATTACGCCGACTAAATGAATAAATAAAATCATGAAAAACAAGAAATTAAGGGTACCTCCTCTATATGTAAAGTGGGGATGTGATTTTTTTTGTTACCTACACCATCGTGTGGGGTGTTACAGTACAATATCTTTGTTCCTTATGTTCCTTATCGCACGTTCAGTATCTATTAAATGTTTCTACTATCTGTTATCAACACGAAGTCGTTAGTATATAAGATGCACCTTTGGATAATTATAACCAGACTATACTACATCTTTTGTCTCATTTATACCTAATCATATACTGCCAAGAAGTTTGGCAAATTGGTGACCCCGACGAACGAATACGCAGCAAGAAACATGGCACAATCACCGTGCAAGGCGAACATAAATCAGCAAGGAACACTTGAAGTAGCTGCTGGCACCTCGGTTTTATCCCGCATTCCGGAATTTTGGAAAGACCAACCAAGATTATGGTTCACGCAACTAGAAGCCATATTAGCACCACAGAAGCAAGGAGACGAATACAAATACTGTACAGTAATAGCAAAGTTATCCAAGGAAGAAATACTACAAGTTAGTGACCTAATCACTTGACCACAGACTACAGATAAATACAAAAACATCAAGGAACGTTTAATTGATTGTTACGAAGAAACAGAACAGCGACAGTTTCAAAAATTAATATCAGAGACAGAACTCGGTGATCAAAAACCTTCGCAGTTATTACGTCAAATGCGAGTCCTCGGGAGAGGAAAAATCAGTGACGAAACAATTAAACTACTATGGTTCAGGCTTTTACCAACATCAGTTACTACCGTTCTAGCAGTTACGGAAGACATGGAAATTGACAAACTGAGCCAAATTGCAGACAAAATAATAATGAATTCAAAAGTAACCGAAATATCAGCTGTTAGCAACGACACTTCAAACGACAACAATACAGCATGCATTTTAGCCCAGCTAGCAAAATTACAGATAGATATTGACGCAATTCAGCAAGGTCAATATGGCTATCGACCCAACACGCACAATCATTTCAAGAAACGTCAAC
This sequence comes from Herminia tarsipennalis, assembly GCA_945859575.2. NCBI lineage: Eukaryota > Metazoa > Arthropoda > Insecta > Lepidoptera > Erebidae > Herminia > Herminia tarsipennalis. Next base: position 18,252,365 of record OX243830.2, read on the forward strand.
AATTCCCGATTATGAGGCCGAGAACAAACTATAGAGGAGCAAATCGATTTTGTTACTACCACGAAAGATTCGGAAAATATGCAAAGAACTGCATTAAACCATGCGGTTGGAAACCAATGACTTACGTACGGAACCAGGGAAACGAATAAGAGCACAGACAACGGCGAAACTCTGTGCAATCCACCCATCCAATCGCCTCACCATTACCGACCGAAAAAGTGGTATGAAGTTTTTGATTGACACGGGCGCAAATATTTCAGTCATTAGCAAGCAACAGAGACATTCACTATACGCTGCAAATGGGACTAAAATTAGGACTTACGGCGAGAAGACGCTTACCTTGAATTTAGGACTACAACGATGTTATAAATGGAATTTTGTAATCGCCGATGTTACACAACCAATAATTGGAGCAGATTTTCTAGAGCACTATAAACTATTAGTCGACATAGCAGGTCGCAAACTTATCGACAAAGTTACAGAGCTGACAACGCATGTAACTTTGGAAAAAGCGACACAACAAACAATTCGTACTATCGCAGTGGGAACGAATCCACGTATTACGCAACTTTTAAACAAATACGAAGACATCACGAAAGGGTCCTCTCTCCGCAATGCGCCCAAACATAAGATTGAACATCACATTATCACTACAGGACCACCCGTCGCAGCTCGGGCAAGACCATTACCTCCAGAAAAATACGACATAGCCAAAAAGGAATTTCAAAATATGATAGAACTCGGAATTTGCCGACCGTCAGATAGCCCATGGGCAAGCCCATTACATATGGTAAAAAGAAAAATGGCGAATGGAGACCGTGCGGAGACTATCGAATGCTCAATAGCACGACAGTACCGGACAAATACCCACTACCAAGATTAACTGACTTTACATACATATTAGAAAATAAGAAGATACTAAGCAAGATAGATATACGTAAAGCATACCATTGTATTCCTGTTAAAGATATAGAAAAAACAGCCATCATCACACCTTTTGGACTTTTTGAGTACTTAAGAATGCCTTTCGGATTACGCAATGCGGCACAAACATTTCAACGATTCATGGATTCCTTATTTAGAGATTTAAACTTCGTATTTATATTTGTAGACGACTGTCTCATCGCATCGGACAACGAAGATTTGCATTATCAGCATTTAGAAACGGTTTTCAAACGTTTACACGAGAATGGAATAACCATTAATCTCGAAAAATGCGAATTTCTCAGAAGGGAAATAGATTTCTTAGGTTATCATATAACGAGCCAAGGAATACACCCTACCGAAGAAAATTACAAAGCAATCATGGAATTTCCCAAACCGAAAACAATTCAAGAATTAAGAAGATTTTTGGGCATGGTCAATTTCTACAGAAGTAATATTCCACGCGCAGCGGAAAATCAAAGAATTTTAAACGAATATCTACATGGTTCAAAAAAGAACGATAATTCACCTGTTCCTTGGACAACGGAAGCAGACAAAGCTTACGAAAAATGCAAGGAAAGCATGAAAAACGCAGTGTCAACAGCGCATCCTTCCCGCAACGCATCACTAGCGCTCATGACCGACGCTAGTGCTACTTGCGTTGGTGGAGTTTTACAACAAAAATCCGGACGCAATTGGGAACCATTAGGATTTTTTTCACAAAAATTGAGCGAAACTCAACAAAAATATTCTACGTTTGACAGAGAGCTGTTAGGAATATACATGGCCGTCAAACATTTTCACAGATTAATCGAGGGAAGAGAATTTACAATATTTACGGATCACCGACCTTTGACATACGCATTCTCCCAAAAACCATCATCAAACGATACACCGCGACGGGTCCGGCAGTTAGATTTCATTTCACAATACAGTACCAACATTCAACACATAAGCGGACGTGACAATATTACCGCCGATGCCTTATCTCGAATAGAGGAAATATACGTGCCATCACCTATCGATTACGCTGAATTGGAAAAATGTCAATCAACAGATAATGAACTAAGTAAATTACATGACAATAAAAGATTAAAATTCAAAAACATTACGCTTCCGGGTTCCACAATAAACATCACCTGCGACACGTCTACTGGAAAAAGCCGCCCCTACTTACCAAAGCATTTTCGCAAACAAATTTTCGATACCATTCATGGTATGAGCCATCCAGGAAAAAGAACTACGAGAAAAATGATAACCCAAAGGTATTTATGGCCGTATATGAACAAAGATATCAATAATTGGTGTAGATCATGTATAGCCTGCCAAAAATCAAAAATACAACGACATACGATATCACCTCCTGGTACATTTATGACAGCGCAACGTTTTGAACATTTACATATTGACATCGTCGGACCACTTCCGATTTCACAAGGGAAGAGATATTTAATCACAATCATAGATCGTTGTACGTCATGGCCCGAAATATTTCCGGTAGAAGATATAACTGCAGAAACAGTAGCCAAGACACTTTTCGAAGGATGGATTACTCGTTTTGGATGTCCATTGCGCATTACTACGGATCAAGGCCGACAGTTTGAATCAAGAATATTTGAGTCACTCTCACAATTTTTGGGAATACATAAAATTAGGACAACACCTTATCATCCACAATCCAATGGAATGATAGAGAGATTTCATAGAACTTTAAAGGCGGCGTTAATGACAAGAGAATCCAACGAAAATTGGTTAAAAGAAATTCCAACAGTTTTACTCGGGTTGCGGAGTAGCTTGCGAGAAGACACAGGTTATAGTTCAGCAGAGATGACATATGGAACGCCAATACGACTCCCTGGAGGATTTTTTGAGTCATCAGCAGCACAGTTATCAACGTACGAAGAGTTTGTAAAACAAATTCAAAAGGACATCACACAAATGACATCAATTCCGAAAAGAAAAAAACACAATCAAGCTATATTTGTGCATCCCGAACTCAAAGAATGCTCACACGTATTTGTTCGGTGTGATAGAATTAAGAAAGCCCTGACACCGCCGTATGAAGGACCCTACCCAGTAATTAGTAAAACAGATAAAACATTTTGCATTAGAATTAGGGATAAAGAGACAGTGATATCAATTGATAGATTGAAACCAGCTTTCATGATCAATGACGAATCAAACTACGTGCCAGATTCAAAGGATTGCGACAGGCATTCACACACGTACACTACACGATCGGGACGTAAAGTAAAGCCAGTAGTACGTCTATAAAAAATCGCTGATATAAGCAAGCTATTCGTATATATATTAACATAGATCTTAACATATACCATTAATTCACAACTACTCGTAACAACAAGACATCTAAAATGGGAAATCAAAGTTCTAAGGACCAGATAACATACAATACGGACAATAGCCTCAATCAAAACGAAGCGGACCAACTCCGTAACCTGATCCAGGAGGACTTACGGTGGACAAGAAATGTTGCAATGGGACAGATTATTTTAACGATCGGCGTGATCCTAATTTACGGCATAATGAAAACACTAGACAGAAGAATGAAGAGTTTAACGGAAAAAAATAATAAACACTCGTGCAACAGCTAAGTCAAAATTACAGACGTCAGCAAATCACACCACAACAGGCGTCATCAAATTCCACCGCGTACAATAGCATTATTATTTATATACATCAGCAAATAACTAATGACAGGCGTCATCAAATTCCACCGCGTACAATAGCATTATTATTTATATACATCAGCAAATAACTAGTAAGGTCTAGGTCAAATTTATATTGTAAACACTATTACCATAAAATTTTTTTTAAAGGGGGGTGTACTGTTACAGTACAATATCTTTGTGCTGTATCTACAATCTACATCACAATCTTATGTTCCTTATCGCACGTTCAGTATCTATTAAATGTTTCTACTATCTGTTATCAACACGAAGTCGTTAGTATATAAGATGCACCTTTGGATAATTATAACCAGACTATACTACATCTTTTGTCTCATTTATACCTAATAATCATATACTGCCAAGAAGTTTGGCAAATGGGGTATAATTAGATACCAATGTATTTTAAAAACTTTTAGGGGTTGGGAACACGATTTTTAGATTTAGGGACCTGTTTGTAAAATATTAAGCTTTAAAGTGAAAATTTTCGTTTGCACTTTAAAGCTTAAAGTCAAGTGCCCCCCCCCCCCCTGCCAGCTAAATGGTTGATATTGGGTATGTGAAAAAAATCACGGTAGTACTATATATAGTGAAATTAAAAGACTGCCTCTGTGGCGCGGTGGGAGTGTGTCCGACTGCTACGCAAGAGGTCGTGGGTTCGATTCCCACACGGGACACCACTTTGTGTGATCCACAAATTGTTGTCCCGAGTCTGGGTGTACTTTGTGTCCGTGACTTGTATGTTTGTAAAGTCCCCCGCGACACAGGGCTTGTACCCCTACTGCGGGAGTCGTCTTTTTTAAACAAAAAAAAAAAAACTATCACAGCTAAGTAGGTTTTACAACTTCACGATTAACAGCTGATCAAATGAGACGTAACAATTTTTTTTTACAAATTCCATTGAAAAATATTACTAAGTAGATATAACGTTGTAAGTATGAAACAAAAACGTCGCGATTCAAGCGCGGTTTTTATTAAAATTGTAGATAGTAAAAGATAAATCCTGAGCCAATGAGTTAATTGTCAATAGATTCGAACTTAATGTGCTTACTGCTACCTAAAAGTTTCGGGAAAGGAAATTAAGCCAATAGATTTCGTATTGCGCAATTACCAACCGTGCTATCTTATGCTGTTACCTGTGGTCTAATCCGTTCATCACGGATAGTCTCACTAATCAAAAGATCCTCTGTCAATCTCGTGCCAACTGCACGCTGGCGGTTTGCCACAACATACACCTGCTTATTACTCTTGAAATAAAATAAGTTCAGTCTTATCGTTAATTTGATTAATATTTCAAATTCATCTTACACGTTATTTAGCTTTTTATTTGGCTGAAAATTTCTTATATCACATCACTCGCTATTACATTTATCGGACATTTGTAAATTCGATGTAAAACTAATGCCCTAATGCGGAATGATGTACAGAAACATCCAACACAAAGTTTTTCATAGATAAAATGCTTGGATGCTTCCGCACATTCATCTCGCTGTTTGTATTGTTACAAAATGTCTTTTAATTATAAACAATAATATTTACAGACTGTAAAGAGAATTATCAGAAACGCTTTGAGCGATAAGGCACAAACAAAGCTAACGAAAATCGTTCAACATCTTAAATAGCAATACAAGGAGCTCTTTCAAATGGTAATTTGATTGTACCCAGTTTGCAGCTTCAAAAGAGTGAAATATTCTTTTCAGAGGTCCCGGACGCCGCGGGAGAATTATTAATGGCCAACGAAACTTTCTCAAAGTTTACGTCGCAGCTCAAGTCAGGAAAGGAGGCGGTATAATAAAAATTTAATACTGTGTGACACTTCTGGGAGATGCATCTACTTTCAAGGATGAATATAAAGTTGTGATGTATTCATTGCGAGTTAGATAATAAAGGTAAGTAGATAAGCAGAACGTTTGATGTAAACTTGTGAATAAATTCATTAAAAGAGAAATTCCGTTTTTTGGTGTTAATTTTCTACAGAGAATGATGTGACTTTTAGGTAGTGGTAGTAAAATAGTACATACTTAATGACCCTTAGATAAGAGCTATAAATTTTAAAAATAAATACAGTGTTTTGGACTTTTTCCTATTAAAGATTGACTGGTATGAGATTATTAACTGTTGTAAATCACCCAATGATTTATGGTATGATTTGACTTGAATGACAAAATTAAAAAGGTAATTGCTGTAAGAGGATATACATCCATTTAATGTTTACCAAATCATCTCAATGTTAAAATATAATTAGGCTTGGTTTCCATTTAATAAACCAATTAACAAAATATAAATTTTTGATAACTTTTGTTTTTGATTGAATTAGGCGTTGAATAATAAACAGCGAAATGTCAAAAAAGTACTCGGTTTGTAGGTAGAATACAAAACACTATGACATCTAATTTTATTTATTTTGTTAACATGTCCTTAATGTAATTTAAGTATGCTAATAAGTTATTATTATTATAATTGATATAGATGTAAACTGCATCATCATCCACACATGTAGAAACTTATAATAATTAATTTGTTTAATCCAAGTAATAATTAATAAAATGTTTTTTTTTAAAGCCTTTAACAAAGTAAGTGTTACAATTTCGGTAGGTATATACATCTTAAATATGTAAAACTTAAACTGTATTATTCACAGTGAAGTCACGTCTGCTCATCAATGTCTCAGTCTATTTTGTATTGGTATTATTTCGATGAAATTTGATCTAAATATAACTCAAGTTTTCACACAAAAGTGAAAGACAACTAGCAGTACTTCTTCATATTCTTTACATGGTTAAAGTAATTTTGTCGAAACATAGACACACACGCAGAGATTTCTAACTTAGGTACAAGACACTTCTTTGCGTCGGGAGAAATAGAGTTCAAAATACTTCGTGTATGTGTTGACGTACACGAAGTGACGTGATTATGACGTAACATGTATGCAGCGTTAATTAGGTATGCAAACTCGCTCGCTATTTATACCACAACCATGGGGTCGAACGTATAAAGTTCGTCACAAGACAGAGTGACGACGTGAGAACGGTGCCACTGAGTTTCCGAAATTCACGCGGTTTACTCGCGCAATGTACTTTTTACGACCAACAATAAATTTCATCTCATCGACTAAAGGAAGGCATTACGCGGAACATTTTTATGAGAAAAATTTACCGAACGACACTTCAGCGAGTTGATATAACTGATACATTTCTGTGTACTTTGGCTGCAAGGCATATCGGTGTAGTCGCTCGATGTTGTCTTTAGTTAGTGCCACGAAACGAGGTGAGACGGGCGAAATGGTGTGAATAGGGATCTTTCTGCAGCATAGAGTTTGTACTCTGTACTCAATTTGTGATATCTGAGTACAGTAACAATCAACATACATACATTGTAAGCATTTGCAATATGAAAAGAGTGGGTTCATTATATTAATCTATAGGTACATACATATAACGTAATTATAATAACGAAGTCCTGGTCTAGTCCTTCATTAACAAGAGTATTGCTAATAAGTAAGTAATATATTTTGTACCTAATATTTTAATCTGTGTATAAAAACTGATTGCCCCAATCAAAGTTCAAAAAATAGTTTTTAATCTGCAGCTGCAACAAAATAGAGTCATGTTTATAACATTTAGACAATAGTGTGTTTAGAAAACACACATAATGCCAAAACGTTTTACCCATGTTAATACGAATAATAAATACTTTCTATTTTACAAATTGAATGTATAGTCTAGCCAAAACATGTCTAAAAGAATAAATTTACGTGTAAACAAAATACCGAGTAGGTACCTAATTCAGTTTGAAACTGAAAAGCGTGCACAAAGTCGGAGCAAACACAACTCGCTTTCGACGGTAGGACTAATGTATGCAAATCAGTCACCTTTGCCACGGCCCTATTTTATACGTAAGCATTAGGCAAATTTTAATAAAACATTGCATTTTTTATTCAAAATACGACGAAATATAAAATTATACAAATTGTTTGTATACAAGGTGAAAATTGAATAAGTTAAATCTGGATTAGTTGCTTAAATCGACTTTATCAGAATATTCATACGTTCACAAACTACATTCATTTTTAGGGTTTCATAGCCAAAATGGTAAAACGAAACCCTTATAGTTTCGCCATATCCGTTCGTCCGTCCGTCCGCAGCTTAGCTCAAAGACTGTTAGTGCTAGAAGGCTGTAATTTTGGATGAATACACATATTACTTATGCCGACTAAGTGAAATAAAATTTCGTTTTTTTTGTGTACCACCTCTAAATACAACGTTATTCTTGGTATAGTGCAAACCTGAAAGTAGTTTGCTAAGAATCAGTAACACAATCCAATAGGGTAGTTTTTGAACCATTTTATATTTTTCAATTTATCAATAATTAATTAATTAATCATTCTAACAGTCCAAATCCTGTTCACAATGTGATGTGAAATGTGATCATCACTTATTTTTCAATAATAACCATGGATTACGTAGTATGGGACGCAATGAGCACGATAGCGCAAATAACACACGACAACTTGAATGGCTTTTAACTCTGCATGTTTTTAATATTTTCATTTTCTTTTTTTTATATGATATCTTGAAATAAAAATCTTGTTGGGTTGTCTGAGCTTTGCACTATACCAAAAATAACCTTGTATAAAGTAGAGATGTGATTTTTTTCCTCACTTACTCTATCGTATGGTGTATCATTAGATAGGTCTTATAAAAACACTTTGAGTTATAAAGACCGTTTGTGAAAAATTAAGCTTTAAAATGCAAACCCCCTTGCCAGCTAAATAGTTGATGTTGGGTATATGAAAAAAATCATGGCAGTAGTAAATATAGTGAAATTAAAAGGAAAACTATCACATCTAGTAAGCTTAGCAAGTAGGCTTTACAACTTAACGAGTAACAGCAGACCAAGTGAGAAGTAACAAATTTTCGTATAATTCCAATGAAAAATATTTATTGTTGTTAGTAGTATGAAGCAAAAACAACAGAAAATCCACTTCTTAAGCCACGTTATTCGGATGGGGGACTACGGAACCCCACCTTGTGCGTGACCCGACGTGCACTTGCCCGGTTTTATTTAAATAAACGTTAAGGAATATAGAAGGTAGGTACCTATGGTACGTAAGTAAGCACATTACTTTAGAACGGCTACGCCTGCTAGGCTATTTTTGTTTTTGTTCCGTTTGTAATTGTCACGACAAAGTTTGTACAGAAAGAAAATATTTTTTAAAAATCGAAAAGAAAAGTCATTATATTTCATTAGGTACATGGTCCTGCTGAATTCAAAAAAAACAAAATACTTTATTCACTTAGGATGCAAAACAACACGGTTGTATGATTTTACATGTTCATGTAATGCCAAGTTCGCAAACAATAACGTAACGCCGGAGAAAAGAATAAGACAATAAAAACTCTCGTCTCGACTCTTTACAAATCGCCAATTTTTATAATGTTTAAATGTTTATATACCTTTGGGTAAAGTCACTTACTAAGCTGAAAAGGAATTTTTCGAATTATTTTTTCATTATTACGATCGTGTGAAGCCGCGTGGACTGCTAGTATCTAATACAAATTAGCAATGTGCAAGCTAAAAATTAGCAGAGAGCTATATAATTCGAGTTCAAAGTTAAGGCGAGCGTAACCGCGGGTAAAATCTAGTTGGCAATAGTTATAGATAGATTATAATATCTACTAGCATTTTTTTTAATACATGAAAATCAACATGAAAATGTTTTATACCAAAAACCCTATTTTCCTCAGACTATCAGAAACACAAAGGAATCTTTTTAGCATTTTCTTTATATGGTGATATCTCACAAGTCCAATTTTCCACATCAACATTCTATTTTATGATGATTTGTATCGATATTGTCTGTTAACTCACAAAAAGAAAATATGTTTGTGTAATGTACAAACATTTCGACCGGTGATTCGATTGCCGCCAAAAATAGATGTAAAAATGTTTACTACATTTTCTTTTGATGGATAGATGTTTTATTTTTACACGACAATCTCAAAAAAGAAACAAGTCTTTTAATTTTAGGGTTCATGTGCCTGTGAGTTTCTTAATTCCAATATAACTTAGGTAAACGCCTAAACGCATTCAGATGATTAGGGTATACCCCAAGTCTGTGTGTCTGTTGTTAGAAATATTAGAATGTTTAGAACCGATTTAGTGGCTTAGGTAAACTAAATTGACACAATTTTCATCCATTGTCATTTGAATCCGTCCTTTCCAACGGTACTACTGGTAGTACCACGGATGTAATTTATATCTTCCCTGGTACTACAAGAGAGGTCGGTATTCTATCTGTATCTAATCCTGCTCTCTCATAGCCCGATTTGACGGAAATCCGAACGAGTACAGGACTGGAGAGACACGGAGGGACGTGACATATTTCGAAAAGGGTCACCCATCTATAGACCAACATCCGGCCAAACGCCAACGTTGCTTACCCTCGCCACTGAGTCAGGGACCTCTCATAGGGTTTCTTAAAATGAACTTGCTAATGTGTAAACACATTAGCAAGTTCATTTTAACTAAGTATGGATTTAAATTCTTTTTTTCTCACAATAAAACATAAAGACTAAAGATAATATCGCGATGTTTATCGATACGAGTTTTTACATTTACATTTTTACCTTTTCCTGAGAAAGGAAACTGAAAGCGTGTATACATAGAGCCTGAACCTCACCCGAATTCCGCCCGTAGCGTACTCTACATCCGTTTTATTCAGAGAAATATAAAGAGCGATTTATTTTTTTAAATATCTACGCAATAGGTACTTTACAGCAATGAGTATTTAATATTACTAGTACCATAATTAAAATGTTTTCATCAGGTTTTCTGATGATCTATAATAACATTACAAGCAGTAATATTGGTTTTGTTTAAATCTATCATAGATGATTCAATCAAACGAACACATTTTAGAAGGGGGTCTCGTTGGTAAACGGCTCAGGGCCATTACCCCTAAAGCCGCGGGTTTAAGTCCCGCGTACTGCGCGTACATAAATATTTCAAAATACATAAACATTATAATTATATTACACCCAAAACCAAAGTTAACCATCGTGCTTATCACATAAAGTTTTATCCTGGGTGGGGATCGAACCCATGCCCTCTGGCCTAACCTAACCACTAGACCAATGAAGAGTTTAACGGCTAAATTCTCAAACGTCACTTTATTTTGACGTCATTGGCTCTCTCTCATGCTGTCACTGTCACTTAAAGATGAATAACAGAGACAGAAAAACTTTACACACGACTCAAGTTAAGTATCGTTTGAGTATTCGTAAGTGTGGCATAATCGCTCCGGTTAACTACCGAAACAATTCGGTGCGTTCAGATGCGTGGCAAGCAGCCTGACACGGGCCGGCGTTACAAAAATTTCGCATTCAACGCGAGTGTGTAAACCCGCCTACAATGGTGGGTTTGACTAATAAACCGTTCATCAATAAATTTAGTATGAAGTTGTTCTACACCTAAATCCGAACGTACGAATTTAGTATCTCGATCTAAATTGCCACCTCAAGTTAGAGATCTTAATTAAATATTTAACTGTAAACTAAATTTAAGACGACGTACCTATTCCGGGACAGAGAAACGTGCTGGTTTACTATAAAACGAAACGGTCGGTTTAATTGTTGTAAATACGCGAAAGCGCACATTGACTTGTAACAGTAGGCCTAAAAATATACATTATTTATTACAACCGAAGTTTTTATTTCTGACTAGCCACAGATGATGATGTTAATCTGTAGCCACTTTTAAAACGCTCGTTCTTAATTATTTTAATCTAAAAATCATTTATTTTTACATTGAATAATGTTAAGTTTTAAGTTTTTGCTTGCAGCTTAGCCCACAATTTGGACCGCGATTAAAAGTTCAAATCACTTATACTAACATTTAAACTTTCGCGTTGCATGATTATAACTATTTAATATACGGGAATTAACGCGCATTGTTTACCTAAAAATTGCTTGACGTTTCGACCAGGTTTCTTTTTTTCTGTATGGAGCATTTTGAAGAAAAGGCACTAACTCTGAGTCCATCAATCATCAAATTGTGGAAGAGGTACGTAGATGACGTGTTTGCCGTCGTCAGAGGTAGCCAACATGATGTGGATCAGTATATTTCATCTTCGGATGAATGGAGTTAAGGTACCACCCACCTTAACTCCATTCATCCGAAGATGAAATTTACATGCGAAATGGAGACGGATAGATCGTTGTCATTCCTGGATATCAAGATAACAGAGCGAGCTGATGGATCGCTATCACACTGTGTACACCGAAAGCCCACACACACTGACAGATACCTACATGCTACGTCACATCACCATCCTCGACACCTACAATCCGTAATGACGTCATTGAAAAACAAAGCCTTTGACCTCTGTGACCCTGATCATGTGGAGCAAGAGCTAGTCCATGTTCAGGAGGTACTCAAGAAAATGGATACCAGGTGTACCGAAGATTGAAGCATATCCCGAAACGTGACAAACCTCCGGAGGTGAGCAGACAACCTGCTTATTTGCCCTACGTCAGAGGAGTTACACACAAGATCGGATCAGTTATTCGATTCGTACGATTCACACAACGGTGGCTAAAGTGGGCAACTGCCCACCAAGTTGCCCACTTTACTCCGAAGGATATTATACCTCTGCAGACGCCAGGTGTCTAAAATTGATTGCAGCTGCGGTAGTTCGTACATTGGCCAAACAAAGCGAACTATAGTGGAAAGGCTAAAAGAACACATCGCAGCAGTGAAAAACCGGCAAACGAACAAATCGGTAATTGCTGACCACGAAACGTCAAGCAATTTTAAGTAAACAATGCGTGTTAATTCCCGTATAATAAATAGTTACAAATCACTGATATCCTACATGTCATCAAAACTGGCCCAGTATTTTCCGAAATTAACGTATTCGAACAAAAAAACAACTCTTTAGCATTAGTCTATGAATAATACGGAGTATTGGTAGTAACAGCTGAACAGGTCAGTGAAGACGAACCGACTGACCAACAGCTTTTTTTTTTTATAGACAGTCAACCAGGATTTTCTGATTTTAGTTTTTTCAAAATTAAGACATTTGTGTGTGTATGTACGTTGTCCATGGTATTCTTAGCATGCGTGGCCCATACCACATTTCAAAGGCTGTGCCGATGCACTATACCTACCGGCTAAACGATTTAGTTCATATTTAAGTAAATTATGATTTTAATGATGATCAAATCGTCAACTATGAAACAGAATTTTAAAATAAAGTCGTGATCAAAAAGTTAATAAATCTCGGTTCTGGTATTTTGCAGATTTTTAATTAAATCAGTCGCGTATTTTGAACAGAAAAAATCCTTATAATGAGTTGTCAGGGACAGTGTTCGAGTTTGTTACATTCGGTTGACAAGTTAAAATTAATTTAAAAGAGTTGTTTTAATTTTTTGTGATCTTTTTTTGCAAATGAAGGAAATGGAAAAGTTTGATTAATTCATTTGTTTCTTTAGATTTAATATTATACAGTTAATGAAAAAAATACTTGAAATAAAAAAGCGGCGGTAGCCTAATGGCTAAGGCATCGGACTCGCCATCGTGAGGTCGCAGGTTCGAATCCTACTCATTATACCACCGACGTGAACCCATTCCTAACAGAAGCCATTGAGCTTAGCTGGAGGTGTTACCAGGATTGCTAGTAATGTGTGGAACTCACAATCCCTCATTGCTATCTTTTTTATATAAAAAATGAGTGAACTGGTCTATGAGAATTTCAAGTGACTTAATTCGAAGCTATAGGACTTGCAGAAATGAGAAAAAAGCTTGTGAGGGAACCATGCCCCGTGCTTAGAGACCATGGGAACGGTATACCCGTGTACGTAAGGTATATTTTTAAAATGTTGTTCTTTTAAATGTGAAGAACAAAGTTTGTTGTAAATAAATACAGGAAATATCATAATCTATTCAAGGTTAGTTGTACATACAGGTCTTTTTAAAATACAGGGAACTACCTAATAAATTACCTAACCCTGCCAGATTTCGTGCCAGTGACTTCGATATAATTCTTCGTTGGAAACAACACATCGCGTACCTCATCGTATATCAAATAACATTTCAGCTAAAATAAACACAGTAAAAATATTATGAGGTAAATCATTTTTCAGGGTGGAGACGAAAAATTTGTTAGAGATAAAAGGGCAGAAAAATAAACAAGTGGGTCGGATTTTCGGAATCTGAATTATTTGTGCGTCAAATTTTGTCGATCGTGTACCAAAGAGATAACGATGTCCTTTATGGTGTATTCATATCTGCTACAGACGTCCTGCCTATAAAAGCATTCCGAGAATATAATATAAATCGTGACTGAATCGGATTTGAATATGCTTTGAAAGTATAGTTGTTGTTTAGTAAAAAAGTAAATAAACTTTACAAAAGAGAGCATCGCTAACAGACACTTTCAGTAGGAATGTGCTGCTTGGCTGTTTGTGAACTTGTTTGGACCGCCCGCGCTGGCCCGTGTCGTGCTGCGTGCCGAGCTGATCACCGGGCTCTCCCTCCACTTGAATCCACCACTTAGATTCACCGGCGAGCCCTGGCTTGACGGGCTGCGTGCCGCGCGTCTCTGAATCGGGCATAAGACTCGGGACTAATAACAGAAAACTACACTTAAAGGCTTGTTTTAAAAATATTTTCTTTCAATTAACTTTTGTTTTTTTTTTTTAAACTACTTATCTTGTAATTTTAAAATTTACTTTACATAACCAGCAATTAAGTATAGGTACCCACGATTGACTATAGTCAGCTCAAATACGTAAAAATAGACTTCCCTTCTTAAATAGTAAGCCCTTTCCTTTAATTGTGATTCCACAATGCTTTCCTCAATTCGTAATTATTTTATAGAAATTTTAATTGCAAGTGATGGAGATAATAATCCTCAGGGAAACCCGTAGGAATGAAGCCTATGCCAATCGACATTAGACACATTTATTACCAGGTTTACTATAGTAGATTCGAGCATAGTACCTAAACATTCCTAAGCTTACCTACTGTATGAACACACATTACGAGTGTAAGAGAGAGAAAATGCAACACAATCATGTAAACATTCAGTAGCCCGACAAAAGGAAATACTCGTAGCTTAACCGATAAACCAACTCGATAGCCCCAAAATATTTAGAGAGGAAAGTACCAAACTTCTAGACGTTTCTTTTTAATGTTCCGCTACGTAGCAAAAGCGAATTATCTCAGTCGATTAGACCAACGTAAACTGTGAACTCGGAATAGGCGTCCGTGGACTCGGGCCGGAGTGTTTGCCAACTACGGAACTCGGCACTAATTTGTCAACCCTCATTAAGTTATCTTACTCGCGTTTCGTGAGATTTTAGTTCTCGTTGTCTCCTGTTGTCAGTGGCACATTTTACTAGAAAGGTTTTTCATGTTCGTGGGCTATGATTTAGTCAAGTCAGTTCACTAAATGGAAAGTGCTATTTATTCAACTTATGCGCTACGTACACGTAGAGTATGCAATTTTCTGGTTTTGCGGTTGCCAATGCTGATTTTAAAATTACCAAAATAAAATCAATTTTATTTAAAGAAACCCGTTAGACGAGCAAATTATTGACTAACCTTGTTAAATTCTATACGGTTAATTATCACCAGCATGTTGTATCCATAACTCAAACTAAAGTACTAAGGTTTGATAGCTAACCGGACGCATTGGGGAGCACGGATATCTCGGGAATCATCTAGGTTAGTTTCCTTAGGTTTCAATTTTCTTATTGAACATGCCTTATCAAGTTTCCTGCGATATGTTTTAATTCATTTATAGCCCTTTGCTTAACGAATAGTGATGGCCTGTACGTGTATTCCCTTTTTGGGTTCCATAGCCAAAGTGGCAAAAAACGGAACCCTTATAGCTTCGCCATGTCCGTCTGTCTGCCTGTCCGTCCGTATATCACAGGCAATTTACTCAGATACTTCTCAATGTATATTGATGAAATTTAGTGGCCGCTACTTAGTTTGATAGCTAAATAATAAAAATTAATATTTTTAGGGGGGCGCTCCATGCATGTAACAGATGAAGATGAAGACATGTAAAAAAATATTTTCGGCTAACATCAACGTGTGGCACATCACATTTTAAGGTTTTTAATTTTTTTTATTGAGTAAATATTTTTGGAAATAATCGCTCCGAAAGTTGCATAAAGTTGCAGTGCCCCCCCCCCCCCCCCTTAACTTTTGAACCGTGTGATCAAAAAATATGAAAAAAACACAAAGGTAGGGCTTAACAAATACTTTAAACTAAAATGATTTCGGACATGATCGGATATACCGTCATTGAGTTATAGCCGAAAAACAGCTTTTAACCCTACAATGTGCATGGTCCGACATGCCCTTGCCCGGTTTTTTTTATACAATTGCCGCAATATATGATCCACATCCACTTCTAACCGAGTAAACTACGAGTATTACGAAACACACCTACTTATTTCACATAATATGTGCGCGTGTAAGAACTGTACTCCAACAAACAATAAAAGCTTGCAAGTTACGAGTAATAGCGATGCTAAGCTGTGTTGTTATAATGTGTACAACGTATAGCAAGTAAGCTAAATAGCTTACTTGCTATACGTTGAGCTTATTTTCACAAAGTAGGTGGTCGATTCATATGAGTGGCAACAACATATCTACATCTGTATTTTCTAATATTAGAAGTCTATAACTTTTGGACCTATATATTTGTATGCAATATAAATATGGGACACAGTCAGATCACTATAAATATTATATCTATTTTGGTATGTAGGAACTAAGAGCGTTTACATTACTCCAACAGTCTCGTCCAACCGTGCTCCTTGTGTAGAGTTATATATACGTACCTATTATTACCTAATCAAATAGTATCTATACATATAATAAAACTGTAAATTTCACGTGTCTGTACATGGCCGAACTTAGTGAAAAAAAATATTAGGAAATGTTCGAAAAGAGTATTTAAACACTTTGCTGCATTTTTAGAAATGTCTGTCTGTCTGTCTGTCTGTCTGTCTGTCTGTCTGTTTGTTTGAACACGCATCACGCAAAAACTACCGTACAGATTCGGTTGAAATTTTGCACGTGCAATCTAATAGATGCAGATTAACATTTAGGCTATAAATTATCACGCTTTTTCCCATAGGAGCTAAGCAGTAAGGGATAATGTCTGTAGCTATTTTTCGTTATAAAACAGTAACTACTTGACGGATCTTTATGAAAATTTGCAGTTTTATAGTAAATACTATCGGACATTATTTACACTATGAATCATTACGCTAACATCTATGGGGAACGAGTAGCAACGTATTTTTTGTCGCACCATAATGGTTTATCACAAAAATTTCCACAATTAGACATTATCTATAGTTGTAACCCGTGGAATGCATAACTTCACGCTAAAACTAAAAGGAGCTAAACACAACATTTTTAAGTTTCATAAGAACAGTTATTTTGACGTGTTAAGTAGCTAACAGTATAGCCTCGAAGCTATGCAAGCGGACTTTGACGACGAAGTCCCAGGCTCGAATCTGATGTCTGAATATGTTCTTTTTGTTATTATTTAAATTGTCTTTATCCTTTTTTAATATTTTTTCTGAATGTTTTAGTTATTTTTTCGACCGTAGGTAACTTATTTACTTTGGTTATTACTTTTTATATTAAAAATCAAGTAAATTATGCAATTAATTATAGGTATTGCATGCACTGCTGAGAGTAATGAATTAATCGTAGTAGAAATGAAAAACAATATTACATTATAGTTAAAAAGTATTCAACATTTTCCAGAAATGATGTGTTCGTCTAAAAAAAAGACACTACACACGTAAAAAAAGTACATGTAGCGCCATCTATGAAATCAAATTGTGAACAACAAAACAACGGCAACATTCTTGAAAGTAGATGGCGTTGTATTCAATAATGTTCTATACTTAGTAAAAGAAGTTTTAAAAAGAAACACATTGCTATGATTTTTAGAAATGTTTGTCTGTCTGTCCGTTTGTTTGACCACGCATCACACAGGTGCATCGAGGATCATGTTTTGGGGTTATGGTTGGAGATTACGTGTTCATCAATTCAACGATAATGAATGGCTCAACATCGTTCAAGTGGGAGTAGTTCGGGTGACGGGAAGAAGGGGGTCGTTGTTTGTCAACCGTACCTTTAGGGATATCTGACATTTTCGCGGGCATGACACACATGACACGCTCTGTGTTTGCTTACTAAAGTGTTACAGCAGTTTTATTATTAGTATTGCGTTGTAACACTATATGAAATACACCCCATTTTTAGCCAAAATGACAAAACAGAACCCTTATAGTTCCCTTATGGCCGTCCGTCCGCAGCTTAGCTCAGAGACTGTTAGTGCTAGAAGGTTGCAACTTTTGCATGAATAAATTACTAACGCCGATAAAGTGAAAGAACAAAATCTTGAAAATCATTATTTTTTTAAGGGTACCTCTCTTATATGTAAAGTGGGGATGTGATTTTTTTCTCACCTACCTACCCCATCGTGTGTGGTATCATTAGATAGGTCTTTTAAAAAGCGTTTAGGGTTTGTGAAGACTATTTTTAGATTTAAGGATTCCTTTGTGTATAATATTAGGCTTTATAGTGAACATTTTTGTTAGAGTCAAGTGTCCCCCTGCCAGCTAAATGGTTGATGTTGGGTATGTGAAAAAATTCAGGGTAGTAGTACCTATAAATACTAAAATTATAAGGAAAACTATCACAGTTAAGTACTTAGGCTTTACAAGTTTACGATCACATGAGAAGTAACAACATTTTCGTACAAATTCTATTAAAAATTATTAGGTAATAAGTAGGTATAACGTTGAAAGAATGAAACAAAAACAACAGAAAACCCACTTCTTAAGCCGCACACCAAACTAACTATCTGAAAGAATAGAACAGATCAATTTTTATTTAGTAAGTATTTAGTCAACAGGACTGTTTCCAACATATTTACACAGAAGTTATTTCGTTACTTAAACTACCTTAATTTAAACCCGACTTTCACGCGAACGAAGTCGCGGGCACAACTATTATGAATATATATATATATATTACGGGTCTTAATCGCGTTTAGGTTAAATACCTTGCTTACCTACGTTTAATATGCATGATAGTTTAAGTATAATTTAATTTAAAGTCATCAAGTATTAAAATAAACTTATCCAGTTTTGAAAATAGATGGCGTTTAAATACAAATTAAACAGAATCAGGTAAATTGATTTAAAAAATAAGTCTGAAATTCTTACGATTATGTATTATATATATATTATTTACGGATATGAATTTATGATGATCTTAATTAACGACAGGTTCATCATCATCATCATCATCATCAGCCTATCGCAGTCCACTGCTGGACATAGGCCTCTCTAATTGCACACTTTGTTCTATCCTCGGCTACGACAGTAGTTTAGTATTTAAACTAAACGTTTCTAAAAGATATACTAATTCACTATATCTTTTAGAAACGTTTGAATGTTGTCTGTTTGTTTGAACACGCATCACAGTACCGCGGGAATGCAATGTTTTAAAACCAGGATATTTTTTTAAAAACTTATCTCACACTAGCCCTATTTCGCGCGAGTACTTGGGCGGTTTCGGGCTTCATTTAACCCGAAACCGATAATAGTAATATTTGATGTGATGCAAATCATTTTGGTAAAATACTATTATAATTTGTCTTCTAACCGTCTGGCGCCATAAACTTTGTCGCCCTTCATTTTGCTGCACTGGGCATTTGCTTGGCTTGCCTTGCCATAGGTCGGGCCCTGATTAGAGCTAGGCCCTAATATCCATAGATGCCACAGAGCATTGTGGAGCATGTTTCCAATATGCTTTACACAGAAGTTAAATTGTAACATAAACTACCTTAATATAAACCCAACTTCCACGCGAACGAAGTCGCGGGCACAGCTAGTTTCTAATATATTCCTACTGGTAACACGCACTGATACAAATATTCGAATAGAGGAGCGCAATGAGCTTATAGTGAAGACTAACCAGATAACCTACTTTACTTGGACTAGTCTCAATAACATTTTTGATAAAATCATATCCAAAATGTAATTGTCACTGCTTGGATCTTTGGATCCGATGCACAGAGATATACAGGATGTCCCACGGTGATGCCACACGGAGGGAAACTACGCTTTAAATTGTTTAGAAAATATTTCACTGTAACACTTCAATTTGATTTTAAAAAGGATTATTTTTTTCTAATATTTTTTTTTTTTTTTTTTGATTGGTTCACAAAACTAGATACAATCATCGATTTACATAAATATGAGAGACAAACTGTAGCATTTCTTGATTATACCCTACTTGATGTGAACACAACTTGCTATGTTAGGTTACATTGCCTACACATTATTTATAGTAGCTAAATAACAAACAATTTCATTAATAAATAATTAAAATAATAAATTACAATGTGAACTCTATATTTTTTTTTTCAGTGACGCTAAAGAAACGTGCTGAACAAATATATCAATCTTATTTCGTATACTATTTGATAAAGTACACATACGGTAAATGGGAAAGTGCTGGTCAAGATTAGTTTTATAATAGGCGAAATGAAATGTTTTACGGTTACATAACCGACTTTCGGAGTGAGGTACGATCAGCGATACACGTTCAAGGATATCGGCAGAGTTTACCAAACCATGGACGATCTTATAAAGGAAAATAATGTCAGTAATTTTACGGCGTGTACTCAGTGGTTCCATTTCATAAAATAAAGGGCGTTGTTCATATGATTGTAATTTCTGACAGTTATTGTTGTTAAATGCTAGGTGGTACAGGAAACGTTTTTGTATGCGTTCTATTCGGTTAATGTGTACTTGATAACCGGGGCTCCAAACAGTGCTACACTTTGCTAAATAACAAAGTCTCTTACTTGTTGATCCTTTTCTTGGTATCGTAAAAATACACGGTGTGTCATTTTTCATATTTAGTCCCTAGGTATTATTATTATTATTATTATAATCCTTCTATTTTCACAGTTTTTAGAGGATTTATTTAAGAAATGTCTTAATAACTAAAGCGGAGTGACAAGAGCTGAGAGTTCGGCTTAACGTGCTCTCAGTAAAGGGATCAAGCAGACATAAGCCGGTCACTCATAGAATCAACTGACCTAAGAACTTTGCTACCTAAAACCGAACTAAAAGCAGCTGCGTTTATTAAGTGACTAATTTTTGAGTTTTTTATGTCTTATCTACTAATGATGTGCAACTGTGTTAATTAGGATTTATACATAGGAACTATTTTGTATTCCCAAGATTGGGATAATTTAATAGGGTTTTAAAAGAATATTTCAGGTATTGTGTAAGGTTTTATGAACATCTGCCGGAGAAAATTCTGTAAAGAGCCACGTACAACTAAATTTAGAAGCTAACCATAATAACCTAAAATCATAATACTTTAATAACAGTTTTTTTATTACCTACCACATAACGATTGCTTTGTCCTTTGCTTTGTCTGAATTCTCCATTCTGTTTTAAAAATATGATGGAAGACAAATATAAAACAATTGTTAGTTTAAATGCTCATAATAACAGCATAGCATACTATGTTATTACGACTCCTAGAGGGGAGACCGCAACTTGGTAAACGTAAGGTAGGTGGACCGATGACCTAAATAAGGTCGCTGGGATGGATTGGATGTGGAAGGCAGAGGATCGAATGTTGTCGATCATCATCAATTCGTGATCGAAAGACTATTAAGGGGGCATTATGCCGAACGGCGGCACACAGCGACTCGGCCACCCGCCTCGCTCTGCCTGCACACAACCATTACTCCACAGTGCGAAGGAGTGCAGGACAAAATAAAATCAAATATTCGTTCTTACATATGTTAGATTATGAACGCCATAACTTTGACGGTACGAAAATCTTCGTTTTTGTATTTTTCCGTAACTTCAAAATACGCGTAGTATTAACGAATAAAAAGTACACGTTAATATTAAGATATATCCTCAAATTTCTCTTTAAATCTACTAGAAGAACTATATATATTATAGGTCTTAATCGCGTGGAAAATTTAAGGTAAAATACCTTGTTTATTGCCCGACGTTTCGACCTTATTGCAACGGCCGTGGTCACGGGTAGACTAGTTAAGCTCAGCGACGCCTCCGTAAAGCGCGGGTTTTGGAAACTACCCTCGCTTAATTTTTATCACTCACTATTATTTACTCAAGGTATTTTTCCTTAAATTATTCACGCTATTACGACCCGTAATATATATATTTTTATAATGAGTACAATACCGGAAAAGTTTTATCAACATTTACTAGAGAACTCTTTGGCAAGTCACGCATTTTTTTCGTGTCCTAATATTTCAGTTTTCTATATACATTTTTGAGAGCCAAACCCTGTTTCTGAATGAGAAAGTATGGACTAATTATAATGTTTTGATAATATAACGAATGGAACAATATACAACAAAAAAGTGTAATCATATTTCAACAGCGGGCAGTGTATGTCATGAGTGTTGCACCTACCATGGTGCCTTATAAAAAAAAAAAAACCGACATCATTATTATTACATACTTATCTACAGCGCTTTCTTTTTGTCAAATTTCGGTAACAAACGTCTTTGTTTCATAAGTATTATACCTGCCCGAGTGCGAATGCCATAGAACTTTAAGTCATACTTTTTTATGTGACCTTTTCATTAATAAATAAAAGAAAAATAATAAAATTAATTTTACGGTACTCCGATTTTGATAAAATAACATATGTGCACTCAGTATCATGGGCACCTAACAACTCTTGAATTTGACCATACCTTTTGTAACACCATGTAATAAAAAGGTGTGGCCATGTAAATTATCATACAACGTGTAACTTAAACGTTGTATAATACCATACATTGTTTATGATTTTGCACAGTAACAGTCTGTACTCGGTAATATAGTATTATATAAAATTTCGAGTGTAAAACGAGTAATTTCATGCTCACTGAACTCCCATTCCACAAAATAGGCATCATGAAGTGTTCATACTAATTACTTGTCGAGGCGTCATCAAGTACCGTCATCTATTGTCAACAATAGTAATGACTGAGACTGCCATGTTTTTTGTTGAATTAGCTATCACAGTAAGTGTTTCTTTTTGTGTCCGAGCGGAGATGAGATCGCTAATTGATTTCCGCTAAAATGGTACCTGTTTTGATTAAATAGCGGGTGCATTGACTCATTTAAACTTAACTGCCGTAGGGTAGCGTGACATTCGATTGACGTTTACGTTTTAAAGTGCCGAGAGCGAGTCTTATTCTAG
This sequence comes from Herminia tarsipennalis, assembly GCA_945859575.2. Lineage (NCBI taxonomy): Eukaryota > Metazoa > Arthropoda > Insecta > Lepidoptera > Erebidae > Herminia > Herminia tarsipennalis. The sequence goes on from OX243830.2 coordinate 18,275,278, forward strand.
CAGTCGAAATACAACGACGACTAGTCGCTATTTTTATGGTCGTGTGTGCAAAGTGTTGGCGTTTTTATAATGCGAGTGTTGCACTGGCATATGTGTAATCGAAATTATTAAACATATAGACGGACATTGCCTTGTCGAGGTATCCACACCATATTATGATTGATTACCACAATGTTAGTTGGAATTTGAGTGCTTGGCCGCTTATATTACTTACGGCTACCCTGCCACCGTATATGAAAGTACTAACTTATTTGAAAGTGTTTGTGGATTTGCCTGTTAGATATTTCACACTTAAAGTTACTCACTGAAAGCCATTATTGTACGTAACAACGGGGTTCACAAGACCTGTATTAATTAAGGACAATTAATAATTAAAACCTTTGCGTGTTGGTAATAATAATGTTCTGGCATAGTTGCATGCAAACAGGCCCTCAAATATAATAAAATACAAAATTTTAAAAGGGTTTGCTTGTTTTATTAAATATAGGTACATAACTATATTAATTGCGTTTTACTATTAAGTATCCTTTGCCCGTGACTCCACCTGCCTATATTAACTAAGATAAGATAACAATATTCATTTTTATGTGGGTTTTGGTGAGGCGTTGTGCTTAAATATGTATATGGACTTATTGTCCGCGGGACAGAAGTCTGGTGTGGAACTCACGATATATTCTGGTGGTCAGCCTGTTCGTGAATTAGATTTTTGTTTTTATGCTGATGAAGCCCAATAGTCACTATCGATAGCGTAGTCTCAGTTTCAAGCGCGCGCAGAGAACTTAACTGCGTTATGTTTGCATCACCTTGTGTGTTATGTAACAGAGCGGTCTCTCCTGTTCGCCTTTGGTCATCTGTTTCTAGTCCCAAGTATAATTCTGTCCTTCGTGTATTATTGTGTTGGTTTCCCGGTTTCCGTACGTTTTATTCTTGTAGACAAAGTGTCCCGTTCCGTCTGGATCTCTTGATTTGATGTTGCTGTTCTTCATTCAACCGATAGTTCTGATTTTCAAAATATATGTAGGTACCTATCCTATAATGTATTAGGTAAGGTCGCTCAGAACTCTTTAAATAAGAAAATTCAATGGTTTTGTATGTAATGGGCGACGGTATTGTATTTTTGTTAGAATCATTCGCTAATCTCTCTCTCTCTCTCTCTCTCTCTCTCTCTCTCTCTCTGTGTGTGTGTAACCATAAGTTACTATTGAATTGAAAAGTGTTTAATTTTTATTTTATTTTTATTTAAAATTATTTATTTAAGTGACCAAGACTCATTAGGCTGGTAATACTTAAGAACTATGTTAGTAAATTATAAAATTATAAATCGCGGCCGCACCATCCCATGAGAGATAGCACTGCAGCGATTGATATATAAGCAGTCTAACCTGCTGGCAATCATGCTCAGAATGTGCTGGCTGTTACCACTGCCCCGCACCCTGCTCACCAGAGATGCACATCGCTTTCGCATTATGGTGTAAAGACAATTGACTTTAGCGTCCGCGAACATCCCGGAAGCGCTACAGTAACGGGGCAGTCCCACCAGCACCCTGAACGCGTTGTTGAACGGAACTCGAAGGGCGTCATAAGCTTTTCGAGTATATCTAGCCCATAGGTTGCATGTGTAAAAAGTGTTACAGTATGCACGAAAAAGCGTGATCTTTACGGCAAGAGAGAGCGTGCAAACCTACGGGCTAGCATGTTCGCTCTCACGGACAACGTCCTTCGATCTCGCTCAATGTCGGCATCGTCGTTGAGGTCGGGTGTCAATATGTGACCAAGGTACTTAAATTTAAATACTCGCTGGAATTCATTGCCATTAAGTATTACCTGCGGAATATTCTCTATCTTATCTCCTCCCTCAAAGATCTCCGATTTTTTACAATTATATGTCAGGTCATGTGACTGAGCATACGACTGACATTGAGAAACCAACTTTCTTAACCCACAGCAGCACCATGTCGTCCGCATTACTGATATTATTGACGGCTATACCAATTATTGATTTTAAAAAATAATATTATAAAAAAATATTATATTAATATTTTGTTAGCTTTTCCATTACTTTTAATCTTGAAATTTATTTTTTTCTAAGAAGCTAACCTACGTACAAGAGGCGATATATTTTTCTATTGTCCTACTAATGAAAGGGCTAATAGTCAATATATCTATATATAGTCCGCGACAGCTCAACATGACAATCTCAATCAAAAATGACAATCGAATAGAACGACGTCGTTGCGAGTGCAAAATTGCGAATCTAATATTAAATGATTTTTATTAGAATCAAGTGTCCCCTCCACCTCCTCGCTAACTGGTTGTTTTTGGAGATGTGAATTCAAGGTAGTATATACAATGAAATTAAAAGGAAAACTATCACGGCTAAGTAGGATTTACAAGTTTACGAGTAACAGCAGACCAAGTGAAAAGTATCAACATTTTCGTAAAATTCCATTGAAAAATACTTACACATATTATAACTTTGTTGTAGTATGAAACAAAAATAACAGAAAACCAACTTATACCGTATTACTGTGCTTTTATTCTTGTGAATATGTCAACCCCATCGTACCTTATACATGTACAGTAAACTTATACGAATACACATAAACAATGCTTAATAAATAATGTTTTGTAGGATAGCTATTGATCGAGAAATCCTATTAAATATAGGTCATTAAAAGACATAGCCTCTTCACAACTTCTGTGTTTTCGTTTCAACGTTTTCACTCTTAAACCGTGAACTAATTAAGATGAAATTTGGTATGGCGATTTTTTGAGTCAAGGGGAAGGACATAGGGTAATTTTTATCGTGATAACTGACATCCATCCGACTTCTAAACAATGCACGAACGTTATGCCGACAGTAATTTATCTCAATAGTTTCATTCACATGGTTCTTGATGGGTCTACTCATTTTTTTATCTATCACTAGTTGCATGGTAATAACTATCTTGCGACCGCATTGGAACCTACATAATATTTTAGTTCACAAAGGCGATTGTTCAAGTGACTATGGAATCTAGTATCGCTACAAATTTTGTTGTGCCAAGATAAAAACTACTGATTTATGTAGACATTAATATATACTTTTAGAAAAACCAACAATGATTTACCTAATTTGCCGGGTTTAATTGATATGGGTGGATGAACTTCGAAAATTGAAATATTTATATACACTTTTTTTTTGAAAATAGGACATAACTATGATATTGCGTATTAATTATGTATTACACATGATGTGTAACACTAGTTTATGGCTATGAATTCAGCTTTGCAGTGATATATAATCCGAATCTCTATCTCACAAACACTTCACAATTGTCACAATATTGGTACGAGTCTCTGTCTCACAAAATATTTCAGATTGTTACTATGTATATATGGAGTCTCTATCTCAAACTCACGTAATGTAACCACAATATCATACACAACACAAGAAATAACAAAAGCTATTTGTTATTAATACTTTAAACTGTTTTCATAATGGACCGACGCCAAACAACAACAAGTGACATGACATTACATTTCAGTGTTGCCATAACTTTTGTCATATCCTACTCGATTTTTTTATTAAAATTCATTAGTATGTTCTTATTTTTAATCGAGCCGGGTCCTAATCTAAAGGTATCAAAGAGTATGGTTATTAAAAAGTATAGTGTATAAATATTATCGTTCTTTACATTCAAACGGTGCAACAATTAATAAAGTATTTATATTATTTATTTAATAAAAATCGATAATAACCCTAATCGATATTACGATTTTATTTTTGTAATAGTGTTACCACCGTTAAAAATAACTTCATACGAAAAAAAAGGAAATAAATAAACTGAAAGACTAATATTTGCATCTCAATATTCCGGCAAATGTGAGACTCCATATCATTATATAATAACGTTATAATTAGAAACAAGAATTATACATTTAATCAACTTGTGGCACAACGTAAATACTAGCGATACTGCTGGTGGGCATACCCCATTGTAGTAATGTATCTACTATTCCCGAAAGAGTAATAAAGTAGTACCTAAGTATTAATATATAAGTGAATTATTAAATTCATTTAAATAATCCTGGGAAAAGTAGATAATATCATTATAGTTTAAAACTTTTTAAAGCTTGTCTTAAATAAATTAGTCATAGTACCTACTCTAAAGATCGCCACAGTTAAACACCCAATTCCAGCAATTTCACAACTTTAGAACGGCCTATTTGAATTATCCCTCGTCCCTAGTTAGAAAATGTCTTAATTAGGAGTGGAGAACCAACGGGTCTTGGCAAACAACACCTTCCATGAATCTGCTTAATGCACTTCAACGGGCAAAAACTTGCCAACTGACTAATTAAGTTTTCATTTAATAATTACGTATTATTTTACTTAGAAAGTGTTTAAAGTGTGTGTCAGAAGTCAAAAGCTAAACACGATTCATTACTTTGGAGTGGTAACTACTGAGTTTAGAGTTTAGGGTTAATATTTGATGATCATTTAAATGACTTTTTACTTAAGCCTATTAATAGATGTAAATTCAGTTAGAACAAGGTTGAATATTTTATTTACGATCGGTTTTCTGAACACTGCCCTAAAAAAAGTGTGTAATTTTTTCAGCATCTATCCATTTCAAAGGAGTAGGTACAAATGAGGGAATTAATACAAGAATTAGAAACAAGTCCATTTGTTCAGTTCTCCATTGGGTCGCATAATTTTTGAAGTGAAAACTTCTTTAGCGGCATTGTGCACTTTTTGAGATGAGTACAAAATGTTAAACTCGCACCAGGACACGTGACCTGATCGAAAATTCGTAAGACGTAGAGAGAGTAGACCGCCGCGCCGGCCTGCTCCTGCTGTTTCGTATAAGCGGCGCAGGGCGCTTGCGTGAGTGTGCGTGTGTGTTTTTACTACAGCGTAATAGTTCTGAAATGTTAATTTTTTTATGTAATATAAAATGTCATGTTTGTGAACGATATCGCCATAGGTGAATATTGTATTTAACCACATAAATTATAGTACTTTTATACTGATAAATATTCAAGCGAAATTATTCCATAACCATTCCAAAATATTCAAAAATGAACAACGTTAATGATCAAGTTTTCACTTCTGACGGTACTCCCGTAGCGCAACCCGTTGTTTGTTTTGTCATAATTTGATATAGCATACTTTCATGTACTAATAGGTGTTACACATAATAATAATTGGCAAAAATACGCATAATTTTTTAAATCATAACTAGTATTGGCATAAGGATTGAAAAACATACTATTTAATAGCTTAATGCCACACACGCATAACGTTAATTGTCGATTTATTACCGAACTAACTTATAGCCAAAACCCTAAATTGGTTTTAAAACGGATAAGGAAAAGGTACCTAAATATTATGTATTTAATGTAGAAAATAAACACATTAGCGGCATAGGGGGACCCAAGGGCCGCACCTTAACCCACTGTCTCGGTTTAGAGAAAAATTATAGGTACATCCTTTTTAGGATTCTGTAGGCAAAATGGCAAAAGGGAACCCTTATAGTTTCGTCATGTCCGTCTGTCCATCTGTCTGTCTGCCCGTCCCTATGTCAGAGGTATTTTCCTCAAACACTATGCTATGTATATTTATGAAATTTAAGGTACAGGTCTCTTGTATAAGCCGCTGCTACATTTGGTAGTTAAATAACAAAAAACAATTTACATGAAACAATAACTGAAAAAAATGCATGGACAAACGGACCCCTAAGCCGCAAACGTGTATATTTTTTATTCAGTATACTTATCGTTTCCATACGGAAACGATAAGTAATGAAAAAAGATAAAGGTCAAAGAATTTAACATTATTCGACAGGTCATTAAACACCTTTTAAATTTACTAAATATATAATTGATTGATCAATATTTTTGGAAATAATCGTATGACCATAAAATATATTAAAAAAAATATAATTATACCGTTTTTGAGTTTTTGCCCAAAAACTGCGCTGCTGTATAAATATAAATTTAAATGTATGGAGGAAAAAATTGTCTCAGGCGGGACTTGAACCCCTTAGGGGTAACGGGTCCTAAGCCGTTACAAATTTCAAAAAAAAAACTTATGTAAATACTAAAAAGTATTTTAAAAGCAGCACTGACGGGTTAACCTAACCCCTAAAAATGTCAATGAACACAGAAAATGATATTATAAATAGTTGTACATTACTAAATAGCACGCCGACCTCGGTCTTATCGACCGTCCGATGTTGGAGTGTTTATGATAATTTCTCGCAAACACAGAGAACTGTGTCGGTCGGAATTACATCGAAGGCGATTACCGGTTATACTGTTTCTGGCGTATAACATTACGCACAAGTTGTGAAGATACCACACTGCATAAATAAGAAACTGTAATTAATAGATTCGGTATGAAAATCGTGGTGTGTTGTGTTTTGGTGCGGAGACAAGCGACAAAAACTGACTGTCTGTCTGTCCGTATGTCACAGGAATTTTACTCAAAGACTACTCAATGAATATTGATGAAATTTGATGAAAAGGTGTCTTGTAGTAGCCGCTACTTAGTTTGATAGCTAGGGTTTATTTTTAGGGGGGGACACTCCATACATCTACCATTCGACAGGTCTTTCAAAAATATTTTAAGGCTACTAATAAACTTTTTGGATTAAGGGAATATTTTTGGGATAACTACGAGTAATATAATACTATAAAACTTTAAACTAAAATTATTTTGGACATGATCGGATATACCGTCATTGAGTTATGGCCGAAAAACTGCGTTTCTCAACCAAAGGGGCGTAAGTGCCATGAACATAGGCTCTTCTGCTGATGCAATTATTCAAGGCTGCGGAACCCTACACAGAGCATGGTCCGACATGCTTTTACCCGGTTTTTTATTTTTATTTTAACTCTTTACAAAAATAAGTGTAAGATATTTGAAAGATGTTCGTTTATCAGTGGCATCGTAACGCCAAACGAATGGAATTGAATTCGGTTTTTCTTATTAGAAGTCTGTAGGCCTATATTATTTATCTAAAACGAAATTCATAAGCATCTCGTAAACGAATTACAAAGTTACGAGTACTATTCTGATTAGTTTTTGGATACGCGCAAAGAGTCCGAGCCCATTTTACAAGAACAAGTGCATTAGCATTAATGTTACTAGCTAATAGACGAAACTTCGGTCAAAAATTAGGTGGTAATATAGATATTACCTCCCTTTTGATCAAAATTGTGTTTGCATTTGTTGTTGGTCTAGTGCTTAGTGACCCTGACTGATAAGCCAAAGGCTCACCCAGGGTCCTTATTTACGTCCTTTTTTCCGTTTTCGCGGCAATTGTAGTATATATATATTTATAACATATTTGCTCGTAAAGGGTCTCTTATTTCAACAATTTCAATATCGTAATGTATCTCATTACGCACTTGTGCGATAATGTAATACGCACGGCTTATCAAGATGCTCCGTCTAAAACGAACGGTACTTTTTTAAATATTGGCAAAGAGTTTTTATGACAGAAAAGTTGTCAACATTTTATGAATAAAATTAACTCTGAAGGATAAAATATAATAAATAAACATTTAATACTTTAATTTAATTAATTTTAACCATAAATTACAACCATTTATCTGTAACAAAACACAAAAATATTAATTTACTTTATTAGTAATACTGGCTGTTTTTGTACCTTTGGCTTAAAAAAAAAGCGCTGATGCGCGCGCATCGCTAATTTATGAACAAGTAAAAATTATTACGCGCGCTTTTTTTTCGCTGTATTATTTGAAAATGTTATTTATTTCCTCGCAAATATGTTATAAGCTGTCGTATGACATACGTGCGCTTTGATAATTACAGCCTCTGCTGCTCGGTTGTAATTTTCATCTTACCGCACTTATATCATAATGTACTATTATCACACATTTGCTGGTAAAGGGTCTTTTATTTCACCAATTTCAATACCATAATGTTTCTCATTACATACTGCACGTTATTGTACGAGTAATGTAAAACGCACCGCTTAACAAGATGTGCCGTCTAAAACCAACGGTACCTAAAGGTTTTAAATCTTAGCAAAGAGTTTTTATGTCAGAAAAGTGGTCAACATTTTATGAATAAAATTAATTTTGGGATATAAAATATATGAAATAAACATTTAATTCTTTGATTTAATTAATTTTGACTATAAATTACAACCATTTATCTGTAAGAAAACACAAAAATATTATTTTACTTTATTAGTAATACTGGCTGTTTTTGTGCCTTTGCCTTTAAAAAAAAGCGCTGATGCGCGTGTTAGATATATGTATGGATATATTGATTATATATATGGCTATGTAAATAGCCATATAAATAATCAATCCATGTGTTGGATATTGATATTTACTATGTAGATGTGTTTTGGAATATTGATTGTGCCAGTTAATATATTGTTGTATAAAACCGAACGAAGGTTTGGTGGAACTGTTTTATAAGTTTGAGAGGTGGTCTGGAGTCTGATGACGGTGTAACCATCATAATGTATTGACTGGTTATCATAGCGATGATTGTAAGATCATCCGTGTCTGCAAAACTATGTTTGGTAGTTATGTTATACTGTATAAAATACCTACTTGTGGCACAGAACAATTCAGAGATCTAATAAATCAATGATTTATACTATAGAGGTACCCACAGATATTTTAGGATGATATTTGTATTTTGATTAATACTGTGTCAGTTGTTTATGATGCTTATGATATTAGATATGAGAATGCATTGCAGATGTTGGAATGAATATACTAAATGTAATTGCAACTGATAATATCAATAATGAATTAGACTAGACTCTTTTATCACAGATGTACTTATTAATCAAACTCTAATGTGGGATCCTACCCACATATGTAGGTATTTGATGAAACAATATTGTTATTACAGTTAATATTTGTATTAATTGGATAATGTAATCTAGTGTCTATCTGTTTATATAAATTGTTGTATAACGATCTAAATGTAGAATTATGTTAGAAAACACTGCTAATATCAATAATGTACCTAAATAGTTATAACTGTGGGATTCTACCGACATGATAAAAATAAAAATGGAACCTATAAAAGCAGTGTAACATTCTGACCTAGCCCTCTTTTCTCTGATGTCATCCGACGGCGAAGGTACGATCCTTATTCAAAGTTACTTTATATTGTTTCTATTGTATTGTATAAATAGTGTTTTTCTGTACTGTGTATAATGTTTGTGTATATTAAGCTGATTGACTGATGAAAAGATATTGCAATGTGTTTAATTGTCTATTGTCCTGTAAGTTATGAATCATCTGCCTTGTAGTAATATAGTAAGACATTGCAATGGTATATCTAAGTCTCAGTCAATTGGTTACATTGCAGATTCCTTATGTAATATTGCAAATGTATATGGCAAACGTTTTATTAGAAGATGGCCTAGTTTTCTTATCACTTCTTTTCCTAGGCAATAGGTCCTCTTGGAAGTGACACTAGCATACCTCCCTACTCCAATTCCTTGATATAACCAGAGCGAATTGTATTTTGACAATATAATGCTGATTGCCATTTGTTACTTTGTATTATTCTATACTACCCTGAATAGATACCCCGACAATACTGAACTGAGTGATAGGAACCTTAAACAATATACAGACACACACATTACATCCTGACATTTCTTGAACAGAACAAGGTCTTCCAATTATGATACTGTTCTGTAGAACCATTATCCCTCAGTAAGTACTGATTACGACTCATTAGGCTACATTCTCAAATGACACACAAGTAGTCAATATTCCTGACATGAGATAGTATATTGTAGTTCTAAATCTATACAAGCTATACATACATACAATTGCTACGACATACTCGTAGCAATTCTATCAAAGCTTTTCTTATAATTATCAGCTTACACCTTCTACAACCTCTACGTTCCCTACAAATCCTCTAACACGCGCGCATCGCTAATTTGTGAATAAGTAATAATTATTTCGCGCGCTTTTTTTTGGCTGTATTGTTTTTAGGGTTCCGTAGGCAAAATGGCAAAAACGGAACACTTATAGTTTCGTCATGTCCGTCTGTGTCTGTCTGTCAGTCTGTCCGTCCGTATGTCACAGGCAATAAAAAACTCAAAGACTACTTAATGAATCTTGATGAAATTATGTGAAAAGGTGTCTTGTAGTAGCCGCTACTTAGTTTGATAGCTAAATAATAATAACAAATATTTTTAAGGGGGCACTCCATACATGCAACAGAAGCTGAAAAAAAATATTTTGCAAAAATCAACGTGTGGCACATCATTCAACAGGTATTTTAAAAACATTTTGAGGTTTCTAATAATTTAGTTGATTGAGTGAATGTTTTTGGAAATAATCGCTCCCTTAACTTCTGAACCGTATAACCAAAAAATATGGGAAAAATCACAAAGATAGCGTAAAAAAAATACTTTAAACTAAAATTATTTTGGATAAGATCGGATATAACATCATTAAGTTATTGCCAAAAAACTGTGTTTCTCAATAAAAGGGCGTAACTGCCATGAACATACGCTCTTCTGCTGATGCAATTGTTCAAGGCTGCGGAACCCTACACTGAGCATGATCCGACATGCTCTTGCCCGGTTTTTTTTTATTTATTTCCTCGCAAATATGTTATAAAACATCGTATGACATACGTCCGCTTTGATAATTACAGCCTCTGTTTTCTTGTAGCCCTAGCTAGCAATATCGCCTCGGCTGTAATTTTTAACTTACCGCACTTATATCATAATGTACTATTACAGTGCAGAAATTAAGTACCTACCTACTTACCTAAAACACTTTTTTTTAGTCTTTATAAATACACCGCACTGTGTCAACCACATTGCAAAATGGAGACTACAAATCGTTAAAAAAATAAAATATATTATGTATAATATAGTATGCTAGGAGCTATGTAAGATTATTAGAGTCAAAAACTCTAAAACTTTACACGATATAAAATTTTCGTTACGGAATTTCTTGATTCGGTCGCCGCGTTCAAAGCCCGCCATAAAAGCTATGCAAAAGCTTAAAAAAAAGATAGCCAACATTTTTTTTTTATTTATTATTTAACCTTCGATCACCATTTTTAAATTCAGACTTTTTATTATATTTCTTGCAATATATGTATAGGGTTAAGGACTATATACTGTATTTTTTTCAAAATATTAGGTTTAGAAGCTTCGGAGATAAGGGGGGATTTTGATGGACGGAACCCTAAAAACACTAACAGTTATATTATGTGTATCTGTATAATAATAGGTGTACAAACTTTACAACAGTTAATAGAGTGAACTCATTGCGGGCTCGTAATGTTGTCATTTGGTAAACTAAAACCCAAACTGTGTAGTTTCTATACCAGGCCACTCAGATAGTTTTGCGAAAATAAGTTTTTTTATGTATAAGGCAATGGCCACTTGTAATTATTCTAAAAAAAAATCAAATACCATTGTTCGAATCTCGAATTTTCCTCCACATTTTTATCGAGAGTCAAATAAAATGATCGTGTCTTATTTAAAAATGGATCTGCATCGAAAACATTTTTGATTTTAAATATGGTCTAAAACCTGATGACTCATAAGATCAACTTCAAATGGCTTTATAAATGAAGGACCTTCAAAAGCTACTTGCAATCGTGAGGTCGCGCGTTCAAATCCTACCCATTAGACTACGGACGTGAACCCACTCCATTGTCATAGAGAACAGGACTGCGCCATAACCTCATAAAATTGACCACCTCAGACAACGCTACTTTGTGGGCAATTCCTGTCAAAAGCCGCTCGAGTTTTTTCTCTCTTTCACGCTTTGCAGTAAATTATTACTTTTTAATTGAAAGGGATGGCGCAGTCCTGGTCTTTAAGTCATTTTTTTTTTAAAGACGACTCCCGCGGTAGATTACAAGCCCTGTATCGCGGGGGACTTTAGAAACATACAAGTCAAGAACACAAAGTACAGTCAACAGCAAAAGTAGATTATGATCAAAAACGGAATGTCAAAATTATTTAATTATATTTGCGGCAAATCTAGCTAATGCTACAATGTCCCTAAAGTAAGTGATGGAATAAGTTACCGATAAAATATCTGATTGTACCGTCGCCAGAACTGGATGATCAAAGAAGTTCTACACTAAGTGATAGAATTGAAAATCATAAGTTAATGAAATCATGCCATTTGAATGCTTGGATTTTGTTTATTTATTCTTTGGCGAGTCGCAACTAACATTCAAAAGTAAGCGATAGTGTCAATCATAACTTTATGAAATCCTGTATTTCGACATTCTTTGGTTTAGGTTTAGGTTTAAAGGCATTTATTTCTCATAAGAACATACATAGTTAACTTAAAATGAGATACATAGTTAATACTTATAATCTATTGAATAATTATTATGCTAATCTATTACAATCTCTCTATCTATTATAATCTTATAATCTATTGAATATAATCTATAGAAAGATTCTAACAAAGTAAAATAAAGAAGGAAGGTAAGAAAAAACAAAATAAAATAAAATAATAAAATGTGGGTATGCGTATGCCTGTGTCGCGCCTCGCGCGCAGTCAGTGACAACTTTAAGCAACGGTTCTATAGCAGTGTAAGTGGGTATTAGTTATAATTAAATACCCATACTGTGTCAATAGTGATAACACAACAAAGATATAGTACCTACAAACAGACAGCGCGTCGCACGGCAATGCGACGCGACGTCAATACATGGCAGTGATAATGTTTGCAATGTTCCTTACAGTGATTAGTTTTACTATAACATAATATGTTCCCTAAGTTTCTTTTTAAAGATAATTAAATTAGAAAAATCTTTTATGTCGTTAGGTAACCTGTTGTATAGCTGGCTGTGCTCCCTCATATAGTATCGTTTTCTTTCCATAGTTTGTTCTGACTTTTATTAATTTAAGTTTGTTATTGTTTCTTAGGATATGTGACATTTCTTATTTCTGTAGGTGTAGGTTAGTCTGAATCGAGTTGCAGCTAATGTTTCTGACGAGAATGCAAGTGTTGTAAATGTATAGTTGTCTGATGTCTAATAATTTTGTTGAAGTGCGGTGGTGGTAATTAAATAATATTTTTATGACTTTGTTTTGTGTTCTTTGTAAAGAGTTTAGGTTGGATACAGCGGCCGAGCCCCATATCTCAATTAGGTATTCTAAATGTGATTTGACCAATGAGTTGTAGATCATCATGGATCATCTTTGGCGAATCGTAACTAACATTCAAAAGTAAATGATAGTCTTGAAAATCATAACTGTATGAAAATCTGTATTTGTGTATTCTTTGGCGAGTTGCAACTGCCATTCAAAAGTGAATGTGTACTTTCAGTCAGGGGGTTGCTTGTTCGTAACTTGTCCGGTTGCGATACAGGTGGCTTTGGGTACGCAACCCCGACTTCCCAAGCCGCCAATCACTACACTCCCAACCATCCCTGCACATTGGTGTCCACTGTCCTCCCTTTCCTTTCCTACTACTTGTGGTAGCATCTAGCGACCGGGTAGGTACCACAGCTTGGCTTATTTTGATCGTATAGCAAATATGCGTTCCGACCAAAGAGCTAAGTAGCCGATATCCCTCCCTTCTTCCAACTATCCCTTCCACATGAGCTGTCGGGTGACATTGAAGTTCGGAACAGGCGGTGTAGGAGTTCTCGCGGATCCGTAGGGCGTGACGGGTTGACGGGGGGTTCAGGGAGACCCGGTGGGAATGGTTACCGTCGGCCACCTGCCGGTCAGTAGGGGACCCGAACCCGGGAATATCCCACCTGGGAGGCTATCCCGCCAACCGGCGAAAATCCCGCATACTGCTGCCGTGCCGTGAGGGAGACCGGAGTGGATCCCGTTAGTGGTATGCGGGGGGGCACCGGGGGCTCTTCCGTGCCCCGCGTCAGCCCTTCATACAACTCGCGGGCCAGCCGGGACTTACGCCCCGAACCCTTATCTAAGTATCACTGTGGCCCCATACCTCATATAACCCCTTCCCGATATATCTCTCTTTAAATGATGCCACGAATAAGAAAAAAGAGAAGGCTTAACACGGCGGATCCACATTTAAAATAAATTTTTGCAATGTCAGGGGTCTTCATAGCAACCTAGACGCTGTACACCACCACCTTGAGACAGCACGGCCTTCTTTGCTCTTTTTAGCGGAGACGCAGATATGTGCCCCGGATGACATCTCGTACCTTAAATACCCCGGCTACGAATTGGAGCAGACATTCCTTTGGAAAGCCAGGGCGTGCGTGTTCATACGGGGCGATATATGCTGTCGCCGCCTTCGGGGCCTCGAACATGGAGATCTGTCCATTTTATGGCTTCGCGTAGACCATGGGGGACTTACCCGAATCTACGCGTGCCTCTACAGATCTCCTTGCAGTGATTCGGAGTCGACTCTACTGTTTGAGAACGTCCAAAGGGGGATTGACCAAATGTTGGAGCAGTGCCCATACGCAGAGGTGGTGGTCCTCGGTGACTTTAACGCTCATCATAAAGAGTGGTTGGCATCGAGGACCACCGATCTCCCGGGTAGGACTACTTTAGCGGATAGGTCTCTTGGGTCATCTTGTGGTCACAAAGTTCATTGATGTAACTCAGGAATAAAGTAAGCCCCAAAATGCTGCCTTGTGGAACTTCGTGTTCAATGGAGAGATCTTTACTGACCCATTCTCCAACTTTGACTCTCTGAAACTGATTCGTTAGGTAGCTAGAAAAAAGTTTTAGTTGTGCGTCTCTGATACTCACGCACTCTAGCTTTTTCAGCAACAATGGAATGGAAACAGTGTCGAAGGCCTTGCCAAGGTCCAAGAAGATTACAATGACTTTTTTATTTTGGTCTAGGTTGCTGACAACAAAATCTGCAAGGTCGTGTAAAGCATCTACGGTCGATATTTTTGACCGAAAGCCATATTGAGATGGAGAAAGTAGACTGTTGTCTTTAAGATATTTAGATAAGCGCTTATTCATAATTTTCTTAAGAATCTTTGACCGGGATTTTGACTGGTGTCCCACATCTAACCAATCCCATAATTATAATACGCCATTGTCTGATATACAATTTAGCCTCCAGCAGATCCGTAGACAATTGAAAATGTTAGATACTACCAAAGGGCCTAGTCCTGATGGTATACCCCCTTATTTTTTAAAACGTTCAGCTGACACAATTTGTAAGCCAATACGAATTATTTTTAATAAATGTATAAATGCGGGCACTTTACCATCGGTTTGGAAGAAAGCTAATATAGTACCAGTCTATAAAAGTGGATCTAGACAGAACGTTGAAAATTATCGGCCCATCTCTCTTCTCAGTACTCTTGCTAAATTATTTGAAAGACTTGTCCACCAGAAGATCTATCCTTTCCTCCAACCAAATATTATAAAAGAACAACATGGTTTTGTTAAACATAAATCAACTGTTACTAATTTAATGATATTTACATCTTCTTTGTTTAGTAATATGGACAGTGGTGCCCAAACTGATACTATCTATACAGACTTTAAAAAAGCCTTTGATAGAGCCGATCACAAAATATTACTAAGCAAAATTGCATTCAATGGTATCAGGGGTAATTTGTTGCGCTGGTTTCAGTCTTATATTAGTAACCGTAGCCAAAGTGTAGTGAGTAACGGGTATCATTCAAACTCTTTCTTGGCTTCTTCAGGCGTCCCACAGGGATCAATTCTCGGCCCATTGTTATTCATTATCTACATTAATGACATTGGCAACTGTTTCCATAATAGTAAATTTCTTTTGTATGCCGATGATCTCAAAATCTTTAAAAAAGTTTTAACGTTAGATGATTGCTACCTGCTCCAATCCGATTTAGATAGATTATCCGACTATTGCGAAAAAAACAAATTACAATTAAGCATATCCAAATGTAAATATATTAACTTCACGAAGAATAAAAAAATAATTAACTTCAATTACTCTCTGTGTAACGAACCTCTTATTAAAGATACTTTAATCCGTGATTTAGGTATACTTTTGGATAGCAAACTCTATTTAAATTTACACATTGATAAAATCATCGCTACAGCATTCAAAATGTATAACCTTGTCATGAGATCTGCTTCAGACTTTAAACGTCCAGTTACTTATCTTTATCTTTTTAATTCCTTAATTAGACCGCAATTAGAGTATGCCAGCATAATATGGGACCCCTACTATGAAAAATACAATGAAGCAATAGAAAGAGTTCAGCGTAAGTTTCTAAGAACTATGCGATATAAATGTAGATTGCAAAGCCTTTCATATATGGATACAATACAAAAATCAAACTTGTTGACTCTGCGATCGCGGCGACTGTTACTGCAAGCTATGCTGCTTTATGACCTCCTTCATAATAAATTCGATTGTTCGGAATTAGTTAATAATATATGTTATGTTGTACCCAGAACTATTATAAGACGAGAGGTGCGCGCTTATCCGACTTTTGCTACGACTAAATGTCGCACCAACGCGGGTGAGCGGGCGCCTCTCCACAGAATAGCCAAAACTTATAATAATAATTTTAATACCGTAGATATTTTTGCCTCTAACCGTAATGTTTTTAAAAGCACTGTAATTAGTATCCTTAAAATCTAAATTATATTAGTTAGCGTTAATGTAGTACACTGTATATACTAATTGTAATACGTGGAAACGCTGTGGATTGTGCATCGATTTAATTTGTAAGTTAGAATTAGTATTAAGACTACATGTACAATTGTTTGTTTTCCCAAATAAAAAAAAATAAAAAAAATGGCAGAATTAAGATTGGTCTGTAGTTGTATATACATTTTCTATCTCCGCTTTTGAATATGGGATGGACGTCTGCCAGTTTCCATACATTCGGGAATTCACCAGTGCTGATGGCAAGATTACAGATATGTGTAATTGAAGGAATAAGAAGTTATCTGTATCTTTTGATGAACGCGGTAGAAATGTTATCTCGACCAATAGCATAGTAGGTTTTCAAGTTAAGAATGATACTTTCAACTTCCTTCAAATGTGTCTACTCATTGATACTACGGGGGTAGTATCAATGAGTTGGGGTGAGTTTTAGATGGTGGTCTTGGATGTGAATTAAGATTAGGGTAATGCTGATTGGCTATAATTTTGACGATACTTGCAAAAAAATCGTTTATGCTATTAGTGGAAGAAGTCGGATCTAGGTAATTGATAAGGTGTAAGGCCTCACTCTTAGTTTTCTTTGTACAAGCAATTTCTTGAATTGTGTTCCATAAAACCCATTACAGACATGCGAACAATGTTTCTCCTGGTTTCTGTAGGTACCAAATTTTATTAAATTTTGTTCAATTGTTCTCAAGTGGTTCGTGTATTAAACAAAGAAAGCTTTAGCTCCTTTAGGCATAAGAGGAAACATGATTGACTGATATATCAACACACAGCTCACAATCCTGAATGGATTAAGTTAAAATTTGGTACACAGATAGTTCTTTAAAGCCTAAAGTTAATCTTTAAAGGGGTGAAATGGCAGTTCAAACTTAGCGCGAGCAAAACCGCGGGCGGTAGCTAGTCATAATATAATAGGAATACAGATGTGATGGTGCTGGTGGTATACATATTGTGTTACATTTACCTATTCTCTCCTTCCAGTGAAATCAATCTTGTTAAAGAATTTGCAACAGTTTCATTTCTGTTGAAATTTCCTTTCGCATAACATTCTAATTTATTTCTGATCAACTCTAAATCAAAACTATCCCAGTTGATTTTCTTCTTCCCACCTCTCCTCTTTTTGCCAAGCGTGGAAAATGCACCATCACTTGATGCATTACAGCTCATAGATGAGAGCACCTATGAGTACAGTCGTACTGGAAAACCCTATAAAAAAGTGGCTCTTTGGACATTTTTATAAATACAATCTTTTTTTCATAAAGCATTACAGCATTACATAAAGCAGCAATTTAACTGAACTCGTACTTTGATTTGATAGATGATATTAGGTGATGCCATATACGGCACGGCTGGACGCAGACGTCCGGTTTCCTGATTAGATTTCCTAATCAGGAATTCAGATTTGACAACCCGAATGATCTGCTTACATACAAAATGTTCAACAAAGCGCACCCGTTCTTATTGTTTCCGTGCAGAATAAAACCTAACCTTACCTAAACCAGACGTATGCGCTAGTCTCATGAAATTCCGAATCTGAATTCCTAATCAGAACGCCGAACGTCTGCGGCCAGTCTTAAAATCATAATGTTATTTGTTTTCTTTTTAAATACATCAGACTCTGGTACACCACATAAATAATCGATCTTTAATCGAGAAAGCTTTTCTAATATTGGTTAAATGCGGAAGACATGGCCCTAGGCTTGAGCGCGGTACTTAGTTCACAGTATTTATTCGAGGCGATCAATGCATGGAATTGTGAACGCGTGAGACCAATGTCGGGCATCTGAACGTTTAAAAAACGCTCATATATTTAATCCACAATGTCAGAGCTACCGATATAATAGGTATGTACTAATCTGTACTAAGGTACGTCAGAATGCACCGTTCTTACGCCCAACTAATATGAATTATAATTTATTTCAATGGCATTTACATAAAAGCAACCTTGTATTTTTCTTCTTTCAGCACCAGTCAATTATTAAAATTTTATACGTTTATCGCACCTTTTACAACTTATGTCAGAATAAAAAATACGTTTTGAATTTTCCATACAAAACTGCAAAATAAATGCAAATTGTTTATGTAATCACTCATGCTTAATCCCTGGCGGGGTAATTAATCTTAGTCGCTGTACTTTCAAGTACATAGTATTCATCAACGTGTTGTGTTTAAAATTGCAGCCCAACTAATTACTGCTATAAGCAAACAGTATATATTTTATTTAAACTAGCTGCCGTTTGCATTATTGCATAATGTCCTTATGTGAAAATTAAATGAAATGGTTATGCATTTACTGTAGAGCGAAGAAAGTTGTATGAATTAAAAAAATAGGGACTAGTTTTTTCATGCAAATTACAATACTGCGGCACCTTTCAACACACTGCTTTGGATGAAATTATGTACGGGTGCAATTAAAATAATTTCAGAGGGAAGCTTAATCGTGGGTGATAGATATAGCGATAACGAACAGTCTCGTGAACCGAAGCCTGTTTAAAGTTTTTCCCTAAGAAAGTATTCGTGGTCTCTTTATGTAGTTTGATAAAATAAAGATGTAAATGAAATTTTATACCAATTTTACTAACGCAGAGACTTGAGAGGCGTTGACTTTATATTCAAGTACCATTATTATTTTTTATTTTAAAGATAACTAGCAATGTGGGTCGCACATTACTATCAATCTTGTTATCCCCTCCAGCTAAGCTAAATTGCTTGTGTTAGGAGTGGGCTCACGTTGGTAGTATAATGGGTAGGATACAAACCCGCGACGCGACGGTTGCGAGTCCTATGCCTTAACCATCATTAGGCTACCGCTGCTTACCAGATATTTAATATGCTAATAATAACGTTATATATACTACGGATCTTAATCGCGTGAATAATTTAAGTGAAAAAACACCTTGTTTATTGCCCGACGTTTCGACCGTATTGCAACTTTCGTGGTCACGGGTAGACTGTACAAATCGCGAAAGTTTATCAACATTTATAATATGCTATTAATAAAAATATTTAGATACAATACAAAATCATATTTCAGATGAAACTGTTATTGATCTATGTAATGAACCTACACGTCCCTTATCCAAAGTACAACTTAATACTACGAACCGGGAAAGCAACATAATTTTCTTTAAACTCCAACACATCAGAGAATTTTCCATCCGTTTGAATACATTTAGAATGTTATTTACTACGATAATGTAGGTGTCCTGTCCTGTCCCCGTCGCCACCAAATTTATCGTCCAGAGAAATAAAATATGTAGATTTTGTACTGAGACGCAGCACTTATTGAAATTGGTTGATTTACTTTAATCACATTATCTACAAGCGTAAAAGGATTGGGTCGTTTGGGGTCGGCCGAGGATTTTATGGATTTAAGAAATACGCCATAGACCTATACGCGATATGTGACTTTATTTTTGGATACGATACTGAATTCTATTCGCTTATCCTGCCTAAATTCAATCTAAGTTCAATTGTTTTATTTTAAAATAATAAACCGGGCAAGAGCAAGTCGGACCACGCTCAGTGTAGGGTTCCGCAGCCTTGAATAATTGCATCAGCAGTAGAGCGTGGCCCTTTTGTTGAGAAACGCAGTTTTTGGCCAATAACTCATTGACGGTATATCCGATCATGTCCAAAATAATATTAGTTTTAATCTATTCTACTACTGCCGTGTGGTGCCGGCTTAAGAATAGTACCACCCCATCTCGTGTCGTCAAGGCGACTAAGGGATTTCACTCCGGAGGACGGGCAGCAGCGTCCTCTGCGTACTTAAAGCCTTACTGCGATCGCCAACCCGCTCGCCAAGCGTGGCGATTATGGCAATTACCCCCAGGATCTACATACCAGTAGGTTCTACTGGGGAGACCCGTGCCCAGCAGTGGGCCATCATATGGGTTGATATGATAATCTATTCAGCGCTAGGTACCTTTCTGATTTTTTTTCATATTTGGTCAGACTGTTCAAAATTTAAGGGGGCGGGACACAATTTATGCAACTTCCGCAGCGATTATTTCCAAAAACATTCACTCAATCAAAAAAGTTTATTAAAAACCTTAAAATGTTTTTAAAAGACCAGTCGAATGATGTGTAATTTTTTGAGCATCTGTTACATGTATGAATTGCCCCCCTAAAAATATTTATTTTTATTATTTAACTATCAAACTAAGTAGCGGCTACTACAAGACACCTTTTCACCAAATTTTATCAATATTCATTGATCAGTCTTTGAGTTAAATCCCTGTGACATACGGACGCACAGACAAACAGACAGACGTACATGATGATATTATTAGGGTTCCGTTTTTGCAATTTTGGCTACGAAATCCTATAAATGAGAATAATTTTAGTTTAGCTCTTTCAAATTTAAATAAATATAAATCTGGTTGCTTATAACCTTGGGATGAAGTATTATAGGTAGCTAGGTCTCTACCACAATCTTTAAGTAAATATATACTACTAGCTTTCGCCCGCGGCTGCGCCCGCGTGGATGTCAGTTATCGCGATAAAAACTATCCTATGTCCTTCCCCGGGACTCAAACCATCTCCATGCCAAATTTCATCTAAATCGGTTCAGTAGTTTGAGCGTGAAAGCGTAACAGACAGACAGACAGACAGACAGACAGACAGAGTTACTTTCACATTTATAATATTAGTATGGATGTCTGTCAAGAAAGTGCCGGGAAACGATCAATAATATACAAAATGTAAATAAATGTATTCATCCAAATTTATCACCTTCAAAGTATGCTTCTTCAGAAACGATACACAACGACTAAGCCAATCACCAAAACATTTTTAAACGCTTTTTCTGGAATAGAGTTCAGTTCTCGCCGTGAATTATTCTTTGTCTTCTACAAAATGAAAACGGATGCCGCGAAGTGGTAATTTGAGTTTAGGAAAAAGAAAAAAGTCGTTTGGAGCCATATCTGGTGAATAAGGTGGATGCTCGGTGGATGGCCTTGTGCGAAGGCGCATTACGCCAATTTTTTTTTCACTAATCTGGGCTTTTTGTCGAATTTACTCTCTTAAACGCCGTATAACAGTCAATAATATTCTTTATTTACCGTTTGACCTTCCGGCAAGAATTCCAGTGCACTACACCGCCATAGTCAAAGAAAACAGTCAACATTTGACTTCTTATCGAATTTGGCGTGGTTTTTTCGGTTTCGGTTCAGTTGGAAGGCGCCACTCCGAAGCTCGTTGACTAGTTTACATGTCAAACTCGTAAACCGATGTCTCGTCATCCGTAACAATGCGTTTCATGAATGTTGGGTCGGAATTGACTCGGTTTAACATGAAAATTCAGGTCTTTTGGAACTAGCTGAGCGACAATATGTTTCATACCCAATTGATTATTTAAAATGGTACGGGTCAACACGTGAAATACAGAAACTTCAGCGGTTATTTCTCTCAAACTTGAATCAATTGTCAGTCACTATAAGAAGAAGGCCCACAAAAAGTTGACATGGCAAAGCCCCGACGGTGTAACAGGGAACGAGATAGATTTCATCACTAATAAGCGGCATATATGTAGAGACGTCTCGGTGATCAACAGGTTTAATACCGGCAGCGATCACGGACTAGTTCCAGGCTCTCTAAATATCATCTTCAAGGTCGAATGGTGAGGCCTATTCTCCGACCTCCGGCAGAAATCAGGAAGGTGATACGACGTGACCTCTGACGATACACACTCGCACCATTGAGACTGTGATCGAGCGAAATAGAGGTACCAAGGTTTTTGCTCAGCAGCTAGGTAAACCTGGTCTGACAAAACTAAACACAGCGGATGGCAAAACCGTCACGGTTCGACATACTTGAGAATATCGAGAGTTTTAATGAACACCTTTATGCGTCACTGATAGCTGAACCTATGGGATTTAGCGTCGATGACCACAGAGCCCCACTCACGAAGACAAAGACACTCCGGATGTCGACCAGGACAAAGTCGGAACAGCTCTCAAGCAACTAAGCTAACTAACAAAACGCGTGGTGGGACCCCAGCTCTGAAAGAGCTAGCGAATCTATTGAACTTCATCGTCCACCAAGCCTTAACACCACAAGCGTGGAGCGGGAATGTGGTGGTTCTTTTCTTCAAAAAAGTTGATAAAACCTTGCTAAAGAACGACAGACCTATCTCACTCCTGAGCAACGTCTGCTAGTGGTTGTCGAGAGTAATCACCAACAGCCTCACTAGAAGACTCGAGGAGTTTCAGCCCCCGAAACAAGCTGGGTTTCGAATAGATTTAAAGTACAATGGAATTAAAAAAACTGAAGAGTATTATCAGCCGCTGTGTATGACTTTTGTGGACTACATGAAAACCTTCGACTCTATCGAAACTTGGGCAGTTCTGGACGCTTGCAGCGATGTCACTTTGACTGGCGATACATCGAGGTGCTGAGATGTTTGTATGATACCGCCTGCTATGCAGTAATCACAAAAATATCAAAATTCAAACGTAGTTAGATTTCCTAACGTAGGTCCGTTGTGAGAACAACACGAATAACAAAAATGACGAATTCTCTAAAATAGTTTTAGAGAATATCTTGATTTTATCACCAAGAAATAAAGTTTAAAAAAACAACCAATCTTAAGGTCACGTGATCCTGATGCGAGTTTATCAATTTATTAATATATTTAAAAAAAGTGCACAACGCCGGTACGCCGGCCTATTGGAAGGTACATAAGACATACAATATCCGCTGAAATTTGACTACATTTTTCTTTTACCTACACGTAGTATAAACAACGTACGGTATATACATACTACTTAGAAGTATGTGTACCCATTTTGAGACAATTCCAGCAGACTTTCCAAAGTTCTGACGAAATACGAAGTTGTACTCGTAAATATGTTCTTCAGCTGGTTGTAATACGATGCTTCTATAGGACGCGACAGGTCGACATGACAATTTTCAAATTTATTTTTAGTATAATTGTGCAGACAAAAACATAAACAAGATTCGATAGGAACTGGCGCTAGACTAAGATCGTAGAGGTACTGAGCCGGTGTTTATGTCGGCTTGTTGTGGACCAGCTTTCCATTACAAAATGGCTGACTGATATCAATTATGCCCTGTGAGTACTAAATGCTGACCTTTGGAGACTTTGGTGAGCCTACGTATTCTTGCTTTCTTTGTTTTGCATGTATGTTGTTTAACGTGTTACTTTTTGTTCTAAGTGTGTACCTAATCTTTTTTCTCTTTTCAATCTATTTTCTCATACCATTTCACACGTTACTCGGTCTAATCTAGCCCTTAAACACAAAAAGTAGCATCTGCAATATGTCCGCCGTCCGTGTATTAAACTTTCTAACTAATACAAATGTGTTTTGCTCAAATATCTGGAACGTACCGAAGTGGTAGGCGCGAGTTCGATACGAGAAAATGAAATGAAATATGACTGGCTGTTATTGTTTCGCGAAGTTTCCCTTACTTAGTTCCCTGATATTGGGGCGTTCGACAAACGTTCTGTGCAATTGTTTCGGCCCGAATCAAGAGCTTAAGTTCCATTTTAGGATTGCAGTTTCCGTAAATTATTTGGTGGAAATAAGTCCTTAGAAAGGCTGTAAACAGCTGTGTACCAAAACTGTAAAATAAGCAAGTAAGTTGATATAACTGATAAAAATTTACATTAAAGACATTATAATATTGTAATTATTTAATATGTTGATGAAACAACTAAAAAATAAAGTACGATTTTTTGTGCTGTAAGTTGTACTATAAATTAAACATACGATATTTTCAAAATAATTAATTACTTTTCTGTCATATTTTAACTAAACTACAAAGCGATCACTCTGTTAAATTTATTTTTAAAATTCCACCATTGGATTAAAGTAATCCACGTGTAGAAACTACGAAGTAAGTAAGGTGTCAGCTGCTCAATAAAACTTTAAACTTCTATCGTTTTAAGAAACTCAAGGCTCCCAAATTTAAGTTATGTGCAATTATAACTTTGTTACCCTCGGGCAACTCCATGTGCCAAAATCTTAAACAATAGGCTACAAAATTTTAACAGCCACAATTTACGAATATTCGCTTTTTTTTCAACATTTGATCTAGCTGAACATTGCCCTTAGTCTTTGGTAATAAAAGTTTTTCACCAAACATAGTCCGGGTTTCTTCAAAAACTGTCGACTTTTTACGTAGTTTAATTTTATTTACGTAGCTCCAATAACCATCCAAAATCCATTACCTGGACGTGTTAAAGTCACCCCAAAAAAACCCGCTGAGAATGCAACGTATGCGAAACTCTGTCGACCTTCGATATTTCGGGTCCCGCAGGACACCGCCATATTCCCGATATTCAATAAAGCGAACTAACACGTTTAGCTGTCGAACCCGGACCTTTCACAGAAATCCCTAGCGCATTGCCATATAGCATCAATACCACCTCCTGAGCCCATCCTGTCTACAATATTACGAACTTCACCAAAAGGTCGCTAGTGATATTTAAATCAGAATAGGTTTCTCACTTCGCCGCGTTTACTCATAGTAGGTATCTATACCTTTTTTCGCTATTTAAATTGATAACAAACTTACATCCTTCCTACGACAAAAATCGAATTTAGAGAAATTAGAGCATTAAAATAATTAAAAGCAACATGAATCGGCACAAGTTTCTTCGCGAATATTAAGTTTGTATGTATCAGAAGAGTTATTCATTGAAATATAACAAGATAAACCACGAGTTAGTTACACATAGTCAATAGTAAGTTTTAGATTTAGCACTGGAAACAAATTCATGGACATAAGGAAAAAAGTTCTTCTCTCCCCGAAATTAGGATGGCACCCAATCGCCTTAATTTTAAATGGAAGGTACGCACTTTGTTCCTTGATGGATCAGCGGAATCATCACAACATTAGTAACTTAAATATTAGTCTGTACTGGCAGAGAATGCTTTTAGCATTAAGTCCACCTTTGTACAACTTTGTGCAGTATAATAAGTTTCTAATACGCGTGTAAACATTATAGTTTACAATGCATGTCGGACTCGCCCACTGAGGGTTCCGTACAAATTTGTAGGTAGGTATATTATAAATAGTTCAGGAATTGAGTCTCGAAATATATGATTTTCGCGGCATAAATGACCTTAGCTTCTTTTACGTTTACTTAAAAAAAATACTTTTTCACAGCTGTGGACTGTAGACCTGAGTATAAGTTTTAATTTCGACTCAATACCTCCAAGCGTTCCCGAGATGAAGGGTCTTGACAGACGGACAAGAAAATCTTTCCGTTATTTTTTCCTTTTGAGGTATGTAACCCTAAAAATAATAATACAGTAGGTAGGAAATACGCCATAATGATGACGTTGTTCTGTTATGAATTCTTTAGATCTTAAGATAGGGAGCAAGATTGCCCTGCGGCAAACAAGTCCTCGTTGGCAATTTATTTGACAGATAGAAGTTAAAATGAACTGTTTTTTTTACCCTTTTATTTCGAGAGTTTTCATAATCGACTGCGCCGTTTGTATATTAACTGAAAAATTGTCTTGTCATCTAAGATCAGTATAAAATTCGGATATTGGTATACCAGAATAGGGTATTCTACTCTGTTTAAAATAATAGTTTAAAATGTTGGTTTCTTTAATAGAAAAAATCAAATAATTCAACATACACGTTTTCGTGCTATAAAATTACATTCAAATTAACATTTTTTATTGCCGCGAAAACGTTTTCTGCCCTGTTTAAAACATTATATCAGCATAGACTAATCAGATTAGTGTTAGTTGGTGTCAAATACAGTGTCGGTAATGCCATCTATGCTGACTTATAAAGCAACGTAATCATCTATACTTATATTACAAAGTTGAAGAGTTTGTTTGAACGCGGTAATCTCAGGAACTACTGGTCCGAATTGAAAAAATATTTCACTGTTAATAGCCCCATTTATCGAGGAAGGCTATATACGACCAATAGGAGCGGATCAGTAATGAGAAATGCGCGGGACAGCTAGTTATTTATATACCGAGAACACTAGGTGGAAACACTTTCTAAGCACATTTTTTTCCGCTGACAGTTTCAGAGACAGGAGTGACAGATAAGTTTTGCCTTTAATACCATGCCATGTCACGTGATATACATTAAAAACACCCATTTTTAATTTTATAAAACAATTATACTAATTTATGACCCTAAATCAGGATATGTATGTTTATTTCTACATGAATTTTGTTTTTATCGAATTCCATAATTTATTGTTCACCACCGGAAGTACCCCATAGCACAGAAATAGATTATGGTCCTAAGAACGATACAATCAGTTTTCATTCTAGGTGAAATCTAAGGTTCCTGAGGGAAATCCACCCAGGTGAAGTCCCAGAGAAAAGTCAGTAAACTATAAAGTTGGTGTTACAATATGAACTTGCGATCGATTGTGAAACAAGCCCCAACGTATTCCCCGAAGTCCTACATGAAAGAAGAGTTTTGGTCGATAGACATCTTACACGCGATTTTTTGCAAAGTGTACAAAAGTATAATACCTACCCATAGATAAATGGTACAGCTAATCCCTATATGTATATAAAGTCATTCATTCTGCCACATTTTAAGCTGCATTTGTATTTTACGTTACAGCCACCTATTTCTCTTGCAATCAATAAAAAACATGTTTATATAGAAAATTCATTGCAGACTATTAAGACTACAATTGCCTTTAAAACTCATTAAGCCAGTTGTTTGCTCGCTAACTCAGTACATGCTGCACATAAAGATCGTACTAAGCCCGCAATTCTTAAAAAAATATCAAATCTCATCATACCCTAAACAAAAATGTTGTATTCTGTCACTTTATCGGCATAAGTAATATAAGTATCCATACAAAATAACAGCCTTCTAGCACTAACAGTCTCTGAGCCAAGCTGTGGATGGACTAATAAGGGTTCCGTTTTGCTATTTTGGCTACGGAACTCTAAAAAAGTCGTTTAAAAAAATTACCGGGCAAAGCTCGGTCATCCGGGTACGTTTATAATATAAAGCTCAAGAGTTTGATTGTTTGGTTGAACGCAGTAATCTCAGGAACTAGGGACTAGCCCGTTTATTGAGGTACGCTATATGCTATATAAAACATCACGCTACGACCAATGGGAGCGGAGAATCAATGAAAAATGTTGCTTAAATGGGGCAAAATGACGCAAACGAAATTGCCCAGGTCAGCTAGTATTTTATAAAAGGTACCTAAGTTGTACAAATAAATATCAACTTGCAGTTAAATACTCACCAAGTTTTCCACAAATATATGGATCGATTGATAAATTTAAGAATCTTGAGCGAATGGTTGGCATCAAGCAATTACTTATTTTCTGTCTGCTAATATTTAACTATACATATAATAATCACTTGTCCTGACTACGCAAAGCCTAAGCTGGGGGTAGGCTAGGCTAGGGTTACAAACCTGAAATTTTGGTTGTTGATGACTTTTGTGCTATAGGCTATGAAAGATTTTTTAAAATTTGTCCCCTAAGAGGGTAATAAAATAGGGGTTGCAAGTTTCTATAAAGCTGACGGAGTTTTGAAATTAGATTGATGAAATTTCGTATTAAGCTTTTACGTATAAAATAATGAAATAAGTGTTTCAGCGTTTTTGGAAAATCAACCCTTCAAGGGCTGCAAGTTTGTGTTGAACTGTGTCGCAAGATAGTGTGAAATTCCGTCAGATTAAATTTTGGTCTGTGATATTTGCACTTGGATTTTTTTGTTTAAAATAAAGCAATACGTGGGTCCGCGTTTTAGAAAAATCAACCCCTTGATAAAATAGGGGTTGCAAGTTTGTATGAAACTCGTCAGTTTTGAAGTTACTAGTTTAAATACAATATCAGCAGTATACTGTACTTTATACGGTATATCATTACTCAATATTCAATATCTTTTCAATATAAACTGTTGTGTCATTCCACTCAACAATGTATTTATATATCATAATTATTATTATTTTTTCTGTTTGTGCATTTCCCTCTTGTTGTGTGGCTCCCTTTGGGTATAAGCCTTCTCCATCTCTTTCCACTTTTTCCTTTTCTTAGCAATTTGCTTCCAATTTTTCCCAACTGCTTCTACTAGGTCATCAGCCCATCCCTTTTTCTGGCATCCCTTTTTTCTTTTTTCTTTTGGGCCAGTATCGTGCAATGTATCCTGCCCAGTTCCACTTCTGTTAAAGACTGCACTGAAGAGCATCTGTGATTTAAGTTTTCTTTCTGTCTGTGTTTCTTGTTTTTTTTTGTATTTTTCTTAAGTTTAGGATAATCCTTTCCATTGCATGCTGGCACGATAGTATTTTTTTTCTGTGTAGACTGTCTGGCTAGCATAGGTTAGGCTTGGAAGAATGCAGGAGTTCATTATCATTTTCTTCAAATTGAGGCTGTTGTTCCCTTTTAGAATATCTTTTTATGCCCAATATTTTTTCCACGCTAGATTTACTCGCCTGTCAATTTCATTATCATTACTGTTCCTCAAAAGAGACTAATTTGTCTAGATATAGATATTCGTTAACATATTCTATTATATTTTCCTCTATTTTGATTGTTTTACTATGACTGTGTGATATAATTTTAGTTTTAGATGAGTTCATTTGAAGGCCAACATTTCTGCTTTCAGAATCTAAGCTTCGTAACATTTGTTCTAATTCCGTTACGGATTCACTAAAATTGAAATGTGTCAGTCTGTTATTTGATAACTTTTTATGCCTTTATTTTTCCACCCCATGTTCCTAAAGATGTCCTCGCGTACCTATCTATGAAAAGCTTTGGGGAGAGAGGGTCTTATTGTCTCTCCCCTTTTCCAATTGTGAAATCTTCTCCAAACCTCTCTAGTTGGATTCTGCTTACACTTCTTGAATAGATGTTATTATTGATGTTTATGTATGTGCTGTTTATATTATTGTTGGCTAAAGTGTGCATTATGGATAGATGTGTTATGCTGTCAAAGGCTTTGGAGTAGTCCACCAATGCTATATAAAGTGGTTTGTTGAACTCTTTATACTTTTCGATTATCTGTTCTATTGTGTGGATATGGTCAATTGTTAAGTAATGTGGTCTGAATCCCGCTTGTTCTATTGATTGATTTTTGTCAATTTCTGTTGCTATTCGGCTCAGAATAATAGATTAAAAGAGTTCGTAAATTGTAGGTAATTAGCTGATAGGTCTGTAGTTGCCAATGTCAAGCGGGTCCACTTTCCCATGTCCACTTTCTAGATGTTAGCGCATACGATGTTAGATTCACACCATTGCTTTGGTACTATTTGTTTCTTCAGAACCAGGTTAAAAAAATTCAATAGGTATGGAACTAGAATGGGTGTTCCATTTTTATGGCTTCATTTAAAATGTTGTCTCGTCCTGGGCTCTTTTCAAGTCTTAATTTTTTAATGTATATTATAATCTCATTCTTTGTTATATGGTCTGGTTTTGTTTCTGATCTGTTTTTTTTTACCCATATTTTTTATAATATTTTCTTCTATTGATTTTTTAAATAGTTGGCATAGAAAGCTGTTGCACTTCTCACTATGTCTTCTCTTTTCCAGATTTCGCCTTTTCCATTGTTCAAAGATTGTATCTACTTTTTATGGGTTGTGAGTTTAGTTGAGAGCTTTGTCATATTTCTTTTAATTTAACTGTTCTTCTATGAATATCATAATCTTTTCTGATTGCTGTATATATTTGTATAAATAACACCTTTCTCCTTCTCAATTTTTTTTGTATTTATGCTTAATGATCAGCAGTTTAGTTTGTTTAGCAATTGGACTCTGTGTCTCATTACTAAAGATTTTATATTGGGTGGTTTGTATTTTCTTATTTAATCTAAGGCTTTCTGTAATTATTTCTTCCAGTTTTCTTGCTTAGGGCTCGTACAACTTCCAGATTAGACAGTAAATCATGTAATGTTGCTGTATTTTCCTTCAAATTTTGTATTTATCTGTTCCTTTCCGTAGTTGTCTTCAATTTGTTTGATGTAGTGTTGAATGACCTTCGACTGATTTTAGGTTTTTTGCTTTTTAGGGTGCATCTTACTAATCTGTGGTCAGACGGAAAGCTTATGTTGCTTACCACCTCTACATTATTCACAGAATTTGCGTAGGGGCTCAGAATGTTGTCTATTTTATTTCATTTTTAATGTTGGCACTCTGGATGATTTTCACTTTTAGGTTATGTTTTTTGCTATCAAGTATGATTTATTCACTTTATATTGTATATATATGATGTAGTTCAATCCAGTGATTGGATCCCGCATCCAGCAAGTGTTCCGCTATTGCTGACTTGTTTGTCTGTCGGTTTTTCACAGCCGCGATATGTTCCTACGATAAGCCTTTCTGCTTAAGCTCACAATCGATTGATTTGCCCGATGTAGGAACTACCACAGCTGCAATCCACTTTGTAGACGTCAGGTGTCTGTAGATGAATTACATCTTTAGGAGTACATAGGTGCTTAGCTACCTTGGAGTGCGGACTATATACAGTCTTAATGAAGTATTTCTGCAGTAGTATTCTAACTTTGTCCGTCACTCCTTTCACATAAGGTAGAAAAGCTGGAGCCCTGTCAACCCCCGGTCGAGAGTCTCTCCTGGAGTTCAAGTCTTTAGCAATTTTTTCTACTTCCTGCCTACCTCCCTTCATAATGCAGAACACATCATCGACGTACATCTTTCACAGTTTGACCTACCTGGGACAATTGTAGCTCGATTGTTTCTTCAAAATGGTCCATCCAAATATTGGCCATCACCGGTGCTACTGGGCTGCCCATGGTCCCTGGTAGATGAAGTAAAACAATGTATTCATTGGACAGATCATTTGCTCTCAGCTTTCTCTCGATGACCTCAAGGCAGTCCTAAATGGGAACGTTGGTAAATAGTGACTCCACATCAAAACTCACCATCACCTCGTCTGGTTCCACTTTCATGCCAAGAGCATGAAAGTGGAACCCCTTACAAACGATGTCGTTTTACTCACTAAAGGCTGCAGTATTAAAGAAAGGTGTTTAGCTAGATCGTAAGTAGGCGAGTTGATAACAAATAAGATATAAAAGCCTCTTCAATAAGCGGTTTAGGCTGTGCGTTTATCCATCAGTCAGATAGTCAGTCAGTCCTAACTGACGAATAAAGAATCTAAACATATATTATAAAGCTGAACAGTTTGTTTATTTGACCGCGGTAATCTCAAGTTAGGCCATTTATCGAGGAAGGCTTATAGGCTATATAACATCACGCTAGACCAACAAGGAGCAGCAATGAAAAAGGTTGCAAAAACGGTGAAAATTTACGCAGACGAAGTTGCGTGGCACAGCTACTTTTATATAAATAGATGCCATCGGTAAACGACAATTCCCAAGAATTTATTAATTAGGTTTATGATAAATTTAAATCTACAATGTTTTTAACACGGTACGTAAAAATTGATAGATTCCAATTATTTATACGTACTACATAGATACTCGTATATGTTATAAATAATAATAGATGGTATTTAGATAAAAAAACTTGTTGCTGAAACAACCTATAACCCATTTATACTATATTAATTGTTGCTCACGACTTCGTTCGCGTGAAATATTTGATTGGAACCGTTATGAAAAACCAGGCAAGAGCACGAAACATGCTCAGTATAGGGTTCCGCAGCCTTGATTAATTGTATCAGCAGAAAAGCGTAAGTTTGTGGCACTTACGCCCTTTTATTGAGCGCAGTTTTTCCGCAATAACTAAATGACGGTATATCCGATCATGTCCGAAATTCAATTCACACGGTTCAAACGTTAAGGTGCCCCGTCCTTCACTGTCTCCCCGAACACATTTATGCAACTTTCGGACCGATTGTTTTCAAAAACATTCATTCTATCAAAAATGTTTTTAAATGACCTGTCGAATGATGTTTGCTGAATCATTTTTTTTCAGTTTCTGTTTGATGTATGGAGTGCCCCCCCTTAAAATTATTATTTTTATTATTTAGCTATCAAATTAAGTAGCGGCTACGACAAGACACCTTTTCACCAAATTTTATCAATATTCATGGAGTAGTCTTTGAGTAAAATGCCTATGACATACGGACGGACAGACAGACAGACGGACAGACTTTGTTTCAGTTTTTTTTTCTGTGTGTAGTGATGATTGCGATGAAAAATGTCATTTATTTTTCAGAGAAGAATTCGCTAACTGGTTGTGTTTGTATGTTTTAGGAGAATGTGTCTGCCAGATATCAAGTTAATAAGACTAAAGGTGGCCACTGACGATACGTCTATTTAGAAACCGTCCAAATGGTTGTGCGCAAAATTGTAGCTCCATTAACTTTACTTCCATTTGTACGTACGTCTTCCATTTGGACGTACGCAAGAAGGTTATACTAAAGACCTGTTAACACTATTTTGTTCCAGAAGAAGTAAAGAAAACTAATTTGACATTTTGCGAGACCGTCTCTCTTTTGTGACTAAGGTAACCATAGACTCCGAACCTTACACTATGCTTAGAAAGATAAGGTGGGTCTCTTTCTAAGCGAGACGAAAGATAAACCATAGCTACGAAAAAAAATACTATTAGCTTTTTGATTAGCCCACTCACTAATAATACGGATGCCTTCCAAATGGCGCTGCGTGATATAAGTCCATTGGGACTAGATGCCGTCCATTTGGAATTCCATAACCGTACGACGTCTATTCAAATGGAATACGTTTTTGACATTCACTATATGTTATTGAGAGACGTCCACTCGAGACCGATGGATGATCGTCAGTGGGGCCCTTAACAGAGATCAGTAGTCAACTGATCTGATCGCGTGATTATCTTAAAGCTACATACATTTTCCCGACGTTTCATCTGCATTGCACCGGTCGTGGTCACAGGCCCCGTTGCAATACGACCTAACTTCGTAGGTATTTAACAAAGGTTAATCTTAAAACATCATAGCGCTAAATTGGAGAATGTGTACAAATCGCGAAAGTTTAAGAACTATAAATTAATTGATTCATAATTAAGAAGGTCTTATAAACTTTCCGTTAGGTGGTATATTAAATTTGTAACCATCTAATTAAGAACTGGGATGATGCCGACAACAAACTGGTAAGTATGTGCGGAGCTTCCAGATTTAAAATTAACTTCCGCCAGATTCCGCTTTCGTTGGCATTTTAATAACTTTGTGCCTTTAATAAGGTTTTAATACATACATTAACAAATAACGTTCGTTGTTTATAATGTCGATGATACTACAATATCACGTACCTAACCAACGTTCGGAAATATCGCTCTTGTATTAAAGTAAATTATTTTATATAGTTTATTGAACCCTTTCTTATCAGAAAAGAAGAAAGTTACATATTCTTGGACTAGACGTTGATTTTTTTAGTCTTATAACGTAGTAGCCTACAATTGCTACTAGCCCTGTGTGGCGGGGCACTTTACAAATCACGGTCACCAAGTACACCCAGACTCAGAACAAATTGAGACGACCTCCGGCTTAGCAGTCAGAGCACTAATCTCTAGACCAGGGCCAGTTGATGAGTGAATGAATGCCAGCACTTACATATTAGGAAATTACAAGACACGATAATATCTACAGAAATACTGCTGATGATAACTTGAAATATTATGCGGTAGTCACCTAATACGCGCAGAAAAAAACGCTAGTCTGTAAGACTAGCGTTTTTTTCTGCGCGTATTAGGTCGTTACGACATACGCGCTTAGGTACACGCACACTACATTTCGCCCTTCTAAAAACTCACGTACACGGCATATTACGGCGTGTACGATCGAACCGATAAAAGTGAGTCCACATCAATACACTTATACGAGCTTATAAGCGTGTCAACGCTCGTACAAGTTGCACATGAGGCAAAAGGCGCCTGTATGCCATAAAAACGAGCTTATGCATGCGTATTAGTACAGTAAAACGAGCTTATGCATGCGTATAAACGCACTAGCGTTTTAAACGCACGCATAAGCTCGTTTTCAACCTACTTCAAAAAGAAGGAGGTTCTCAATTCGATTGTATTTTATTTTGTATGTTTCTTCACCGATTACGCAAAGACCGATTTAAAAAATCTTTTTGTGTTTGAAAGGGTATACTTCCAAGTTCAAGTTCACAATCTGATGATGGGATCCTGGAGAAATCGAGGGAACTCTTAAAATATTAAAGGCTCACCTACAGTGATGTATATTTCATAGTAATTCGTGCATTTACTCTTAAAAAACACTAAATGGTGAAGTGGAACTGATGATGAAATAAAGCAAAAAATAATATCTACCTAGAATAACAAAAACGAATGAACATTTTGAAGTTGGATATATTCTAGGTAGATATTATTTTTTGCATTAATATATTTTTTTCTATACTAATGAAACCGCCCCTATGAAGAATTTTATTAGAATTTAATTAAAATATGACCCACTTTACCTCTATACTGTTGCATGTTATGAAATATAAGTCATAGCACTATTTCATTATAAGTCAAATATAGGTAACCTCCAGCTGCCGGCTCCAGTTACAATCTAGGTGAAACGTGAAACAATCCAAAAAGTTAATTATTACCTAACTTGATCGAACTTATTCCTGTCTCCTATTAAATACTATTGTGTAACTTAACAATCCAATTAAATTTTAGTCTATAATTTAGTAACTCTCTGACAGATCAGGAACGGAACTTCTTTCCTGCTCGACGTGTCAGCAGGAAGAATAAAAAAACAGCGGTTCGCCATAACCCAGACGTCGCACCGATATCAGCTAATAGGAAAATTCGTGAGCACCGTCTGAAGCCGCCGGCCGTAGCTACTGCCATAGCATCTTTCGTAATACGTTACATACGTCAAGTGTCACCGGCCGTCAGTGACCTTGTTTACCTTATTGTTTGACATAATTAGTGATTATTGAATGTTTTTACATTTTTTGTAGATATTAAGAAAATATTTTCTACTATGCAAAATAGTAATACTAGTGCGGCGCCCCAATTGGACCTGCATCATCGAATAACTTTATACAATGCAAAAGTTGCGCCCAGCCTAGATTTTTCAGAGAACAAAGAGGACTCAGGATTCATGTAAGTAGGGTTCACAGGGACATCAAGTCCGCCCCCCTCCCAGCCCCCCACTAACAATCCTGCATATCCACCACCCCAACCAACAACATCCTCACACTCTGAGCCTATTTGGAAACGACTTGCCAAATTTAAACAATCCATCTCGATCATCAAGCACACTCCAAGATGTGCACAAACCACAGTTGCCCAATCACTTTCATCTGTCCTCAAGAGTAACTCTACAACGGCCTGGGAGCATCTTCTCACATTTTCCTATCGAACACTTCACATAACTTCAAACCAAATAACCAAAACCTATCGTCGCATATCTCTAGCGCACCTAATTCAAGAAACTGTAAAGAAAACTGTAATACGTTACATATAAGTACATAATATCTCTAGTGTTACATACCGACATACACGAACGAACAGATCTGTTTTCTATCACGTAAAGGCTAAAATCAGTGATGGAGACATTAAAGGAGACTCCCGTTTATTTTATCCGATGACTCAGTCGCCCCTAATAGCCCCGACACCCGTTTGGCCTAGCAGCAAAAACATCCACCACCAAAGACGCGCCCTTATACGCCTCCAACGCCGAAGTTATGAACGCAGTTAACTCATTTCGAACTGGTATAGCTGGAGGTCTAACCGCGCAGTACCTAAAAGACCTAAAATATGCTGTAAGTTTATATCGGGCACCGTTACAGACTACTTCGAACCGATGCAACTGGGTTTTGGGCCACTAGGAGAATGTGAAGCGGCCATCTACTCGCGCAGGACATAATATATGATCAATCACCCCAAGGATATTGTGCTGAAAGTGGATGTTAAAAATGCTTTTAATTCTGTGGACAGGGGCGCCTTGTTGGCAAAGATTGAAGAAATTATTCCCTGCACATATCCCTTTCTATGACAATGCTATTACACACCGAGCAAACTTCTATACAAAGACCAACTTCTAACCTCTGCTGTCGGTTGCCAACAAGGCCCAGCTATTTTCAGTTTCGCCATACACCCAATCATCACTCAGCTAAATTTCCAATTTAATGCATGGTACCTGGATGATGGGACCCTAGGAGGCGATGCCAACGCTGGGCTAACAGACCTAAATTATCTGACACGAAATTTTAAGAACGCTGGCTTAGATTTAAATTTAGTAAAATGTGATCCTATTCATTTACCCGAATGCCCGGACAAAAAATGTGTTAAACAACGCTTCATTGCTCTAGCACCCAATGCAAAGATCTTTAAAAAAGAAACCCTCCGCCTCTTAGGGTCCCCGATTCTAGATGAAGCTTTTGGCCCTTTCGTCGAGGAAAAATACACATATATAGAAGGGCATCGTTCATGCTGATAACCTGCCAACCAACCCTGCATCCCAAAAACTGTGGGACGAACCGATCTATAAACTGGTATGTGACAACCTACTAAAAACGACAACCAGTCCTACAGATCGGGCTGGTCTCCTTGCACGTGCTAAATGGGAATCGGGGCTGTGGTTACAAACCTTACCCTCCCCCCATCTAGGTACGCTCTTAGATACCCAAAAATTCCACATTGCTATATCTCTCCGATTGGGGGCAAACTGCGTCGTTCCACACCGATGTCTATGCGGGGAGGCGATGAACGCGCTGGGTCATCACGGCCTTTCATGCGGCAGAAGTGATGGGCAAATTTCGTGGCACTCCAGCCTCAACGACATCATCCGTCGGACCCTTGCTATCGTTTCAGTACTAGCTGTTCTGGAACTGAAGGCCCTATTACGGAACGATGGCAAGAGGCCTGACGGTATGACTCTGGTGCCCTGGAAGATGGGACGGCCAGTCTCATCTTCCACAAACCTCTTTAGAAGCCGGAGCTGCTGCGTCAACGGCAGAGTCCAACAAACGGCGCAAATATCCAGGGCTCAGTAACACCTGCATATTTGAGCCGTTTGGGGTCGAGACCCAGACCGTGGGGACCAAAATAAATAAAGTTAACTCTATACTAAAAAAATTAAAAATATAGTAACTTAATATTAATCAATACTAATATTATAAAGCTGAAGAGTTTGTTTGTTTATTTGTTTGTTTGAACGCAATAATGTCAGGAACTACTGGTTCGAATTAAAAAAATATTTTACTGTTGGTTAGCCTATTTATCGAGGAAGGCAAAATGCTATATAATACCACGCTACGACTAATACGAGTGGACCAGCAATAAAAAAAATTCCTCGTATTGTAAGATATAAAGTTGTTTATCTTCGAAACGGATTGTCATCAAACATTAAACTAATTTCAAAAATGCAGCATCCAAATCCATCTTAATATGCAACTGACAGACTGACATATACACACGTAGAACATTACAACATAATTTAATTTAAGTCAACTCCTAAAAATATTAGGTATTAGTTCACGATACGTTGTATTTGTTAATAGGATCTGCTAATGTATACACCCCATATCTGCAATTGAATAAATTAAATGAAAATGTACTTAGTTCATGTAAAGTTTGCTCCACGGTTTTGAAAGCATATCGGTACATATATATTTATATATTTTTATATACAGAGAAATGAAGAGGCGAGCAAAGTGGTGCACACTTTGCTTGCCTCTTCATTTCTCTGTATATCTATACAATAGTGTCAGTGACACCCAAATCCTTGTTTGGAAAAGAACTGAATGTCACCGTACCGCGCTCCTCATTTTGAGATATTAGTTCGTAAATCTCATTTGCCCAGAAATTACACTTGCTACAGTGCCCTTTACACGAAAAATAATAATGTGATAACATGAATATTTCACGGAAGAACATCTAACACTATTTCGCTACCGACAAAGACGGCATATGGCTTAGACCTACTAATATGAAGTCACAATAGTCATATTCTACCATGTACCCGTGTTAGAAAAAACTTAAGCGCCTCAGTGGTGACGGAAGTAAGTATAACTGTTGTACAAGAGAATTCGATTCCATTACGGACAATCTTTGTGAGATCCATAAATGTTAATACCGAGTTTAGTGTACTTTTGTAGAATCTAGGATGTAGATACTTAAATAAGTGCGGGAGTTGGCCTTTAAAAAGAAAAACTACAAGAAGTAAATACGATAGCATTCAATTCTTAAAAAAAAGTAGATTGAACCATCCCACAGCTTTCCTTCAAGATATCATCATAAAAGTTATTTTCCAAACCACTGGTCGCTTTCATTTGACGTTCATAACTCGTAAATATGTTTTTATGACCCGCGTTGTAGCCACGGTCACAGTAAAAAAGTGTGTAGAAACTAACATCAAAGCTGAGATTAATAGGTCACCCGTATTGCCGCCAACCTTCATTTGTTTTGAAGAGAAAATGTAATTCACTGCTTAACATATGAAGTTCCAGCGCTCACCGAAGACGATATTATCTTTAAGTCGTTTCTTAATTTAGGAAGCAAACGAACTGACAAAATACCTATAGGCATACTGTCTTTCTTTGAAATGAAACTTGTATTTTTATATGGCAATAAATCTATCATAATTTATGCATCCCTTGACTATTTATCTATGGTGAACAATCGTGAAGGAATGGATTGAAAAAAGTTTTAAAAGCAATGTACCGCGACTTTTATTTCTACTTACACTGACACGCTCGCACATATCGAACCAAAGAGTAAACTAATACTAGCGTGAGCGTGGCACTCGCTCTGTCTGTGGTCCGTCTTGTACCGATTCTCCGCGTCAAGAGCGTTTTGTATGGAGCCTTCGTTATGTACGGTATTCGGTGGGACGGTGTTAATAGCGTGTGTGCATGTACTCCGGTCACTTGTACAGTTTACGTCAGTTATTTTCTAGTGCCACAGTGCCAGTACTAATTGTCTTCAATCGATGCTATCGTGAAAAGAACTGAAGACCGCTCCCGTAGACCGGAAGGTTCTCACACACGGAAGGCACTCCCTCACTCTCATCTAAGATGGCAAACGCAGCTATAAATCAAGCTCAGCTTTAAATTCACTCTGTTTACAAAAGTCATTTTACTCTAGTAAGTGAAATGACTGAAAATTGGATAGGATGGTGTAAACGATGTATGTGAAATTACATAGCCCTATGTGCCGGGGGTATAGCGGGGGGATAGCCCTATGGGTGTATTTACAAACATACAAATCTATCAAATCAGGAACTCAAAGTACACCACAAAATCACACAAATTGGTTTCACTGTCACTGCGCCACCCTGTCATTATAATTCTCTCTTAGAAACGTACTGGTTACCCATCTATATTACAGTGGATCGTTGCTCAACCTGCGTCAGTGATCTCTCATTATAAGATAACATATAACAACAGTACTCTTTTAGTGGCTCTTTATTTAAATGACGTCATAAAGAAACACGGTTGCCTAATATTGGAACATCTGTCGCCAAAAAGAAAAAAGTTTGGATGTGAGTTTTTATGACAACACCGCACTTTCCGATGTTTAGTACTAAAATGTTTTTGATTCTTATACACTTGGAACATCAACTTATATTTTTATTATTATCATCAAATATAATGACGCTTTAGTTCTTCAAAGGCGTTTACGTAACAAAGTTGTTATCCATAGTATTCATAATCAGCCTAATAATGTTCTTTCCTACTGCTGGAACATAAACATCTCCTCTGAGAGAGGATACAAGCCCGCGACCCATTGCAGTTAATAGCAAATACAGAAATTAATAAAAAAATATGTCTAAAATGACAGTGAGTATCCGATGATAACGTTGGTTAACTAACGGCCGGTAATAATAACTTATTTGGGTATCGTTAACTGTCTGTTGAAATAGCTAACGGCTGGTCTCAATAATTTATTTATCGATGGCTATGGCTAATAGAGGTATAATTTAAAAAAATATATAGCTCTAGTAGCCAAATCCATCGATATATACTGCCTCTGTGGCGCGGTGGGAGTGTATCCGACTGCTACGCAAGAGGTCGTGGGTTCGATCCCCACCCAGAATAAAACTTGGTGTGATGAGCACGATGGTTTATTCTGTGTTTATATATATTTATAAATATATAAGTATGTTTATCAGTTGTCTGGTTGCCATAGTACAGGCTCTGTTTAGTTGGGGATCAGATGACGTGTGAGTTGTACCAAGATAGATTGTTGAAACCGGCTGATAACTGACATTTGTGCCGTCGTTATACAGAGTGGTTTTTACTCTATACTTACGAGTATATTATAAAGCTGAAGAGAATGTTTGTTTGTTTGTTTGTTTGAACACGATAATCTCAGAAAGTACTGGTTCGTTTAAAAAACATATTTTTTGTTGGATAGCCCATTTATCTAGGAAGGCTGGCTATATAACATCATGCTATGATCAATAGGAGCGGAGCAGCAATGATAAATGTTGCAAAAACGGGGAATATTCCTTTTGAGAGCTTCCGTTGTGTGCGCTGCCTAAACAGTTAAAGTTACACAACAATAATGTACGACGGATTGGTTCCTCTTGAAAAGTTCTAAAAAATAATCCTCGACAGCAAATGTCTCTTTTAAGGTTGACCCACTATTACCCTTTTTGAGGTAATCAAATTTGTTTTAAAATAAGGCATCTATTTGCAAAAACGTTTTAACAAACATAGTATTAACTCATATCCTAATAAATGCTTTATTCATCATAACAAAACTGCTCCTACTTCATTTGATTTCAATGAATATCTTAGGCAATAAGTATCATAGTTTTAGAAAATAACGCAACAAAATCAGGCGCGGATCCAGAATTTTGTCTTATTTTATTGATTGATATTGATTATATTGTAGGTGCCCACTCTCTCTAGCCCTCTAACAGCTATCTATGTACACACATCAAAAGTGTCTAGGGATCAAGCATTTTTATGCGGATTTCTTGAGATTGAGATGTGGCTTTGTAATAAATTTATGATTTTATAAATTTATATGGATCCTTTTTGGTGCATTTCATAATTTGAATCAGGAACTGTGAATCAAATTCGAGTAAAAGATGAAAATCAGCTGTCAATATTTTCCCTATAAAAACATACAACGCATTGAAGACATTATTAGTGCTACTGTTTCCCTACTACTGATTAAAACCAACGTTATTATGGAGCGGCGACGTCATTTAAGCAGGGAAGAAATGCTCAGAGCCGTGGGAATGATAGAAGCTGGTTCCCGGCAACGTACTGTGGCTTTAGCTCTGAATACAAGTCAG
This sequence comes from Herminia tarsipennalis, assembly GCA_945859575.2. Lineage (NCBI taxonomy): Eukaryota > Metazoa > Arthropoda > Insecta > Lepidoptera > Erebidae > Herminia > Herminia tarsipennalis. The sequence continues at coordinate 18,317,041 of OX243830.2, forward strand.
AGTGTTATCAGTCGACTTTGGACACGTTACCGAAGCACTGGTACCGTGGCTGAGCGCCATGGAGGACGGTATCGCTGCACCACACGGAGACAAGACCGATACATTCAAATCTTAACTCGAAGAGGTCCAACAATAACCGCCATGATGTTAGCCGTGAGGCTTCATCACTCTTCAGGGAACTTAATTAGCGACCAAACAGTCAGAAACCGCTTGCATGAAGTGAACCTTCATTCCCGAAGACCGCTACGGGTACCACCTATAGCAATGCACAATCGTAGGATTCGATATCAATGGGCTCTTGAACACAGAAATTGGGCAGAAGAACAATGGCGTTTCGTGTGCTTTTCTGATGAGTCTCGTTTTGGTATGAGACCGGATACAAGACGTATACGACACTGGAGAACCCCTGGACGCCAACAGCGATTAAAATCCTGCCAGGAAGTCCATCCTTATAGTGGTGGAACCATCATGGTATGGGAGGGTATTTGGATCGGCGGAAGAACTGAGTTGATTTGGATCAGAGGCAACCTCAACGCTCAAATTTATGCTGAGACGATTGTATCAGACGTCATCGTTCCTCTACAAGTGCAAATCGGTCCCTTATTTCAGTTAATGCATGATAATGCACGACCGCACACCGCAAGAGTTGTAAGACAGACTCTCGCCGCAGCTAACATCAATGTCCTGCCCTGGCGTGCTCAGTCGCCAGACTTAAACCCGATTGAGCATGCATGGGATATGCTACAGAGAAGAGCTCTGCCGAATATGGAGGGTATCCAGTCGCAAGAAGACCTTTTTTTGTTGTTGCAACGAACATGGGCGGCCATTCCACAGCGTGATTTGGATGAACTCATTTTGAGTATGCCAAACCGATGTTCTTGTGTTGTTAGTGTTCGCGGTAGAAACACGGATTATTAATTGTTTAAGTTACCCAATAAAATTTTAAAGAAAACTGTTATTTCAGTCTTTTTTTCGAACTTTAATGTTAGTGGTTCAAATGTCAAAAATCCCTTTATTAGGAAAATGGCAAATTTCTTTATTAATGCAAATGTGACTTGGTTTATCGTTACTGTGACAAACGAAAACACTTTATTTGATGAATCCTTAAAGAAATAAAAAAAAAAAAATCAATCAGGAGAAAAGTTATTGCAAAAATATATGTTGATCCCTAGACACTTTTGATGTGTGTATTTAAAAGGCATACTAATATACTAATATCCTCCCGCTCTTGACTTCTTTACATTACACCAAATAACTTCCTATATATATATATTTTTTTTTTTTTTAATTACAAATTAACCCTTCACCACCGACTTTTGTCACAAAACCATTTACCTCGGAGTAAAATCGATGTTTCTTTGTCAGATTGAGGGCCTAAACATCAAAATAAACAATGATTTTACTCCAGTAAAATAGTCTGTAGATGATTGGTCATAATTGGATAAATAAATGAAATGGTCATTGATAAAGGTCATAACTCCAAAAACAAGTGGTAGGTGATTAAGGATTAATATATTAAATATTTTCCAAAACTGCTGTCCCTAAGTTCTTTATGGTAATGTACAGAAGCCACGAGCGGGAGGTTGAGGTTACTAGTATAGAAAACCTTTCGGGTTTTCTATCTACCGAAGGTTATCCAAACCCACAAATGACAGTTTCGCTACCAAAGTTAGCATTTTAACAGACAGTTAATGGTAGATAACAAATTCATAATTGTACAAAAATCTAATATACTTAAACAAATTAAGATGTACAAAGAAACTGTCTTGCTCTTAAGTTCCGAAACAATTTTATGTAAATACAATAGGAAAAAAACTAAATCTCACGACACAGGGAATCCTACTGTGAGGTTCAGTGATATTGAATTTTTCGAACATAGGTTTTTCTTGCTACTCAATGTTGATATATAATACAACCCCTGTACTAATGTATGTAATACACAAATAATATCATTAAAAGTTATTAAGAAAGGCCGTTAGCTGATCTCTTAATCTACTCCATCATAACATTCACAATTACATGTGAGTCTAAAAATATTTATGAAATTAAATGGCTTCGATAGTACAAGGGGCTGCCACGAACTAAACAGTGATTCAGTTAAAACTGTACCGAGGAAATATTAATGAGTTTCGTCTATATTCGAACTACACTCTGTCGGACAACAGAAGAAATGCTAATAAAAAAACTATCTATCTATTGCTGAACACTAGCTATTATAGAAAGGCAACAGTCTATTACTAGGTACTTATCTTCCCATTTTAAAAGGCATGATATTAAAGTACTTACGTACCAGATTTTAGACAACAGAAAAAATGTATCTCAGACATCTTGTTTCAACAAGAAAACAATCCATCAACTGCTGAGCTATTTCTAAACAAGAGTTTTCGCCAACTAGGGGATTGGCCAGCAGACCCTGTTCGCCACATTTCATTAGCTCAACTACTGCCGAATTACCAGCGAAAATTTCTCCAGTATGCAAGCACTTCTAATTACACCAGTTAAAATAGCTGAGAATGCAACACACTTCATAACAGCGAATAACAGAAACCAATTTCATAATAAGAAACACCACCTTACCATAAAACATTTGGTTCTTGATTAGAAATATCTCGTTTTGTGCAGACATTGCAGAGTTTATTAGTTGGGGAGTTTGAGTTATTTTGATTTGAGTTAATTTACGCCCAACTTGTGTTTATTATGAAAGTATATACTATACCGTGTGAATATCTGCAATGGTTACTATAATATACTTATAAGACTTTATTATCATGAACGGCTGTCTGACAAATATATAAAACATTACCTAAAAACATCATTTCATTTTATGTGTGAATACGAACACAAAACAAACAATAATCTCAACATATAAATGTTTCTTACAGAACAACCGATGACATAATCGAACACGACACAACTGATAGTTTTTCGGCATTAATATCATAAGTTTCTGTTGCCAACACGAATCCCTACTTTTGTACACATCCGGTTTTACAGAATTAATAAAAGATATAAGTTTTGTAATTCTTTTCAAGTTATCACAGTAACGTCTTGAGAAGAATTGAGCCTTATATTAAACTCTTTTTTTCCGCATTACGCACAGTCACGCATTCTTAAATAAGATTTACTTATGTGTTATTAATTATATTTAAATTTATTTATATCGACAAATAACGACGAAAAATATAGGCACAAGAAATCAAAAAGTCTGAAATTCTTCTGAAACAGATACAAGTCTGGCTAATTTACGACTGTTAAAACTTAGGTACAAAATAAAACAGTAATACTAAGATACCGACAACTACTTGCTCTTGTATAAATACAGATTAAATTGTTACTACAACATTTTGCGTCAACTAAAAATAAACTATTTCCTTCCGTAGGTATTTCGTCTGGCTCGAGGAAGCTCAACAATTTGTATTTCTTTTGCATCCTTAAAAAGCTCTAAGCGCTATAAAATTCACTGAATGCTATATATGTAGTCGTTGCAGAAAAAAACTTAAGCAGACGAGAAGGAAACGCTAGGAATTAAAAACAATAAGTCAAATAAAGTCTAGGAATTAATGAAACAGAAAAAGTGTAAACAATTTAAACTACAGTTCGATCTAAGATGGGAGAGAAATTTCATAAAGAAATGGGTACGCTGTCGCTGTTGCAATATCATTGGGTAGGCAAGAATATTAAATACGTTAACAATCTCACAAAAACTGTCACATATTACGTGCAATGCTTAACATAAACGTTAATATCGGTTTGCCTATAAACAACATTTTAATATTAACCCTAGGACTTATGCAATAAACAAGCTTCAAATCTAAAATAGATCCATAAAGAGGAAATGCAAACGTTGGAATGGTACTCATTAACAGTCCAATGGTTTGAATAAATTGTACAAAATAAACCGAAGCGATTGCATAAAACCGTTTATGAAGAAAACTTTGTATTTTCTGGTTTACCATCTTGTTAAACAACGTATTAAACAAACAGTTTAAAGTTATCCTGTTAACACGAAACACAATACTTGAGATTTGTTTTGGTATATCGTATTTAGCTTTTGGAATTAAAATTAAAGGGAATGAAACAAATTATTTTCAACGGAGGCGTCAACTTCACATACGAGTATGTCGCGAAAGTTTCTACCTTTTGGCAATAAGTCTTTAACAAGCTAATGTGCGCACATTAAAATAAGCGTTTATTTAAAAAAATCAAATAGACAACAACAGGGTTACTGCAAATTTTGAAATAAAACTTTTACATCAAAAAAATTAACCATAAAAAATGTATTTTTAGGTTGGTGCCAGCACTTGTAAAATTTGTACTAAAATTCTGACAAACACGGCTGAACTTTTAGTGTATGTCAATAACGGATTCTCTTTTTTTAAAATTTGATATGTACTACGTATAAATGTGCGTATCGAATTGATAACATACTTTTTTTAAGCCTGTTGACTGCTGACTTCAATAAATGAGGCTAAACGGATGGATATTTCTCACATCTCGATTAAACTAAAACTCTAAATATAACCCTTCCTTTTTGGCTTTGCCGCAGTCGTGTAAAAACACCTTTTTTGCGTTGTAAGTAAAAAAAAACAAAAGTATACAACAACACAAACCTAACAGCACATGTACATGTTCATAATGTAATCATAATAAAGCGTACGGGGATCGAGGCTGTTATCAGCACAGTACAATCGTGCCCACTCTAAGTGGTTATCGGATAGCTTCCACCGACCTTTCTGGATTAGGAGGCGGAATAGATTCCCCAGAACAGTGGGCCATTGTGTTTCGTTACCGATCTGTGTTATTCCCGGCCGTACATAGACCGGCTAGACGGGAATTCTGCCGTAATGCGCCGCGTCAACGGTTTTCGGTGTTTCGGTGGTTTTTCAATTTGTCCGCTTGGATTTGTGCTTTGTTGTCTCTACTTGAACTACCTTTGTACTGTCTCTGATGTAGTGTGTTTTATTCAACTGAGACTTTGAAAAAAAATCATGGCAATTGGGTATATCTGGTATTGATAAAGCGGCGGTAGCCTAATACCTAACTATACCTAAAGCATCGGACTCGCAATCGAAAGGTTGCGGGTTTGAATCCTACCCAATATACTACCGATGGGAACCCACTCCTTACACAAGCAATTAGGCTTAAGTTGAAAAAAAACATGCAATGGTTTTAGTATAAAACAAGTAAGTAAGTCTTGTCACTAGTTGCAAGCCTAAATAGGGAAATAAATACGTATAGGTGGCTTTTTACATTACAATAAATAATTTTGTGATATTAGTTTTAAAAAATATTTCATATATGAACCCTTAACTACCTATCACATGTTTTTGGAGTTATGACCTTAACCACCTACAGACTATTTTACTGGAGTAAAATCGTTGTTTATTGTAAGGTTTTGCCCCTAAACCTGACAAAATAACGACGATTATACTCCGGGGTCTCACAGACGTGGTTGTGTGACAAAAGTAGCTGGTAGGTGGCTAATATGTTTTTTATGTTACAAAGTTATTTGGATTAATGTAAAGCCACGAGCAGGAGGTTATTAGTAGTATATTACAAATCAACCTGTACATGAACATCACATACACACGGTAGGTCTAAGATGGTTATCGCTAGCGTAAATCTAATACGATTATGTTTCATCAAGTGTAGCCAAACCGAGATTGAGTTTCTAGATTATAATAGTCAGGAAGTAAAATAGGTAATCATTGTATAGGCGATATGTGTGTACAATTATCTAACGGACTAATTACACTACGAACAATACTCTATTTGTGGTAAGGATACTAAAAGTCCCAATATCCTTCACAAGACAAATTAAATCAATTATGATATTTGCAATAATTCGAAACTACGACTGTTCTTGTATTTATTACATACCTACCTACATGCTAAGTGCAATATACAACTTGTTGTATATTGCACTATTGGGTTGTCTTTGGTCTATTAATTAATTGATCAATTAATAATGAATTCATTAATCATTCTAACAGTCAAAATCATGTTAACCTGAAATTTTGGCTTATATTATAAGCATTCACTAAGAAAGGATTTTAAAAAAAAACGTCCTCTAAGGGGGTAATATAAGGGGTTGCAAGTTTGTCTGAAACTCCGTCATTTTTGAAGTTATATCGATGAAAATTAATGTTTCTTCGTTTTTGGAAAACCAACTCCTAAGAGGGTAAAATAGGTGTTGTATGGAATAAATATTTGTATAGAACTCCATCAGTTTTGGAGTTAGATCTGTGAAATGTTGTAATTGGCTTTTTAAATTAAAAGAATGAAACACGTCTTTCAGCATTTTTGGACTCATAGGGGGCTGTAATAAGGGTTGCAAATTTGTATGGAACTCCGTCAGTTTTGAGGTAAAATCTGTGGAATTTTGTATTTAGCTTTGTGGCTGTAAATAAGAAACACGTGTTTCAGCGTTTTGATCTTAAGCGAGGACCCTAACTATTCCGGAGGTAAAATCAACTACGCGGGCGAAGCTGCGGGCGACAGCTAGTTTTTAATAAACCATGGATTATGTGCAACGCGACTCAATGAGTCTTATACTGCTAAGAATACTAGATACTTTAATGGCTTATAAGTACTCAGTATTTTCATTTTCTTTTTTTACATGGTTTCATGAAGTAAACATTTCATTTGGAGTGAGCTTTGCGCTACACGAAAAATAACCTTGTATATTTCATATCATCTCAATGAGACCACCATTATGATGAATTGAAGAGAACAATAAATAGTTTGAGACTTTCTGACGATAGCTACATGCCTTTTTTAAAACAATTTGATTTAACCTTTTTAATAAATCCTCAACCATTTAAATTCGTTGGAGTTTGAAACTTATGTCACAAAATTCTTATAAAATTGTACTTATTTTCTTGCAGTCATGTAAAAATAGGACAGAGTAGTAGAAGATTGCCTGCAATACAACAAAACTATAGGACCATATCAGAAAGTTATTTTGGTTACATTGCCCAGCTCAATTAAAATGTTATGTTAGGTTGACTCTATAATATAGACTGGTTGTGAAAAAAAGTAGACTAAAGGTTCATTTCCGTGCATCGCGACCAATCGCGAGCCGCTCGCGGCTTACGACAAGCGGCTGAGGTAAGTGACAGACGCGCGCGGCCGACGACTGTCGTAGGCTGCGCGCGCACTGTGAATACTGTCGCATCGGCCGCGAGCGTCAGCCGCTTGTCGTAAGCCGCGAGCGGACGCGATGCTCGGAAATGAACCTTAAATGATATTTAAATACGTAGCGTTGTTATTTAATGAGGTATAACATAGTTTGGAATTCTTCATTTTTTTTACTTACAGTAATAAATTTGTTATTTGAGAATTCCATACGTTGAATATATAATTTCATATGCTGAATGTAAAGCGATTGGTGGACCCCATCCCGTTATGAACTTGGGATTTCATAAAATAAAATGTGTTTGGTGGGTGTTTTGGTATGTTAAAAATTTAGGCACTCCTGATATATTCCATCACCGTTGGATACCACTCCAAAAATGTTTCTCCCTACATTCTCAATACCAAATTTCATTAAAATCAACCTCGAAAATCTAACACTTACAGTTCAACAGACAAAGTTACTTTCTCTTTTATAAAATTTATATGTCTTGTCAATGTGGCGCGGTGGGAGTGTATCCGACTGCTACGCAAGAGGGCGTGGTTTCGATTCCCTCCCGGGATAAAACTTTGTGTGATGAGCACGATGGTTTATTCTATGTCTGGGTATTATTTATATTTATATATAATATGTAGCTATTTAGAAATATATAAGTATGTTTATCGGTTGTCGGGTTTCCATAGTACAAGCTATGCTTAGTTTGGGATTAGATAGCGTAGTGTGAGTTGTCCCAAGGTGTTATTTTTGTTAATATTATTATTAATATCTTAATGGCTATTATCATATATATTGGTAGCTATATATCAACATTAAAAATCTAGCTAGAAATTGAGAATTTTCTCCTTTTTTGAAGTCTGTTAAAATACGGAGTCTTTGGTATATTGCACTAGGTAAACCATACAAGTACTATTTGAAAGTATACTAAGGTTTTTTTGAATGTCATGTATACACTAAAAACGTAATATAAACATAATTACTTAAACCATAAATAGGGTAAATACATTAACTACAAAAAGGAAGTGAGGCATACTATTCATTTATTATAAGTTCGCCTTAAATACAGCTTTACCATCCTGTTGCAACTTTTTACTTTTTCATACTAAACAGGTTTTAAAACGCCCCACACATGAATTATGAGCCGTAGATTAGCCCGCTTTTAAAATATTGTTTATTACTCCTCCCTTTTAAGGTGGCTGTTTTCCTTTTAGCTGTGGCGCGTAAGAGGAAACGAAAATGTACTTTCGTGACCATAACCAACTGGAAACTACCCAATGCAATCAACACTTAAGACAAATCGTAACATTTAGTATGAGGTTGCGTCTAATTGAATGTTTATATTGAATTAAGAAACTAAATACCTACACATTCACACGTAAGTTCACTTTATTCAATTTGTCGTAGAGATTCGTAGATATTCGTAGATTGTTCGTAGAGGATACATCATAAACATTTTATGGTGTCTTCTATGAAGCTACGAGCTTTTAAACCTAAAGAAGGTCGATTGGATTAATTGAATGCGAAGGGGGGAGGACCAAGTGTTGTAGCATTAATTATAATACAGTCAATAGAGGTTTTTTTCTTGTACTAAATTGCAGGAGTTATTTTTTTTTATTTAAATAGGTTCAGTAAGTTTTTAAACTTTTTCGATGTTTACACATATTAGAATATTATCGGGACTTAATGGCATACAATATTTAAAGGTACGAACCTTTTATTTACCCGACGTTTCGATCGAATTCCACCGAAAGTGGTCACGGGTCACGATGTCTCCGTGAGGCGCGGGGTTTTTCAACTACGCTTTACGCTTTATATTATGCTTTACTTAATTGGAAACAAGAATTGTCTTCTATTGTAAGCACGATAAGTTCAGCCTGCTACGCAATAAGAAGCCTTAGAGTTGTATTCACAATAGATCAACTCAGGATGGTCTACTTTGCTCTAGTTGAGTCAAAACTGTGGTACAGCGTTCAATTTTGGGGCAACAGCTATCAATACAACATAAACGCAACTTTCACAATACAAAAGAGAGCCATAAGAACAATGGCACATATCAAACAGTCCGATTCATGTAGGGAACACTTTATAAAATTGGAAATACTAACTTTATTATCTCTTTACATTTTAGTAATCGTAACTAATTTAATAAAAAACTTATATAAATATGTGACTAAATAAGAGAGAGAGAAATACTTCTCAAAACTCGCAGAAAAGATCTGCCGACTAGGATACATGCTAGGTTGAATGTGCTGTGTTCAAGCAGTCATTTTATACAACAAATTAGATTCAGATTTCAAAATGATCTCAAACCACAGACTCTTTAAAATTAGGTTCAAAGCACATCTCCTTAAGAAATGCTATTATAGCGTTGTTTAATATCTTAAGGACAAAATATGAAATCTTGGCTTTGCATATAAGGGTGTAATTTTTTTTTAATATTTTTTATGTTTTTCTTCCTCATGTTTTTGTTGTGTGTTAATATGTATCTTGTTTTTGTGTGTGATAGTTTTAAGGGTTTATTTTCAACACAAATGTAATTTTGTTCAGAAATAAATGTCTAAAAAAATGTAATTCGTCCCGTAATGGCAAATGTGTAAGTACGAGTATGAGAGGGACGTAGGCTTTATGACTTGTACATATTGACTAAAGGTCTTTCTATTATCTGGACGTTATGACTTTATTCTTGGACATTCTGACACTTGGCCCAACATACCCCGGAGCCGTAACTAATTTACGGCTCCGTCTTAACCTCCTCAATGACTTTTTTTTACATTTTTATCGATAGACCATGAAATCTGTTTATTTTTTTTTTATCAAATAAAAAAATATATACAATTTAACGGGCAATATTTCAATGTAAAACAATTGTATTGTACAGGGGGCTTAGACAAATGCCACACACTTATTTTTCCGCACACGCTAACGATAAAAAATGTATGCATTTGACATAAAGTTGACAATACGTCACGTGACTGCTGCTGAATTGGTAGACCAAAGCCAACAGTAGCGTGTCCGGAAAAGTTAGCATCTCGGCCCAACGCCCATGCTCATACTAAATGTCACAAACGGTAGACAAGTGCCAGACTTTGACAACACAAACACGACTTTTTCTGTACCACTTCATGCTTATTTTTCTTGAGCACAAACCCTACTGCTAAGGAGGAAATAGGCTCAAATTTCGAAATAATTTCTAGATATCTCCGTAAAAATGTATATCCTACGGCTTTTTTGGGCTGTTAATAATGAATAAGGTATCGATATTATGAAAATATATATATTACCGGTCTTAATCGCGTGATTAATTTAAGGTAAAATACCTTGTTTATTGCCCAATGTCACGGGTAGACTTATTTAGTCTACCCGTGACCACGGCCACCAGAATTTATTAATTGTTTTAGGCTCGCTAAGCCATGCCTTTGGTGTCTTGAGTCGATCTCCGTCAATACATGTGCCTAAGCCCCCTTACGCACTAGCGGTTAACCACAGGGGTGGCTAACCCCCTCAAGCGGTTGCATATTAAAACAGCAAAGCAGCTAGACGCACGGTTAGCCAACGCACATAAAGACATTCTCAACGAGTACGGTTCAAATCAATCAAGCAACATTACAAAATATCGGTAACTTAGGTTCTTTGTCGGTAGATCTCGTTGCGAATTTTATTCTTTAAAGGGACGGGCGCTTTATAGCCCGCTGCGCAACTTTGAAATTGTCGAATAGCCCAACCGTAAGTGTTCACGTCTCGGCACATGCCCGGTCTGGATTGCGTGAGGCAATAGATATACGCTGACATGCGACTATGTAAGAGCCAGAAATTCCAAAAATTACTAAAATCACAATGGACATAGTTGTTAAAGTACAGGAACTTGCTTAACTCTCCTATACATATCAACCCACATGATGTCCCACTGCTGGGCACGGGCCTCCCTAGTTATTATAGATCCTACGGGTAATAGTCATAATCGCCACGCTTGGCGAGCAGGTCGACGATTGCAGCAAGGCCTTCGGTGTGAAATCCCTTAGTTGCTTTGATGACGTCCACAGAAAGAAATGGAGATCATGGATACTCCCCAATAGTAGCTGCTCAAAAGGCTAGCAATGCATGGTAAGATTGAAATTTTCTACCCATTAGTAGCCAAAATGAGTTACTCCAAGGCAGTGGGTGCAGTATTAAACTGTCCTTGATGCAGTGGCGACCGAGTTGATTGAGATATCTGCGAGTTTAAGCAACGTTACTACTGTCGACCCATAGATGGGTGACCCTTTTTGGAAAATGTCCCAGCCCTCCGCGCTTCAGAGAGCACGTTAAGCCGTCGGTCCTGCGCCCAATCTCTCACCGGTCGTGTCGGATTTCAGTCTCATAGGGCTATGAGAGTGAAGAAATACAGAGTGCACTTGAGTATGCGCATACACTTGTGCACTATGCCTAATATCTCCTGCGTAGTTAGCTAGCCTCTGATGTGATAGACTGCCGTACCCGATTTCGGTTAGGACTCCAGTTATTATTATCAACTGTGTCCTTAGCCAGATTTAAATTTTAAGTTCATTTGTATATTTATTTTATTTTTAATTCAGTTAACATACTACATATTACATTGGTGACCCTGACGTGATAGCAAGCATTGCAAGCAACAGCGACGTAGGTACAATTAAAGCAAACTCAAATATGTTTATTTGGTAAAATCAATTCAATATTGTTAAAAAAAATGTATTCTTTCTCTTCTTTATTATACTCGTACTTCCAAGTATAAAACTCATAACTCTCTGCACCGAAATTCATGATGAGCCACTTTTTTAAGATCATCCGTACGGAGCCTGTCTTACTGCGCTCCCGTCCACAGCGAGCTGGCGTTGAAATGTTTGATCGGGGCGATTTTCCTGAAAATAATTGTCATATTATGTCTAGATTAGACAATGTCTAGAAACAATAAATAATCGACTGACTAGTTGGTCTAGTGACTAGTGGCCCTGACTGCAAAGCCAGAGGTTGTGGGTTCGATACCCACGCAGGGCACCACTTTGTGTGATCCACAAATTGTTATTCCAGGTACTACGGGGTGTACCTACTTTTCGTCTGTGATTTCTATGTATGTAAAGTCCCCCCCCCCCCCCGATACTTGTGTGGGAGTTGTACTTAAAAAAACTTTGCCATTCTATTTTAGTTGCTTGTAAAGGCGCATAGAGGTCGTTTATCGGTATCTGAAATTTTAGATGACTGCTAATAGATGCTATTAAATTTAGAGAAGGTTACGACTATTAGGTGCTATATCATCAATTACCTAAATTTTAAATTTGGGGTATCTGACTCAGTGGCCACCGAGCAAATCGAGATTTCTGCGAGGTTAAGCAACATTACCACTGGCGTCCCATAGATCGGTGACCATTTTCGAAATATGGCACATTCCCCAGGGCTTCGGCGAGCAGATTAAGCCGTCGGTCCTACGGAATTTCCGCCCCATCGGACTATGAGTGAGGGAATAGATAGTGCCTGCGCAGATATAAGCAGCGCATACACTAACTGTGCACTATAATATCTCCTGCTTATTAAATATATTTTAATTCAAAATAAAACTTACCTTCAAGATGTGAAGAACTAGACTGATAGAGTGGGACCCTATTTTTCTACTTCACTCCCAGTGTAACATTAGCTCAGCTTCTGCCATAAGGAGACCGATCTTTGCCTGCTTTCTAAGCTGGCTACAGGCCTTGAAAGATTTCCACGACTACAAAAAGAAGTAAAATGAGATTATGTTTCCTTTACTCCGCACCTACCTATGAACACTAACTACTCATGTACAAATTAACTACGTATAATAATAAATAAATGATACAAATGTGCCTTTCCATGGAATCTACCATCAGAAAAAACATATAATAATTGGCGCGAAGTCCTTGGTAAATGAATGACAAAATAGGTTAAAATTTTATATAATACCGTATGTTTTAACTTGTACTTGAGGAACTCTTGGTTGAAAATCACTGATTTATCACATTATAGTAAACTGTTACTCACCTTTTAAAAATAATCACGTATTTAAAATTTTAAAAACCGCTCTTTTAAATTGACAGTTTGACATTCCCTTTTGACAACTTCTCTAGCGTTTATGGAGCACACAGATAAAAAATTTAGCGCGAGTTGCCTCTCTATGGTTGGTCCGAAATTGGGACGAGCGTAAGTGGCTGCGGACTGAGCGTGGCGTTTCAATGTGGCACTTTTCTACCGTTTCGTTCACGTTAACACCAACGCGTTAGCGTGTGCAGGAAAAGAAGCGTGAGTCATTTGTCTAAGCCCCCAGGTCCCCTCCTCCAGAATCTCCCCTATCAATTTGTCGACTGATTTCAAACTCACCCTGTATAACGAAATAAAAACGAATACTATCTCAGCTAAATTTTTTTTACAAGTTGACAAGTAATAGCCGACCAAGTCAGAAGTAATAATAATTTTCGTACAAATTCCATTGAAAATTACATATACGTATTATAACGTTGTTAGTATGAAGCAAAAACAACAGAAAATCCATTTCTAAGATTGCATTATTGTAACGGGTATTATTGTGGCCGGTTTTTATATTTATACATTAGTTGAATATAAAATACTTTAGTGTGAGTTCAAAGATCAGGTGTTTAGAAGCATAGCGTTGGCTGGTACCGGCTGTGGAATGTAAAACGGCGCACTTGCTTCAAGGAAACCTGGTTGAACCTTAAATCTTTTCTCTCATGCTCTCATCCCAGACCTTAGTCATAACTTTGGCACTTAGACCCATAACACTATAATGTAAATCCAACATACTTTTGCTAAATGGCTGACATCCAAACTACATTTAACAAAGTAAGCTCTGAACATATAATATATTATATAACGTAACGTTGGTTGTTTCTACCAAATGGACACAATTTATCCCCAGGGATAAATAAAAATATTATACACGGGCGTCAGCTTAATCCTGTGATAAATGTGGGGTTAAAACAGAAACATATTAAAACCTGACTATCGATGAGGGGTTAATTAAATGTCCTAGTTCCGTCGGGCAGGTGCCATGTAAGGGACAAGTGCCATGAAGGAGCCAGGTTTTAAAACAGCCGCTTGTATTATTTCGGTAGGAACGGATTCGGTTGGCGATTGGACTTTGAAAGATCTGGCTCATTCATAAGAAGATTTTGAAGCATAGAGTGAGCAAATATTTTTTTTAAAGTTTTTTCTGATGCTATTTTTAATATTATTTGTTATTTTTTTAATATTATTGATAAAGAATAATCCGCCTCTATAATAAATAAATATGCGCTCTTGACTAAATAATATGTTAATATTAAAGTCTTTGTTAGATTGATTTAAAATGAGTGATATTTGTTAATATATTGCACCATTTTCATAGTTACACTTCATAATACAGACAGGCTCATAATTTTTAGTGGCTCTTTCAATATCGAAACGTTATGAAAGAGCTAAGATACACATTTCTTAAATTTCATTGGTTTTTTTATTGTGTTTAAGGCTTTTTCGTAAAAAATTACCTACTTTAATAAATAAATAATAATTTAAGGAAAAAAGATCATAATTTCTTTCAATATAAGTATATTTTTGCTCCGTTTAGTAAACTGGCTCTTTCATGCCAATTCTCCCATATATCCTACCTGAATATATTTTTATTACATTGTGCGTTTGTTGATTTTATAGACTAATATTTTGTAAAAATGTGGCGATATAAATTACGAGATTAACGAGATCGAATATGTATGTGCATAAAAAACACATCGTTTTTATAAGGTGTAGAGATGTAATCTTTTTTTTATTTAAAACTTGTGCCTAGAACAAAAAAAACAGCAAAAGTTTACCAAAAATCTCCATAGGAGATTGTTGGTAAGCTATCGCCAGTTGTACGTACACATTAAAATAAAAACAACGGGTTGCACTCTAGAAGTGCCGGCAAAAGCAAAAACTTGAACATTACTCGTATATTACATACTGACGAAATTTGAATAATATTTTTCGATCTTACTTACTTATAAATAAAAAACCAAAATAAAAAAATTAAATAAAAAATGGAAAAAAATATCGTTACTCGGACTCGATCTTGAGTCTTCTGGTTTCTGGACCACCTAAATTCCTACCTGAGCTATAATAACATTGTAGATGGTGGCGAAATTTACCTTCGTATTCTAATGAAATCGTAGCAGTTTTTCATTGCTCTCCCTCCGTCTTACGAATTTTCGATCAGGTCACGTGTCCTGACGCGAGTTTTACATTTTTTACCCATCCTAAAAGTACACAATACTGCTGAAGAAGTTTTCACTTCAAAAATATTTACTTGATTGCTTGAATATTTTATTGTCCAATAGGTACCGTTAAACCGTTAGTGCCTGACGTGATGTTTCGACGTGGTCACGGGTAGACTAACTGATATACTTAGACAATAAACTATACTAGACAATAACTCAAAAATATTTTTAGTAGTTATCTTAAATCATTATAGTAATTTTTATAGGTATTTGTTGCCAATCATTTTATTAATACAATAAAAACAATTGCATTTTTGAAAGATAATGATAATTTCAAATTATGGCAAAATATTGAACATAGACGTTAGTACTACAGTGTAAAAATAAATGTATATTGGTATCTATGATACCTAGATACTTTACGTATTCCTATACGTTTTGTTTATTACATTTTGACATTTTGCCAATACACCGGTCGTTGTGAGGGCTCATAACGGATTAGTTGTTGTGTTCAAACAAATTGAAATGTTTGATTCTAATACGCAGTTAAATACGTCATGAATGTCACAGTTCTGAAATTGTTTCACAAAATTAATGGAAATCCAGTTTACCTATATTTTTCATCAATTCACAGCCATTTTAGTTTGCCAATTTATAATCTTTATTACTTACAGGAACTCATTATTATTTTTTTGTCATTGTAAAGCATTTTGGGCGAATGTATAAAGATTGTGTCACTACAAAACGTAGATTATAAATACTCCGATGTTAATATATATATATATATATATATACCAACACATTAATGAAATTAAATACGTGCACATTTTACGCAAAAACATAAGGTACTTTTCTCTTGAGGTTGGTAAATAACTGACCAAATGTTACTAAAACATGTATTTATATATTCCCTTTGTAATTTAACCCTGCCATCCCTAGTCTGTCATAAAACAAAATTCCCCCTAATTACATTAACTCATGAAACTATTTGTGTACAGGACTTATCTGAAGTTATGTAACAACGCTGTTCCAAAACAATCCAGTTTGAACAATGACTTAGGACATCTATTCACTTTAACTTCGAACACACGCTAGTTCTTATGTACCGGGAATAAGGTTTAAAGTCGTTTGTGTTAGGTATCAAGTAACGTATCGGTAGTAGTGCAGTATGGTATTTGTAGGAAGCAGGCAACAGTAGGAATGTTCCCTATATACCAGAGTCCAAAAGCAATAATGCTGAATGCCATTGTAACATTTGTACTTAACAGTGTGAAACTCCGAACTATATCCCGTAATGTGAAGTTTTAATTTTGTGTTCGGACCATATATTATTTGCTTTTATAACCAAATGTTATGTTAGTAGCTATCAAACGGACCTGAAATTGGAGTTCCTCCTCCTAAATAAAGTGATTTATTATGTTTGATGATTTGTGAAATTTTAGTAGAATAGTTATTTACTTTGAATAAATAATGTCGACAATACAACGAATAACAGAAAAGTGTGGTCAAATCCATACTATCCATACTAATATTATATATGTGAAAGTAGCTATGTCTGTGTGAAATTTGGTATGGAGATAGTTTGACTTCCGGGGTAAGGCATGGGATAGTTTAAACGGGATAACCGACAATTAGTTATAAATAAATAACGACTCTTTAATTTTCGCAGTGCTTGTACCAAATTTTTGAAAGTCTTAATTTGGCCACTGACGATATGTTCATTTGGAAGCTTTTCGAATGGACGTATTCCGAATTACACAAAATTATGGCATCATTGACTATGCTTCTATTGACATTTGGAAGTAGGTACGCAAAAAGTTTATACTAAAGACTGCTGTCAACACTATAAATTCGTAAGTTTCAAAAGAAGTAAAGTGAACAAATTTTACATTTTGCGAGACCGTCTTTCTCATTCGTGACTATGGTAAACATGGTTTGACACTATGCTAAGAAAGAGCAGGTCAATGCTCTTTATAAGCAAGACAAAAGGATAAACCATGGACACATTTACTTTAAGCTTCTTGATTTGCCCACTCACTGACAATACCTTCCAAATGGCGTGGCGTCCATTTGGACTCGATGAACGTCAGTTTGGAAATTCAAAACCGAACATCAGTAACCAAGTGGATTACGTTTTTGACATTCACAATAGGTTTTTGACAGTCGTCTACGTCATTTGTCACTAACACTGTTCTAAAAGGCTTTACCAAAACCAAACCTTTCGTAACCCAAAAAATCATCCTTTATATTTTTTAATGAATTTATTTACTAATTATAAATGTTTGTTATAATAATGCAATTGGATTTTGCACCAGGGGTGGTGCAATGGGTACTCATGTCATTCACTTTACGCTGTTAGGTTTAGGGGAACCCCTAAACCTAACAGCGTAAAGTGAATGAGTAGTTCCTCCCTGATACGGTTTAGCGCCGGTTTAGTTGTTAAAGTTAAGCTTGACCCCATCTCCTGAAAAAAAACGCCCAATTTCACTTTTTACTTTTGGGTAGTTATAAGTACTCGTACATACAAGAGTAAACGTTCTTATCATAGCAAATAACTGACCTGACAGACATTGTCCTCTCTTAGCTTTGAATTATTATTATGAATACTGTTTATAGGGTTCCGTAGCCAAAATGGCAAAACGGATGTCTACGACAACACCAGCGGCGACGGGGCAGCGGGAAAGTGAATGCGCGGGCCGGGGGGAGGGACCGCCGGACGCCGCGCGCCGGGGCGCGGCGCATCGACTCACGCGCGCCATCTCGTTCATTCTCTCAATTACCACGACAACGATAAGTCGACACCTAGCTTTAAACCTAAACTAGAACTTAACTCTGTACCTTGATTTATCAAATTAAAACATAAAATAATTTGTAAAGTATGGAGTTTTAATTATCTTGTACCATAATCGCATACAAGAATTGGCGACCGTGACAGGACTACGGGATTCTACGCAAGGAAACCGAGGGAAGTGCCGTTTTTTTTCCTTACCTTTCCAGAATTTTCTATCCGTTAGTGCTTAAATTTGTGTTGCAAAGTGTTTCTTAAACTTGTAAATGCTACCTACCTATAGATATAAATTGCCATCAAAGCTAACGGTGGCTGTTTGCGCTAATTTTACAATTTTAACACTTTCGCATTGCATTATTTTTCTTTATTTTTGGCCTATTTTATGTGCTGGTGCTTTGCATACCTACATGCATTACATAGTTGTGCAAATACTATTGTTTTAAGTTGTATTACCACAGATTTTATGCGTTATTTTTTCATTCACCTACCTACTTGAGCTGTTTTTTAATTTTATAATTTCTTTCACTTCGCATTACTATTCTTTCTCACATCATTATTCGCTTCTAAGCATTATTATCCCCCAAACCCTGCAGTAATAATAATTATTTGCATGTATATAAAACGCAACGGCCGGCTAATTCCAGAAAGTTCGCTCCACGTACGCCGAGCCCGAGCGCGAGCCGAACCGGTTCCGTGTCGGCCCGATCGGCGAGTTGTGACTCACGTGTCCGAACAACTGAGTGCGGTTGCGCTGCGCCTCTTCTGTCTACTGACGGGTTTGATGCACATTTTTTTTGCTTTTATTATTTGCCCTAATTTTTTATATTTTGAATCAATATGAGTGTAGCTGATGAGGTCGAATTTAAATTATTAATTAGACAACGTGGTTCCATTAGAGGTCAATTAACAAGTTTTTCCAATTATCTTGCTGTTTTAAAACAGATTAAATGCGTTGATGTTACCGATTCTCAGATTGAAGAATTAAATCTACGAACTAAGAGGCTAGATTCATTACTCTCAGACTTTTCTAAGTGCCAAAATCAAATAGAATTATTGTGTTCATCTCTTGACGACCAATTGAGGGAAAGAGAAACTACGGAAACCCTATTTTATTCCAATTTATCTAATGCTCAATCTTTAATTAATTCACATTCATCTGCTCGTGAGACGGTTCGACGTGAAAGTATAGTTACGCATGCATCGGGCAGCCATCATGGAAATGTAGGAGTCAAATTACCGATTATTAAATTACCCTCCTTTGACGGTAATTATTTTAAATGGTTAGAATTTCGAGATATTTTTGAATCTTTAATACATCTTAATGAATCCATTCCTGATATAAATAAATTCCATTATTTACGTTCTGCGCTTTAAGGTAGTGCGTCCCTAGTTATAAAATCAATCGAATTTACATCAAATAATTATTCTATAGCTTGGGAACTGTTATGTGAGAGATATAACAATAAGAAAATCTTAATTAATAATCATCTTAAGGCATTATTTAAAATTGAACATATTGTCCGGGAATCTCATAAGTCTCTTCGTTATTTAGTTGATACCGTTACAAAAAACCTTAGGGCGTTGACCACGCTCGGGCAACCAGTTGACCATTGGGACGCTCTCATTATTTATATGGTGTCTACCAAATTAGACGCCACCACAAGTGGTAAATGGGAAGAACATAAAAATAATTCCACAGATTTACCACTCTTAAGTGAATTTATAGAATTTCTTCGTAACAGAGCGGACATCTTAGAGACCATGCAGTCTAACAGAAGTGACAACAGTGATCACAAACATAATTTTAATAATAATAATAAACATAATTTCAATAATAATCATACACATAAAAATAATATTCCTAGTACTTCTAAAAGTTTTGTCACTTCTGCCTCATTGCGGTCAACAGGATTTTCGTGTCCATTATGTAGCCAAGTTCACAGAATTATTGACTGTGACTCATTTAAGGCCTTATCTCCTAAAGATAGATGGCGCGAAATTTTAAAACTGAAACTTTGTTCAAATTGTTTGAGAAAGGGTCATCAGTCGAGTGCTTGTCGGTTAGGTTCGTGTCGATTGTGTAATGAAAAACATAACACTATGTTACACGACGAGGAAGGGCATGATAACACTAGCTCCTCGCCACCAGTGTCTTTATCGGTACGTTTCACGGGTCAAGTCCTTTTGGGTACCGCATTGGTGAAGGTTGCTAATCAAAGTACCAACAAATATTATCACGCTCGGGCCTTACTAGACGCTGGCAGTCAATCCTCTTTCATGACAGAAAGTTTGAAGCATAAGTTAGGTATAATTAATCACAACTCCGATTCTTTAATAATATCGGGCATTAATAATGTGAAAATTGGTGTTTCTGATAGATGTGATTTGAAATTAAATTCTTTAAATAATTCATTTAATACTATCATAAAATGTCTAGTTGTACCTCAGATTACAGGTCAGTTGCCTAATACATACATAGATATATCACAACTTAAAATACCTAATGATATCTGTCTTGCTGACCCTAGCTTTAATCGGCCTTCGGATATTGATTTGCTTTTAGGAGCAGATATATTCTTTAATATTTTATGTCCAGGAAAAATATCTATGGGCACTGGTTTACCGGTGCTTCAAAATTCTAAGCTCGGATGGATAGTGGCAGGGCCGGTAAATACAAAACATAACAAACCTGTTCCCACCTTACACTGTAATTTTACTAAAGAAATTAATGAGAACTTAACAAAATTTTGGAAACTTGAAGAACTTTCTTATTCAAAACAATCTATGTCCGCAGAGGAACAATATTGTGAGGATCATTTTGCTAAAAACACTTATCGTGATGCGGTTGGCAGATTTTGTGTATCAATGCCTCTTAAAGAACCCATCACTTCGCTTGGCGACTCATATAGAATGGCGGCTAAGCGATATCTTAGTCTCGAAAAAAGGTTAGATAATAATCCTGAATTAAAGGAACAGTACACAAACTTTATAAATGAATATAAAGAGTTAGGACATTTATCCAAAATTAAAAGGCCTAACTTCGGGTATTACATGCCTCACCATGCAGTCTTAAAAACATCCCATGAAACCACTAAGCTTAGAGTCGTTTTCGATGCGTCTGCTAAAACTTCATCTAAAAAGTCATTAAATGACATCCAGTGTGTTGGTCCGGTAGTCCAAGATGAACTTAAATTATCTCTTATATGTTTACTTAAACTTGCACAAACAGATTCTTTTCATAAAGATATTATTAATATTAAAAATAAGAAACATAAATCACTTACGCCCTCTTTGTTACAGCTGTCCCCTTTCGTTGATGCCGATGGTGTACTGAGGGTTGGTGGTCGGCTGAAAAACACAAACTTCAATTTCGAGAAAAAGCATCCGGTATTGTTAGATGGCAAACATACCTTTACAAAATTATTAATGCGAGCCGAACACCTACGCTTGTTGCACGCTGGTCCGCAACAGCTGCTTGTCTCCATGCGGGATAGTTTTTGGCCTCTCGGGGGCAGGACACTGGCGCGTAAGATACTCCGCCAGTGCATTGTATGTAGCAGATTTCGAAGCAAAACTTTTGAGCCGTTGATGGGACAACTGCCAGCCAGTAGGGTCAACGAAAGCTATCCATTTCAACTATGCGGGACAGATTTCGCAGGTCCATTCCTAATTTCTAGTAAAAAGGCCGCGGGAATCGTATATCGAAATGCTATCTTTGTCTATTCATTTGTTTTTGCACAAAGGCCGTTCACTTAGAGATTGTGAGTGACCTAAGTTCTAATGCATTTATTTTATGCCTTCGTAGATTTATTTCTCGTCGGGGAAAACCTCATCAAATCTTTTGCGACAATGGAACCAATTTCGTTGGGGCAAATAATGAATTGCAAAAAATGTTGAAATCAGCCATGAACTCAATTTATGATTTCACTGCCCAGGAAGGCATAATCTTTAAATTCAATCCCCCTTATTCGCCCACACTCGGTGGTTTGTGGGAGGCCGGTATAAAGAGCGCAAAATACCACCTAAAACGCATTGTAGGGAATGTTAGTTTAACGTTCGAAGAGTTGAGTACTCTTTGCACACAAGTTGAAGCAGTCCTCAACTCCCGACCCTTAACTCCCTTATCTCCTGACTCACACGACCTTTCTCCATTGACACCAGGGCACTTCCTCATCGGGCGGCCGCTGACGTCACTGCCGGCGCCACCTGCAACCTCTACGGGCTAGATCAAAACCAGATATCAGCTAGTCAACGCCTTACGAGACAATTTTTGGAAGCGGTGGCACAATGAATACCTCTCCGAACTGCAAATCAAATCAAAATGGCAACTACCCTATGAAAACCTAAAGGAAGGAGCAATGGTTCTCTTCAAACAAGACAATTTACCTCCCATGAAATGGAAATTAGCCCGAGTTCATCAACTGTATGCTGGAAAAGACGGGGTATGTCGAGTTGCCGATTTTTTGACTCAAGCAGGCATTGAACGACGAGCCCTGAACAGGGTGTGCCCTCTACCAACCGACGGAGATGTTTTGGAACCTTCATCTTCAGGTCCTGCAGAACCTGCAAATTCTTCAGCTTCCAACGGGGCCCAGAATGTCTACGACAACACCAGCGGCGACGGGGCAGCGGGGAAGTGAATGCGCGGGCCGGGGGGAGGGACCGCCGGACGCCGCGCGCCGGGGCGCGGCGCATCGACTCACGCGCGCCATCTCGTTCATTCTCTCAATTACCACGACAACGATAAGTCGACACCTAGCTTTAAACCTAAACTAGAACTTAACTCTGTACCTTGATTTATCAAATTAAAACATAAAATAATTTGTAAAGTATGGAGTTTTAATTATCTTGTACCATAATCGCATACACGGAACCCTTATAGTTTCGCCATGTCCGTCCGTCTTTCCGTCCGTTCGTAGCTTTGTTCAGAGACTACAGAATACACATATTACTTAAGCCGACAAAGTTAAAGAATAAAATCTTGAAAAATATTTTTTAGGGTATGTAAAGTGAGGATGTGATTTTTTTTTCTCACCTACTCCATCGTGTGGAGTATAATTAGATTGGTTGGGGTTTTGGGGTTGGGAAGATCATTTTTAGATTTAGGGATCCGTTTGTGAAATATTAAGATTTATAGTGCAAATTTTTGCTAGTCAAGTGCCCCCCCCCCCCTCCTCTCTAGCTAAATGGTTGATTTTTGAGTATGTGGAAAAAATCACGGTAGTAGTTAGTTAGTTAGTTAGTTTTACCTGGGCGAACAAGAAAACCGCACTTAGCCTCACAATTGGGCCATTGTACGTGTTCTACTTATCCATCTGTCACTCCAGCCAACCGATGCACTCCCAAAACGCCAGCAGCTTGCCCAAGTTGCTGCAGGCTTCCTGAAGGGATGTTGGTGATGCTAGGAGTCGTGCCCGTTGTTCTGTTACACTGCCACACTCCGTGAGCACGTGTATTGGTGTTTCTTCTGCCTTCATACATCCTCTGCAAAGGGGACTATCCGTCACCCCTATCCTGAAAAGATGCTTGTTTAGGGGACAGTGGCCTGTGATAATGCCTATGGTTTTTCGCAAATTGTCCCTGGTCAGCCTGATGAGATTGCGAGTGAGTCTTTTGGACATCATTGGAATCGCCTCTTTCGTGTGTCTGCAGTCATCGGTATTGTTCCATTCTGCTTGGTGGTAAGTCTCAGTTTTTTCATGCAGCCATGATTTTATTTGAGAAATGGGCAGGGGGAGTAGTGGTTCTGGTCCGTATGTGATTAAATTAGATCCCTGCCTTGCCAGTTCATCTGCTGCGTCGTTGCCTATTGAGTTGCTGTGCCCTTTGATCCATTGCAGGGTCACTGTGTTGGGTCCGGTGATCTCCTGAAGGGCCATGTGACAGTCCATGCCAAGGGCTGAATTGATTGTTCGGTTTTGTAGTGCTAGGAGTACGGAGGCACTATCCGAGACAATTTTTATGTTGAGACCCTTGATGTCTCTTGCCGCAACCGCTTGGGCCGCTCTGGTGATTCCAATACATTCGGCCTGGAATATTGTGTTCCTTTTGTCTAAGGATGTTGACAGTCTTATGTTGAGGTCGTCCGAGAACACACCGGCTCCGGTTCCCTTAACAGTTTTAGACCCGTCTGTGTATATTCTTACCGTGTTTGTGCCGGAGCTGTCTTTCGCTTCTGGCATCAGTTGGATTCTGTATCCTCGGTTAAAAATATATTGTTGTGGTATTTTATCCACTGGGGCATCAAGAAGAGGTTTCTCTTTAGTGATGCCCGATAAAATTTTCATGTGTGTTGGTCTGTTGTCTTTTTTCCATAGTTTGTTTGACCTAAGTCTGAGGGCCGCTGCCATTGCCTCTTCCTGAATGACCAGGTGTAGTGGTTTCAGGTTTAAGAGGCATTCTAGTGCTGCTGATGGGGTGGTCCTCATACATCCGGTTGCCGCAATGCTGGCCAGGCGCTGTAGGCTCTGGAGTTTGTTTCTCGTGGTGATCAGTTGTGTTCTGGGCCACCACACTACTGAACCGTATGTTATTGTTGGTCTGATAACTGCACCATATAACCATAGTGTAATCCGGGGATTGAGGCCCCATTTTTTACCAATCAATCTTTTACACTGCCAGAAGGTTATGCAGGCCTTTTTCAGTTTTGTTTCTAAGTGACTCGCCCAATTGAGCTTGTTGTCTAGGATGACACCCAAGTATTTAACTTGTGTAGCTAGGGTAAGTTCGCTTTTGAAGAATTTAGGTAATTGTAGCTCCGGTAATTTCCTTTTGTTTGTGAAGAGGACTAGTTCCGTCTTCTTTGGGTTTACTGAGAGCTCGTGTTCAGCGCACCATTCTTCTACTAGTTCAAGGGCGGAACGAAGTACCTTGCAAAGTACATTTTCTGCAGTCCCATTTATTAATATGGCTAGGTCGTCTGCATAGCCAATGGTTGTGTAGCCTCTTGCGTTCAGTCTTCTTATCAGACTGTCCACGACTATGTTCCATAGTAACGGTGACAGGACTCCTCCTTGTGGGCACCCCTTTGTTACCTTGGCTCTTATGGTGGAATTCACCGTTACCTGAACTGCCCTGTTGCTTATCAGTTCTGTGATCCAGTTTCTTATGACTGGTTCCACATTAAATTTCTGTAGGGCGTGATTTATGCTCTTGTGCATGGTTTTATCAAAAGCTCCTTCAATGTCAATGAAGGCGGCTAGTGTTGATGCCTTGTTTGTGATAGCTGTTTCTATCTTGTGAACTACTAGGTGCAGTGCCGACTCCGTGGATCTGCCTTTTCTGTAGGCATGTTGTTGGGGGTGGAGTGGTCTTTCGATCAGCGCTCCATCCCTTATAAGTCTGTCCACTAGTCTCTCGAGTGTTTTTAACAGGAAGGAGGTTAGACTTATGGGTCTGAAGGATTTCGCTTCAGTGTAGTCGTCTTTGCCTGGTTTTGGCAGAAAGACTACTTTTGCTTCCCTCCACTGTTTTGGTATGTATTTGTATGCGATGCATGCTTTGTATATTGGTGACAGAATTTTTGTCACCTTGCTGATTTGCCATTGCAGCAGTGCCGGGAATATGCCATCTGGTCCCGGTGATTTGTATGGTTCAAAGCTGCTTATGGCCCATTCGATTTTCACCGTTGTTACTACTCTATCAGCATCTTCCCATTCTAAGGAGCTTGGTTGGGTGTGGGGTTTATATGGCCATCTTTGTTCTTCATCAAGTATGCATCCGGGGAAGTGCGTTTTGAGTAGCATTACACTGGTTTCCTCATCGGACTTGGTGTATGTTCCATCATCTTTCTTAAGGCAGCCCAGAAGTTCTGGACAGCTTTTTGATAGTATCTTTTTGGCCCTGACGGCCTGGTTAGTTGTGTTGATGCTACTGCAAAAGTTTCTCCAGGATTCGGTTCTACGATATCTGGTTCGTTTTTTGTAGTGCAGTTGTGCCTGTTTGTAATTATCCCAGTCTGTTGTCCTTCTGGTGTTCTTCGCTCTATTGAACAGTGTCCTGAGTTTGTGACGTAGACGTTCGAGCTCCGATCCCCACCACGAGCTTTTCTTCGTGTCTTGTGTCACTATAGGGCATGCTTTTTCGTAGCTTTCCACTAGTGACCTTGTTAGAGATTGGGTGCTTATTTCAATATTTTCGGTGTGAAGTGTTGCGTCTACTGTTTGTGATTCGTTCAACGCTATGTTAGTGAGGTTGATATATCTTGTCACATTTGTTTTGCGGGGATTGCGGAATGGGACAGGATTTGGCAGTTTTAGATTAAGTTGAAAACATATTCGGCAGTGGTCCGCCAGCGATGGTTCATTAGATACGTGCCATCCTTCTATGAGGTCCACGGCCGAACATGTCGCCAAAGTGATATCTATTATTGTTTGGTACCTCGAGCTTACAAAGGTGGGTTTCGTTCCTTTGTTTATGATGCTAAGGTTGGTTTTGAAGAGGAATTCAATTAATGACTCACCTCTTTTGTTTGTATCCTTACTTCCCCACAGATGATGGTGTGCATTGCAGTCTGCGGAGATGATCAGGTTCCAGTTGTTAGCCTCGCAGTGCTGTACCAGGTCGACTAGTTCCTTTGAGGGAATTTCGCCGTCGCTGGGCATGTAAGCTGATGCGAGTACTAATGTTGATTGTTCTTCTGTGAGTATTTTTACCGTAGTAAGGTCTCTAGAACAGAATTGGTTAAGCATGGTTGTTGTTATGGTTTTAGGCATGTAAATACAGGTTCTAGGTCTTTCCACAGTTGCGTCTAGAAATAGCTTACCGCCAATGTTGTTGAGACCGCAGACTTTATTGTTCCTGATCCAGGGCTCCTGGATCAGGGCGACGGTCTTGTGGTTTACCTCCAGCACTCTGCGTAGTGTGGCCGCCGCGATCTGCTTGTGCTGGAGGTTTGTTTGGATTACTGCTATTAAGTTAGGGGGAGCGCAGGACGTCATCTTCGTCACTGGTCCCTTCCTTACCTAGTTTTAGGGGAATTGCTACCTTCTCTGTTGGTCCTTTAGAGGGGGCCGAGAGGGTGGGCACAGGAGCTGATGGCTCAACTGTTTTCCCCGTTGTTAGCGCTGATGTTGTGTCCTCGGCCGCCGGCTTCGATTCATCAGTGAAGAAGCGGATGTAGCCACATCCAGAGAGATGGGCCACTCGGCGGTCTCGTTTCAGGATGTCTTGCTTCTGGTCTTCCGGGATGCCCAGGATCATGTGCACGACCTTTGTCCGTGACATAGGTGCCTCCTTTTGGTCATCCACTGTCATGTCATAGCACGACCAGGTGTTGACTTTATACCACGGGTTTTGCCTGCTGATGAAGTTCTGCATCCTTATTGACTCCGTGATATGGCTGTATAGAAGAAGTCCTGCTCTCAGCTTCTTCTTGATGTCTGACTGCTGGATGATGGTCAGGGTCGTGTTGGGGATGGGCGATGGCATCGAGCCCACGTTTTCTTTCAGCCAGTCGAGCGCGTTGTTGTCCTCGCACCACAACGCTAGAACTCCCTCCAAGAGGGACGGGGCGGCCGCGGAAGGCCGGAGGAGTGTTGCTGGCTGGTGTTTCGACTGCCTCTGAGACTTTGTCGTCAATGGCTTCCGTTAGCGATATCGCTTGTTCGGATGTTAAGTCCTGTGACGGACTTGTTGTTATCGCCACTCGTAGGTGTTGTTGTGTGGCGTCGGCGTAGCTGGCAGTCCGGTGTTGCCTCCCATCGGTCCTCGGGCGCTTCGGCTCTTCCCTCGGTGATTGGGTCTCGTCCATGCGTTGCCGCTTGGACGTTACCCGCACAGTGGGCGGTCCACTATCACCGGGCCGCTCTGTAGTTGGAGTGGTGTGGCCGCTTGCGTTCCGTCGACCGTGGTAGTGTTTCGGTATGCTCGGCCGTCTCCGCCGGTGTGTGTGTGTCGTGTCTAGTGGAGGTCGTGGATGATGGTGTTTCGTCTCCTCCCTTTGCGCCGTTGCCGGTGCAGCAGGGGTGGACGTGACAGGGTCGCGCTGCGAACTGGTCGCGGCGGTCCCCTTTGTCATCTCACGGTTTGTTTTGATCGGTGAAGGCTCGAGTGGCGTTGCCGCTGCTCCAGAAACCTTCACCGCTGCTTTTGAGGATGTGGGTTTGGGTGTGGTGTGTGAGGTGGTGTGGTTGCGATGCGCATGTCTGTAAGGCGCTTCGGCACCTCTCTCCCATCTACCTTTATGATTGCGCTGCCCTGTAGTGGGTTGTTTTTTGCAGGGGCGCTTGTGTGTCGCCACTTGCCATGTCATGTTCGTGGTTGACGGCGTGGCTGTGTTGCCAGTATGTTTTATGGCCTCGGCTAGGCCAGAGAGATCCAGGGATGAGCCTGGCTTAGGGCACAACTTGCCCCCCCCAGAATACGAGGGGCAGACCGAAGTCGAGGGGACTTCGGTGAGGGATTCTCCACTGCTTGGAGCAGTGGTACCCTCCTGGGGTAGTTTCTTATTGGGTTGTGCTTCCATGTTTGTGTTTTTGAATTTTGAAGGGCGGTCCAAAAAAGTAGTGACAGTCTGAATTTGAAAGTGCGCACACTGTTTGCCCGTTGTCAGTGTGGTAGGATGCGGTGGTCAGTTTGGTTTGGTGTAAGAGTGTGTGTGGTGGGTGAGTGTGTGTTGTGCGTGAGGTGTTATATGGTGTGTATATATATATTGATATGTGTGTGCCTGTGGTGTGTTTGTATAGTGTTATTGAATTAATTAAATAAATATTGATAGTGTAATCTATTACATAAGTACTTGTTATTATACACTGCATACCATTGTACGTAGATAAATAAAGTGGAGGGGGGATTTGGCCGGAGGTTTCTGTTTCTGCCGATTTCTTAGGGAAATAGGCCAATAACGGGCGGCAACCTCTGGAAGGATAGTCCACCGGCCTTGCCTAGGGGATCTTTGCAACCTGCGCTACTCCCTAGGCCATTCACCAACCCCAGCATCGGACAGATGCGGGGGATGGGGCATCGCCATGAGACCCTCAGCTGGTGACATGACCATGCCCCGCCCCACGGTAGTAGTATAAGTAGGTATAAATAGTGAAATTAAAAGGAAAACTATCACAGCTAAGAAGGCTTTATAAGTTTACGAGTAACAGCTGATCAAATAAGAAGTAACAAAATTTTGTACAAATTCCATTGAAAATTATTATTAAGTAGGTATAGCGTTGTAAATATGAAACAAAAACCACAGAAAACCCACTTCATAAGCAGCATTATTCGGGTGGTGACTACGGAACCCTACTTTGCGCGTGACTCGATATGCACTTGCCCATTTTTTTTTTTGTTCCATTTTTCTGTAAGAGTCTCCTATAAAGTTAAAATAATGAATGAAATCGGGAAGAGAAGTAGGAATTCATTTTTATATAAATAGATGAGTAAATTTCGGATCTGTTGCAAAAAGTAACACATTCAGGGCCATACTCGTACAACATTTTAAAGTAAACATTGGCGCATTTTCAATGTTCGCTTTTTACGTGAAATAGCGCACCAGTTCGACGATCGCGTTCCACATAATTTGATCACTAATGATCCACTAAATTCA
This sequence comes from Herminia tarsipennalis, assembly GCA_945859575.2. Lineage (NCBI taxonomy): Eukaryota > Metazoa > Arthropoda > Insecta > Lepidoptera > Erebidae > Herminia > Herminia tarsipennalis. The sequence goes on from OX243830.2 coordinate 18,346,713, forward strand.
AACGCTTGTTTAATGAAGTCTCTAATTTTAGTTAGAATTGTTGAAGTCCTATTGTTCAGTAATAAATCCCGTTTAGTTAGTTTTGTTATTTTGCCAGCTATTTAGCTGTGATTTAAGAGCGATAATGGTCGCTCGTTAACACTAATATATGGAGTACAGTGGTGTAATTAATGATATTATGTGATTTTAATGGGCCGAAAATTACATTTTGTCTAAGCCTAGTGATACGATGTTCTAATTGAGTACATTTAAAATTTTGCATAACTAAATCAACGCAGTATCGTTTCATAATAAACGTCGGCTCTATAATTACATTGTCAATAATAACCTTCACTTATTCACAATATTTTTTCCGTGTCCACAGCAAGCTCGTGCAAACTTTCAAAATCTTGTCATAATAGTAAATAGAGAGCTGCAGACGAATAGAGGTTTTGAACGCGCCGCGCATGCGCCTTTATGCATTTGTGAGCAGACCTCCCCAGTTATCATTATGCCATTATGACAGCATTTTGATAGTTTGCACGGGCTTGCCGTGGACACGGAATAAAGAACGTGAATAAGGACCTTGATTGACCTTTATCAACATCAGCTGGACTCTATATATTCTTAAACTCTGAAATACTGACACAATTAAGACCAAAGTCTAAAATTGTACGTGTATAAGCTGCACTGTAATATAAATCTGTTCCATGATTTATGCATATTGAACCAATATACGAAAAATACGACTTCTAAATGTATTTTGCCAAAATCACTGTAGATTTTACCGTACCAAAAATAGAGCTAATATATTTATCAATTCCTCGATACATCCATACCTATCCCGGATAAGAGGAAGACTTCTAAATCTATTTTGCTATAATCTTAATAGATTTACCGTATCTCCTAAAATGGAGCTAATATACCCCAAATAAGGTTAGATAAATTGTCGAAACAAAGTCCATTGCCTACCGCGAGACAGAGGTCTAATTTCAGCAGTAAACTATGCTAAAAAGGGAAGGTAGACACTAGCAAGCCAGACGGAAATAGCTGTGACTGGCCACACGGTCTAATTGCATCCGATGCCGCTTCATGTACTTAATGACCACTTTATTAGTGGTGTTGCATTATATTTACCCTGTTTATACATCCTAATAGATGCAGACCGCTCAAAACTAGTCGTTGTGAGATTCTTTGCGGAGACCTATGTTCAGAAGTGGACATCTCCAGGCAGTTGATGATGATACTAACACTACAGCGTAGCCTAAAACTATTGTATACCAACTGGCTGTTTTCCGCAGCTCCGTCTTCGTAATTGTCTTATTGGCCTAGTGGCTAGTGACCCTGACTGCTAGGCCAGAGGGCCGGGGTTTGATACAAGATAAAACTTTGTATGATGAGCACGATGGTTTATTCCGTGTCTGGGTATAATTTATCTTTAACTAGCTGTCCGGGCGAACTTCGTACCGCTCTTATTATTTTTTACGTAAGAACCGTAAGACCTTCTACAGAGTATTAGAAAACTAAAGAAAAAAGAATGAATGAAATCGGTAAAGTCGTTCTTTAGTTATGCCGTGACCAAGGGAAATAGGAATCGATTTTAATATATATATAGATAGATATGTATGTATTTCGAAATATATAAGTATGTTTATCAGTTGTCTAGTTACCATAGTACAGGCTCTGTCTAGTTTAGTTTTAGTGTGAATTGATGGCATTCATGGTAACAAAACCAAGGGCCTCTTTTTGTCGCCTTAGGATTTCGCCTGTTGTAATATGTTCACCTATTTTTCTGTCATCCAATTTGTTTAAATTTAGCACACATATTAAACAGTTGACAATACAGTAATTTGTCAACGATTACCTAATAGTTTTACTTGAATTCAGGTTCCCTTTAATGTGGTCATTTTTTATAATTTAAAAATTAAAGCTAAAAAAAAATTACCACAGCGATCAATGAGTGATAGCGAATAAAGTATTAAAGTAGAACACAATAGTTATCAAACTGCACATTATGAAATAACTTTCTAGAAAATAAAAAATACTTTGAAGTTGTCAATGGTTAGAGTACGACCTTGTAATCTGAATATTATAATCATGTCTCCAGTAAGCTAGTTATGCTTGTATAATCATAACATAAGCTCACCCACGATATCATGCGGCCATTGTGTTTAACCAACCAGTGACGTGTAATAAAGGACTCGCGTGTGATCCGGCTTTAAGACAACATAGAGCACGGGACAATGTTCCCGCTCGAATGGTGTGTTCACGCCTTTAGGTCAGTACTTAAATAAAGGTGCGAATTAATCTTCCCGTGACACTAACGTTTTGGTTCATGGCTTTGGGTATATTGCGTAGAACAAGGTAGTGGAGGTGATTGTTTTGGGTAAAACAATGTTATGTATTTTTAACCGATATTTGAAACAGGAGATTCTCAATTCGGTTGATAGTTTTATTAATAACAAAATCATGATGATTTGATCATTAATAAACCTCATAGTCCGATAGAAGGGCAATCCGATATAACCTACGAGATATTGGGCGCAGGACCGATGACGACTTGATTCAGATTGCACCGGCTATGAACACAACGGAAGTCACAAGAATAAGTCACCCAGATTGATTTCATTTTAACAAAGCTGTATATCGTCAAATAAATGATTACGTTTTACAGAAGGGAGGAAAAAGTAATTCCACCAGTAATATCTCTAATATGGATTTTTTATAAAACTTTAAGAGCTCGGTGACTGCGATAAAAACCTTTGTTATAAGAATATTTGCGTTTTAAGCTTTTCCATAGGCATCCATGACACACTCAATCCAGATCGTGATTTGATCAAGGTCACGGATCGCAATAGATTGATACATCTTGGTTCGGCTTGTTACGCGTAATGTAGGTCGTGATCTGATCAAGATATACATTACGCGTGTAATGGCTGCCAAAGAATCATCAAGTAAAGCCTGAAACGAGTCATGGACTTAGATATGGATCTACAATCATTTTGCTGACAGTACAAAATATAATAGGAGGGGATGCCTAATATAATAAGAGAAATAACTGCGCAGTAGGATAATAACCAATACTTACATAAAGGCATGGATTATAGGGAAACAAATATTTATATTTATAAAACAATTCTTACATTTATATAACAAAAATAGTGGTATACACTCTGTGAATACAAGAAATAAGCACAAACTAGTAGGTCAATATCATAGGCTTCACAAAAATCTCAACTCATTCATGGGACTAGTTGTTAGATTTTTCAATAAAATCCCAATCAGCATTTCGAGCCTTATAATAAATAAATTTAAAAATATAGTCAAGAGATATCTCAAACAAAGAGCTTACTACTCAATCGATGATTATTTAACTGATAACGATGGATATAGTTCCTTGCTCCATATTAATGTATTTTATTGTATTTTACTTAAGAGAATATTGTTGTTGTCGTTTAATAAATTTTACTTAGATATTAGTTAAGAAAACTATTTGCTTTTGTTAGTAAAGATTTTGCGTGATAAATTAAGGCCATTCATTTCTTTCTTTTGTAAAACATTAATAGTTATTTATTAATTAGCAGTAATTTGGCCAATATTTAAGCACAAACAATTTTTAAATTATAAGTGGATGCTCCTACTACACACATCAAAAGTGTCTAGGGATCAAGCATTTTTATGCGGATTTCTTGAGATTGAGATGTGGCTTTGTAATAAATTTATGATTTTATAAATTTATATGGATCCTTTTTGGTGCATTTCATAATTTGAATCAGGAACTGTGAATCAAATTCGAGTAAAAGATGAAAATCAGCTGTCAATATTTTCCCTATAAAAACATACAACGCATTGAAGACATTATTAGTGCTACTGTTTCCCTACTACTGATTAAAACCAACGTTATTATGGAGCGGCGACGTCATTTAAGCAGGGAAGAAATGCTCAGAGCCGTGGGAATGATAGAAGCTGGTTCCCGGCAACGTACTGTGGCTTTAGCTCTGAATACAAGTCAGAGTGTTATCAGTCGACTTTGGACACGTTACCGAAGCACTGGTACCGTGGCTGAGCGCCATGGAGGACGGTATCGCTGCACCACACGGAGACAAGACCGATACATTCAAATCTTAACTCGAAGAGGTCCAACAATAACCGCCATGATGTTAGCCGTGAGGCTTCATCACTCTTCAGGGAACTTAATTAGCGACCAAACAGTCAGAAACCGCTTGCATGAAGTGAACCTTCATTCCCGAAGACCGCTACGGGTACCACCTATAGCAATGCACAATCGTAGGATTCGATATCAATGGGCTCTTGAACACAGAAATTGGGCAGAAGAACAATGGCGTTTCGTGTGCTTTTCTGATGAGTCTCGTTTTGGTATGAGACCGGATACAAGACGTATACGACACTGGAGAACCCCTGGACGCCAACAGCGATTAAAATCCTGCCAGGAAGTCCATCCTTATAGTGGTGGAACCATCATGGTATGGGCGGGTATTTGGATCGGCGGAAGAACTGAGTTGATTTGGATCAGAGGCAACCTCAACGCTCAAATTTATGCTGAGACGATTGTATCAGACGTCATCGTTCCTCTACAAGTGCAAATCGGTCCTTTATTTCAGTTAATGCATGATAATGCACGACCGCACACCGCAAGAGTTGTAAGACAGACTCTCGCCGCAGCTAACATCAATGTCCTGCCCTGGCCTGCTCAGTCGCCAGACTTGAACCCGATTGAGCATGCATGGGATATGCTACAGAGAAGAGCTCTGCCGAATATGGAGGGTATCCAGTCGCAAGAAGACCTTTTTTTGTTGTTGCAACGAACATGGGCGGTCATTCCACAGCGTGATTTGGATGAACTCATTTTGAGTATGCCAAACCGATGTTCTTGTGTTGTTAGTGTTCGCGGTAGAAACACGGATTATTAATTGTTTAAGTTACCCAATAAAATTTTAAAGAAAACTGTTATTTCAGTCTTTTTTTCGAACTTTAATGTTAGTGGTTCAAATGTCAAAAATCCCTTTATTAGGAAAATGGCAAATTTCTTTATTAATGCAAAGGTGACTTGGTTTATCGTTACTGTGACAAACGAAAACACTTTATTTGATGAATCCTTAAAGAAATAAAAAAAAAAAATCAATCAGGAGAAAAGTTATTGCAAAAATATATGTTGATCCCTAGACACTTTTGATGTGTGTATGTTGTACCCATTGAGGTTTATATATTCAATCTCATGTATTCTTTTAATGTTTTTTTGGAAATGACCAATTATACGTCACTATTTTTTCTAGTCAAATCACTCCTTTTTATGATATAATTAATGATAAAAATCCTATATATTACAAAATTTAACAAGAAATTAATCGTTGTTAATTGAAATGCTAGTTTTATTTACTAATTAGACTTTTTGATCTTTTTTTTACCTAGGAAACAAGCCTATTGTGGCAGAACCTAACCTACATTTATAGTTTATAATAACATAACATTGGCAATTGGAAAAGAGTGGCTGTGAGTTTTTAAGGCCTCGTTTTTTGTCTCCGGCTTTACTTTTTACAAGTGTAGTACTTTGCTTCCTATGAGAATAAAGATTTTTTATTATTATTCCCATTATTTATTTCTTTAGCTTATTTTTAACATTTTTAAATACTTAACAAAACATATAAATTGAAAAATATAAAAAATAGTATCCCACTGACATCGGGTACAGGGACCAGGGTACCGGTCGTTAGGGTTCCAGGGAGAGGAACCGACTCACGATGCGTGCCGTGTCGAGTATTACTGCCTTTTGCATCTGGCCCTTGACTCAGCTACCTAACGTGAGCCTCTGCAGGTGATGGTCTTGGCGATTAGTCCATGGGCAGAAACAACTATTGGCACAATGACCGCTAAATCCACATCCCACATGTCAGCAATCTCGCGGGCTAAGTCCAGATATATATCCAGTTATCATGTGGGATGGTGATGTCAACAATCATTGCGCGGCGCTTTAACCGATCCACCATCACTATTCAGGCTTATTGGCGACAATAGTCCTGTCAGTGATGATAGATCGATCCCAGTACAATGTGGCCCGATCATTTTCGAGAACTGGGTCGGGTGCATACCTGTAATACGGTACCTCTGTTTCCATAAGGTTCTCTGTTCTATCAGCAACTTGCTTTAAAGTACACTTTAAAGCAAGTTGCTGATGGACAATTCTGGCTATTATTATTATGTATGTTTTTTCATTATGCGGGACTATTGAGGGACTCAAGTAGTAGTAGACTCTATGGTCATTTGGGAGACGTGCATGAGACCGAAGCCAGGCACCCAGGCCCATTAGACACTAATTTATACGGCTATGTGACACCAACCGGCGATTATAGCTGTATACACTATAGAAATGTACCCGACGACAATCCTCGGTTATTGTAGAACTATAACAAGAAATGGTAAACTAATAAACTGTATTTGTGGGTCGGTTAACTGGTTCTATAGAAAAACTATGGAGCCTGTCTTGCAACACGTGTTAAACACACGGACAAATGGGCAGGCGGTGACTCGCCACTCACTAGATGGCCCCCCTCGGGCCACCACAGACAGCACAGAGAGCATACAAGCTCTGGCGACCTCCCTCTAGCCGGCCGGTTAAGGTAGGACAGAGTTGAGAGTCCTGCGCTCTTGGTGTTCCACTCCCGCCGGCCAGTGAAGGCAAGCTGGAGACGAGGCCCTAACCAACTTTCTGAGGCATAGGGACATAAGGATTTGAAGAGATCCTACTATACCCTCAGAGTGTTGCGTTCTGTTGCGTTAGTCTCAAGGGAGATAACGACCAGCCTCGAGAGGATGTATTATTATTATTAGTAGATCCGACAATAGATTTGTTCAATGAATTAAAGCATTATAGCAATGGAATAAAAATCGAAGACAAAACACTCGCTAGGTAAGTGAATGCTTTGTCTTGGTTTCTAATTATTTTTTCTAAAATAATATATAATATATATGTTATTATTTATGTATAAAATATTCCCTAGATAAAATACCATCCCATATAAATATAGGGGATACTCTTTACTTAAACTCCTAACACATAGTAATCCCCTGATTTACACTTAGAAAACTCAAAATAATTAATCCAATACGCAACAAATCATATTCCAAATCAGCTTTAAGTCTTAAACCCTTCTAAGCCCTTTAAAAGACGGTTCGCCAATGTCAACAGTAGATTTATTACAATAATAGTTGGGCAGTAAACTTTTAAATCACTTGACACCGGGAGACATAAATACCGGCAGTAAATTGACAGGGGACCTGAAATGTGGCGGCCATTTTATGGAAAGTGGACCCCAATAACTCTCGCCTCAGATTCACGGGTTTTCAAACAACGCGTTTAGTTATTGTAGCGATTCAACTGTGAAACTTTCGTACGCTTTTGTTTAAATATTACTATGTTTTTGTTATTGAAATGTGGTTGATGGAATGAATGTGATGGAAGGTTTTATTATTTGATTTTTTGTCTATTCGTTTTTCTGTTTCAATCTTTTGAAAAGTTTAAATTCCATTTTAATTTTACTGCCATGTTTTATTTTTTTGTAGCTCCCTTTTAGTTAGTGACCAACTTTTACATGAATCAAGATAACTATTTGGTTTTCAAATCTGTTCCCGCATTTAGTTACCTTATTATGTTATGTAGGTAATCTGTAGTATACGAAATTTTATCAAGTTACGTTCAGAGATTACGCCACCAATAGTTCATATTATGTTGATAGCTTACATAATCTGGTTTTCAACTGACTTCAAAAAGGAGGAGGTTCTCAATTCGACTGTATTTTTTTTTTATGTTTGTTCACCGATTACGCAAAGACTGCCGATTTGAAAAAATATTTTTGTGTTTGAAAGGGTATACTTCCAAGTTGGTCCCATTGTCATCAAATCACAATCTGATGATGGGGTCCTGGAGGAATTGGGGGAACTCTTCAAATATTAATGCTACACCTACAGTGATTTAGGTACATTTCTTGTGATTCGTGCATTCACTCTCAAAAAGCACCTATTGGTGGTGAAGACCACAAATGACGAGCGAACCTATTCAATATTTCACGGTTTGCGATTCAATTACTTTAATATGAAATTGAGTAGCATTTTATTCTCGTCATACTACTATTACACAATGTAATAAAGCTCATAGTGAACTATCCTGTGAACTCCTCAACAATTAACGGCCCTGCATCGGGGCAAGCAAGATTTTGTAAAGGGATTTGAGCAGTCGACATAAGCCTATTGTAACATAAGTGAATTACAAACCAACCCATTAAAAAGTGAGAAATATAAAACTTGCAAAGAGAAATAAAAAGCTTGAAGGCAACTAAAAAGCAAAAAAATAATTTAACAAAAACAAATTAACATTTTGAAGTTAGTGCCATGAAATAGTTGTTTTTGTTTAATTCGGCACCCGGTAGATATTATTTTTTGCTTTTTAGTTGCCATTTATTTATTTTTGAAGTCGCTAATATCTTATTGTAAAAACAGTTTTTTATAGATTCTGTTTTTTGAACCTTTTGCATTTAATTTCAAACAAAGCATAAACAGCAACTCCATGTATTTTTCAAAAGCTTTCTATTACTGTTAAATGGGATACACACATTAATGATTCAAACGCACACAGTGACATAATGTGACCGTTATCGTAGTGTTTACGAGGTACCAACGCACCGCGGTACTGCTTACCGCCTCAATTTACGGTTCCCGCCAAAGTTTTACAAGGCAATTTACAGTAACCACAAAACGTAAGCTATGGTTGCGATAGAAGCGATTTTCTGTAATCGATAATAGCTACGGTCATTGTGTGATTATATGGTTTGATATAAACTTAGGTTTATTTTACGAGAAGTTATTTTAAAGGTGGGCTTTGCCCGCAACTTCATCTGCGGAAAATTGTTCTTATTTTGCACCCATTTTTCATACCCCAAGTCTATACTTCTATACTTATATCATAAAGAGGTATAGGTTATAAGTTTGTGAGGTTGGGTATGAATCTCTGGTTTACTGAACCGATTTTGAAAATTCTTTTACCAATTGAAAGTCATGTAATTTGTGAGTATCATAGGCCGAACAAAGTGGGCACGGGTCATCTAGTAAGTAATAAAGGTAAGTTTTTCAATGACATCGAACAGGATAGGATTAGAAATTAAAACTCTACTTCATTTATAGTAAAATATTTAACACATCATAGCAATACAACGTTAAAAATAAATTTGGTAACAATAAAGTTACAAGAAAGCTGAGCGGGATGGAGTTGTGTTCGAACTCAAACAAAACTGTCGCGGTGAGCTTGGAAGCCTGTTTACGATCGCCCCGCATACGACTCAAGCAAACAGGCATGGGCCTAACCGCATCTAGTTCTACTTTCAAAAAAACTGGCCAAGCACGAGTTGAGTTCGCACAAAATTATGCAAATGAGGTCGTTCAAAATGTGAACATTAATGTGGAAGTATGTTATAGCACTCACGAACGTAGATAGCTATTAAGTGAATCACCTAAGTCACTTCAGGATGATATTGAATAATGAGATACCTGCAAAAATTCACCTGTCTTACTGCTGCTCATATATATTGCGACTGCTACAAAGTTTAATAGTTCCATCTGATTTGTTGACTTTGTCTGACTATCAATTTCATTAGATATTAAATAGATATTAAACCTAACTACGCAAACACAGTTGTAACTCCAGTATTTTTATACAATACCCAACTAAGAAACCATTTCCCAAAGCTCATATTTTCATAAACTCAATGCAGGTAGTATAAGATACATACCTACCTATATCCCTTTTCCCTACCAAAAGTTATGTCGAGATCAATTCAGTAGTATGTTGTGTGATTACTTAATTCCACGGCTAGTGGCCAGGGGACCCTCATAAAGATAAGACAGGAATGAGTGGGGCTCTTCTTAATTTATGAACAAGTGCCGCCTCGGGGCCTCCTTCATGTACCCATGCTCTTACATGGCTATCTTGACGTAATAAAGTCCTTTTGATGTTTATCTTTATTTTTTATCGTAATGTCCTACTGAGATGGTCTTTAAATAGTTTCGGTTTTAAGTGTTTGTTGTGTTACTCTTGTATCGTTTCTATACAATCGAATATCCTTATTCGAGGTAGAATCTTTAAAAGTATTCAATGTGAAGTGTATGTGGCTGAAAATGCTTTCCTGTTAGGTTAGTTGAAAATTTGGTTTGAAAGCAACCTGATTCAAACTATCGGCTGATATAACTCGGTACAAAGGAAAACCGTGGCTAGCTTTAAACTATTTATAGGTACTTTCAACTTAAATTTCGCCAAAATCAACTTTATTTTAGTCCATTTAGCTAAATAAACAAAATGTTATACCTAAGTTAGTATACATTTTTCTTAAAAAATGTACCACGAGTACCTACTAAAACATAAAATGAAAGTTTTAAAACTGTAACATAATATACCTACGTTTGTGCCTTCAAGTTTCGTTCAAATACGTGATATTGGTGCCTAATGATCCATGAAAAATTTTACGCGTATGACTGAAACTTCAGCGGAGGTATAAATTCGAGACCTTTATCGTGCAGTTCAGTTTCCAAGTTCATTCGGCGGAAAGTTGTAGTAAAACAATACACGATATACTTATACATAAATATAACACTCGTATTGTTGAGTTACCGATTTGATATGTTGTGTGGCTGGTAAGTAAGCGTCATTACGACAATATTCCAACGAATATTTTATATTAGCGTGTTCTTCTACGTTTTGTTTTTAAGACTCATAGTTTCAGGACTCATATCCCAATTGCCTAGTCTACCCGTCTGTAGTGGTTGTCTACTAATGGTTATAGGTACTTTGGCAAATGTTCATTGTCAATCAACGATCTACTCTAATGATAAAATATCTACTGCTATAAATGTTGAAGTATTGAAAGTCAGTGCTGTCATCAATTCCTCTCTTGATTAATTGTACTTAAAAATAATTCCAAAATCACCAAAATTAATAATAAATCGCGTCATAACCTTACAAAGATGCTCGTCTATAATTTATACCTAAAATCGCAGTCATTTTCTAATTTCAGTTAAATTATATTCTACGGTGCTTGCCCGCCCACTCAAGGGAAGAATTTGTATTGCCTTAGTTAACATTTTCTTCATTCAACTAATTAAGGAACGGATTAATCATTAATAAGCGGAGCAATCAGGCGACTGCTCATTATAATTTTAAAACTGCTCATCGGAGTATATTTTATGAATGACTTGATAATCCTTGTATCTGTTTCATTTATTGTAATTCAATTTTTTTTATTTGATAGATAACAATGTATACTATTGTCAATTATCAAAAAAAAAATTAACATAAAATAACAATTACTATTTGAGACAAGACTTATTATTTGGTCAGGATTTTTTTTTGTTCAATAGACATGAAGAATTGGTGTCAGTACTAATAATACCACCTGTTCAGAAAGTGATTTAAATAGTTGTAGTTATCTCAGTAGGAGATTATAACAGAGAAGCTACTCTAATAGAAATCCATCAAATGCAATGTTGTTGCCATACTCATCTGCGAAGCTATTGAGTTCTTGAAATGATCGACTGTATCGGAATCTAAGCGAATGTATATTCAAGATTTGCAGATTTTAATGTGTGCTTGTTATAGAACAGGGAATGTGTCAAAAACTTAGCACATTTATTCGCGAATACGTCCTACAATTCGCACATTCATGCGAATCTTGGGAAGCGGAATAAGTGTTAAACATAACACACGTTATACTTAAAATTATATGCAATATATTTGACAACCAGTTAGGTACATCACTAGAAAACTTTAGAGACAACATTATTTGAAACTACACCTCACATGTTTGATCTAGTAATCGATGAGCAATATACAGAAATCGCTTAGCCTTTAGGGAATTACTAAATGCAATCTGAATAGGTCGAGTATATATCTCCTGTTTACAACACTGGGTGTGATTGAGTCTCAGAAATCCAATTTACTGTGAATTTACTGGTCGTTTGTGTTTCAGTTGAAGGTACCTACCTACTATGTATGTCATTTGGTTAATTACAATTATTAACTTTCTGTGTATTCATATTGCAAAATGATTTTGATGTGGTCGTTTCATGCACTGTTGCCTCGGATTGTATCAATGCATGAAACAACATGAAAATACATTTACATATTATGAACAGACTTCAGAAATTTTAATTTCTCCATTACATGGCTATCGAAATATACAATATGTTACCCAATAATATTAAAAACACTGAAAATAATATTACATATAATAAACAATTAAGATCATACCTCATTCAAAAATGTTACTACTCAATTCCATAATACCTAAATGTTATAGGTACGTACCTATCTACTTTTAGTTCCTACTAACCTATCGCAATAATTATAAAAATGTTCATATAATTTTGTAAATAGGTAGGTAGGTTATTTAATTTCAATTTCAAAAGTCAAGTAAAAGCGGCTACTACAAGATACCTTTTCACCAAATTTCATCAATATTCATTGAGTAGTATTTCAGTAAAATGCCTGTGACAGACAGACAGGCAGACAGACGGACATGACAAAATTATAAGGGTTCCGTTTTTGGCATTTTGGCTACGGAACACTAAAAAGGAGAAGCCAGCCAGTTTAGGAATCGAAGAATTCCTCCCCATCAACGTCAACAGGTGTAGCGCCCAGAAGGCTGGGAGCATTGCCACGTCATGTGGCAGTGCTGCCATACAACATAAATATTGTAAATCATTTAATATTATAAGCCACTAAATACCACAATCTCATACACCTGAGTATTAATGAAGTGTGTTATAATACTAACATTAGTTTTAAGCAATAGGTATATCAGTGTTATATTCAGCTCTTTATATTGCAATGCTAGAAAAAGTTACTAAGTTTGTAAAGTACTCTATCTTTTTATGAACCTACCTAACATCAGTATGTACTTATGTAATAAATAAATTTTGATTTTGATTTCTAAAAAAGCTGAATGTCAAGTTCTGGAGTCAATATTTTATTTAGCCCCGAGTTAAAGAGTTAGAGTATATTTTTTAATTTAAATATGTGTATCAGTCTATCTGTATGTCCGTCTCCTACATCGAAGCACCTAAACGTATATTATATACAGATTTGGATGAAATTATCTCTAACAAGAGATCTATCAGAGTTTAATCGTAATAGTTCTTAGCTTTGCCTAATGAAAATATGTTTACAAGATAAACAAGTTTTTGTCTTACCTGTTGGTTTTTAATTAATGATAAGTACAATATCTTGTTTAGTCTTAATACGCAGCAAACATTACCGCAAACAACGAACTTCTTAAACATAAACTATAAATAAACTACTCCTAACATTACTCGCATTGCTATGATGAAAGAGACAAGCATCCATCATAACTTCTAACTTGAGGACTGCGCTGCAAGTTTACTTATCCACTCGGGTAGTAATAACTCCAATCCTTTCAACAATTTTAATCTAAGACGTCTCGAGTAGAAACGAGCATGTTGGAAGTTTCCTAGGTATAAAGTTCGAACTGGCGACCGTAGATAAAATGTTAGGTGAATTCAATGGTTAAATATTTTCCTTAGAAACCTGAAGCACTGCGCGAGTGTGGGTCGATTTAAGCACACACTAGAGATTAGCTGACCCGCCTCGGATTTGCGCAGGTACTTACGTCATATGCGCTATAGCGTCAATTTTAAACTTACAACTTTCCATTATATGTCATATTATCCCAATCTATGCTTTCATCCTTATCTCTATATTTTTATGTTTTAAAGAGTTTCTGTATCGGCCTTTAGTTGTGTGCAATATTTGTTACATGACGTCCTCAAAAAAGCACCTGAGTAAGCAACGAAAACGTTATACACGTTTTCGTTACTTACTCAGGGGTCGGTCTGTTTAGTGTTCATGTGAAAAAGGTGGAAAAGAAAAAGCTAATAAGGCTTTATAAGGTTTTTGGTCTAAATCGTCGGCTTTGCTCAATGAAATATGATTAAATTCTTCAGAGTCCAGAAGTGTGAGCAATAAAAAAATACGTGATTAAAAAGACATGGTACATATACATATCAATCAAATAACCTTTAGGCAATTTTAAAATTTTCATAACAAATTGACGGATTACCGTCTCATCTTATTTATGTTAGGTTTGGGCCATAAGCCTTGTCTGTGTCTGTGTCAAATCAAATAAAAATTCTTTATTCACTTAGTAAGCAAAATACTAGACTAGTGAAATGTCATGATTCTGCATGTACATGTAATGCCTGTTCGCAAGCAATAGGTAAAGTCTGATTACGGGCGCCATTCTAATCCAGTGCGGATTGGTGAACGTGACATTTCTTCGATATTTGATTTTAAGATATATCTGTATTTTAGTGTGTTTTTCCATTACTTCTCAACCCCTTGACGTTAAATCAATTTTCTTATTTGATTCCAAAAATACAATCATTGCTTTTCATATCACTTATTATCAACTTTTTCAAATCGAACTGGGACACATACTGTTAGTATTCAAATGAACATAGAGCTTGCATTCAGTTACGTAAAATCGATAGTAGAGAGCTCATTAATATTGAAAAATTCATGGCGGCGAATCCAATCAAATTTTAAGTCCCAGGGTCTTATAAAATCATTGTGTGATAATGATTGCTGCAACTTACTTACTGACAACTTAAAGCTTAGGCAACATTAGCAATGTCGGCCATAGATGGATAACCGTTTTTAAAAGCTTTCACACCATTCCAAGCCTCGGAGTGGATGTGAAGCCTGTGCCCAAACTCTCTTCAGTCGGTCGTGTCTTATTTTAGATTTAGTGCCATTAGACTAAGGGAATGAGGGAATAGAGAGCGCACTAGTGTTTCCTTACTTCCATAGTCTGAAGTTGCCGTGTGGTGCCGGCTTAAGAATAGTACCACCCCATCTCTACCCGTGGGTGTCGTCAAGGCGACTAAGGGATTTCACCCCGGAGGACGGGCAGCAGCGTCCTCTGCGTACTTAAAGCCCTACTGCGATCGCCAACCCGCTCGCCAAGCGTGGCGATTATGGCAATTACCCCCAGGATCTGCATACTAGTAGGTTCTACTGGGGAGACCCGTGCCCAGCAGTGGGCCATCTTATGGGTTGATATGTATAGTCTGAAGGGACAGGTACGGCTGGAGAAAGTTAGACGTCTGATGGATTGCTTAAGGGCCTCTCATGTCAAAGAACTATCGCATTCAATTTTTTTTTTTTTACAGATAACTAGCAATGTGGGATTTTGGTCCCACATTACTAGCAATCCTTTTAACCCCTCCAGCTAAGCTCAATGGCTTGTGTTAGGAGTGGGTTCACGTCGGTAGTATACTAGTAGGATTCGAACCCGCGACCTCACGATTGCGAGACCGACGCCTTAGCCATTACGCTACCGCCGCTTTAAAATTTAAATTAAAAGCATAGTTATCGTTCAGCAATATAAGAATTTAAATAGCAAACTTAGTATTTTAGTTTGTACCTATCTTCAAAAAAATGTAATGTTTTGAGCCTGATCAGACTTCATTATGTATTTAAAATGCACTCGAACCCACCAATCAATGAATTAAGCCCAATAAATGAGGTTTGTGGGAACATGTGTAATGGAAGCCTTAGTAGGTAAATGAGGGCTAAGTAGCTAAATGGCCAGTGGTTTAGCAACGTTGCGGTCAGTCCCTGTACGAGTGCCCGCTGTTTACGTATTCAACCCCTCTTTAACCTTTGTCTGGCTGTAGTGCCTAGACGGGAGGTCAAAGGACAGGCTGAGTGTAATAAAACGTAAAAATATATCTACGTCTACCTAGTTGTAAAATGTCTTCAAGATTTTTTTCTATTTGAAAGGCAATATGCTATAGTCAGAGGCGGATTTGCAGTGTTGTGTCGGATGCTCACATCGATTGTCCATTTCGACCATCGTGTTAACGTTGCCTGGTAAAGATGGCTAGCTCTGACAGGAGTTCTCTGCGACCAGCGACCTGAGAATGCCAATTAAGATTAAAGGCAAAATATATAAAACTGCTTGGAGCCATGAAATAGTTGTTTTATGTTTAATTCGGCACCAACTTCAAAATGTTGAATTTGTTTATGTTATTCTAGATAGATATTATTTTTTGCTTTTTAGTTGCCATATATTTATTTTTGATGTCAATAATATTTTTTTGTAAAAAAGTTATTTATTTCTCACTTTTTGGTGGGTTAGTTTGTAATTCACTTAATTTACAATAGGCTTATGGCCACTGCTCAAATCCCTTTACAAAATATTGATTGCCCCAATGCAGGGCCGTTAATTATTGAGGAGTTCACATGATAGTTCACTATCAGCTCTATTACATTGTGTAATAGTAGTATGACAAGAATAAAATGCTACTAAAAATCATATTACAGTAATTAATTCGCAAACCGTGAAATACTGAATAGGTCTGCTCGTCATTTGTGGCCTTCATCATCAGTTCTACTTCAAATAAGGTAGGTTCTTTTTGAGAGTAAATGCACGAATCACTATGAAATGTACCTAAATCACTGTAGGTGTGCCTTTTATATCCGAAGAGTTCCCTCGATTTCTACGAACGCTCGGCCGAGCTACATGGTAGGCGGAGTAGGGGGTGTTGGGTTTTATTTTCATTAGCTTAAAAAAAAAAACATACAAGTGAATTGTGAACCACCTTCTTTTTGAAGTCGGTTGAAAATAGCCCCCATCACAGAACAACGTGTACATTGGTATGACCAATGGTGAGAAAAGCCTTAGCCCTCCCCAGCCTCTGGCTATTTCTGTTGCGGTAATTCACGAAAGCGGTTGAGCTTTTTTTGTAATCATGTGTGTAAGTATGATAGTGGATTTAAAAAAAGTAAGTCAACACGAATTTCGAAAATATGACACGCTTTTTTTGAGGAGTCATGTAAAATATTGCACACAATTAAAGACCGAAACAGAAACTCAAGAACTTAACGTCGACGAAAACTTTCATAAGCATATCAGACAACACGTCACATTTCTGGACTCTGAAAAATTCAATCATTCCGTTGATCAAAACCGACCATTCAGACCTAAAACCTTAATAGGCCTCATTACATTTTCCTTTTCCACCAGCGAATGGGCGTGAACACGAATACCAAACTTATCCAAGTTTTGTCACCTAGATTACTTTATCAAGAATGCCAATAGACTGAAAAAGACACAACTAATTGTGCTGTTACACCGTCAAAATCGAAGTTGTTCAATATCAATTGTGTATATAGACCACGTTCAATCCCTAAATGTTATCCATTTTCACCTACAAGGGGTTAAACATGGAGACCGTGTAACGCGCATTTTGGGATTGCGATTGTCTTCCCATTCATAAGTTCTCCTTGATTAATCTATAAGTTGTTATTACAACACTCTACATCAAAAAATAAATTAATAACAATTTCTCAAGGTGCTCACTTAATTTTGCTCTCCAATTAGCAAGTGGATGTCATCTTTCGCGTCTCATTTATCCGGATTAGTCTTGTCGCAACGGCCGGGATCTGGTTATGGGCGGTTATAGCCGGTTATAGTCGGTAAAGCGCGTCTTCCCGGCTAATGGAGGTAGTGTTGTTAATTGGACGTCCTTCGTTTCTATGTTATACCTTCATTACGCTCAATACTCCAGACGAAGCCCTAGTTTTGCTACGAATTTTCTGTAAATGTTTAGTAAGTGCGTTGCGTTTTTGTTGTGACAGAGAGATCCTAGAGCTGTTATTTATAGGAAAAAAAATAGTTGTAAAATAAAATAAAAGCTATGAACAAAAGATTAAAATATAAAAATGTAAATACAAACCAATTATGAATCAAAAGTAATAACGAACATTAAAATGAAAATCATAGTAGCCATGAACTGAGAGACTAGCACTTAAATAATGAAATCTGTAAAGCTTTAAACCTGATCAAATTAATCCAGCTATTGGTTAACAGAACTGTGAAAAACAGTTTTTACATTGAACGCACCGTTTAAAATAAATTAAATTCACGTTTAATATTAAATTAAAATGACAGCAATTTCGGATACAAAGCGGCGTTTTATGCAAATGGTGCAACTATTGTGCTCTTGATTTATACCTGCAGCTACTAGACATTACTTAAAATGCTCGTAAAAAGTGTCCCAGATTACACCGACTAACATTTGTGTCACATAAAAGGCTAGTAATAGCCACTGTAAATATTGTTACTATTCGTATACGATGTCTGGCTCATTTCTCTTGAATTGTGGCCTCACATATGCCACGTATCTCGCACAAAATCATTTTTTGTCGGCATTACAGGGTTTTGTTGTAATAAAAGGCAGCTTATATTATTTTGATGGAATGGTCTAAGGATGAGATTGAACTTTTTGACCTGTATCATTTTTTACATACGTGGACAGATCGTGCAAGCAAAATGAAATAAGAATTGAGCAAAGAAATATATCAAGTAGAATTTCAAGAAGAATGGTCTATTAATTAATTATTTATCGTATGATTGTAGGTAACAATCTTAACTTATTAGGATGACAAACAAACGTACGATCGCCTAATAGTAGGCAGTAGCCACTTGCAAAAGACTGTGGTCACTAGTAACTCTAGGAGTATCACTTTTTACTTTGAAGACCTTGAAATATACAAAATAATCACCAGCATTTGACTGTATTGATTAACATTTGCCCGCGACTCCGTCCGTTATCGCTATACCATTTATCTTCTTACCATATATTATTCCGTGACAAGATAACAAACTGAAAGTCACACTTTCACGTTAGTATGCATAGTACATCTAACAGCATCTATTTAAATGCAGTATGTACCAAAGTCTATTACACCAGTATACTAGGAATCAGTATGCCCAATCTCTATGTAAACATAACGAATGCGCAATCTTACCATTGGGGAAGCACTAAGACCGTAATCTGGAGAGCTCTCAACACGACGATGGACACTAAAACTTGTGATAATATCTTCTATGACAGTTTGTGGACGTTACGATGCGATAACCACTCCACAAATAGCATTCAGAATGGACTGATCATCAAAATTACCGACCGGACGTACGATAGTGGAATTGTACCTCTCAAATCTGGTACTTCGGGTCGAGTACAGTCCAATGGGTGTTCAAAACTGACGTGAAAGGAAACCGTTTTTGGTTTATTGGTACTGAAAATCTTACCTATGAAATTGACTTACTAAACTTTTAATAACAAATAGTGACGTGAGGGATAGATGAAATCACACTAACATTATAAAGGCGAAAGTTTGTGAGTATGTGAGTGTGTATGTTTGTTACTTCTTCACGTCTAAACGGCTAGAGCGATTTTAATAAAATTTGGTATGGAGTTAGCTGACACCCTGGATTAACACATAGGCTAATAAACTGCGGATAACACCGCGGGGCACAGCTAGTAGGGATGTAAATGCTTGACGACCTGCTCGATTCGATACCTATGGTTACAAATTAACTTCTTTATAATTTTGGGTAATTACCTAATAACTACTTACCTACTAGTTTTAACGTATAAGGTATTCATTTAAAACAAAAGTCTCTTTTTAGAGTTCCGTAGCTAAAATGGCAAAAACCCTTAAAGTTTCGTCATGTCTGCCTGTCTGTATGTCTGACCGTCCGTATGTCTTGTAGTAGCCGCTACTTAGTTTAATAGCTAAATAATTAAACTTAAAATTTTTGGGTGGGGGCATTCCTTAAATTATGTAATAAAAGCTGAAAAAAATTGAGCAAACAACATCGTGTGGCACATCATTCGATAGGTATTTTAAAAACCATTTGTAGGTTTCTAAAAAAAAAAATTATTAAGTGAATATTTTTTGGAAATAATCGCTCCGAAAGTAGCATAAATTGTGTCCACACTCCGAAAGTAGCATAAATTGTGTGCCCTCTCCTTATCTTTTGAACTCTGTGACCCAAAAATATAAAAAAAAAATTGAAAAGGTAGCACATAACAAATACTTTAAACTAAAATTATTTCGGATATGATCGGATGTACCGTCATTGAGTTAGTGCCGAAAAATTGCGTTTCTCAACAAAAAGGCGTAAGTGAACTATGAACACACGCTCTTCTGCTAGTGCAATTACTCAAATATTTTTTCATAAGGCAACGGCTCCGGAACCTTTCAGTAAGCATGGTCCGACATGCTCTGACCCGGTTTTTTTTATGTTAATCTCTCATTTTTTTGTCACAAGAATTCTCATGAACTTATGCACCTAATCTAGAACCATTTTCAATTATCAGCTAATTTACACTTGACATAAAAAAGTGGTATCAGTAAATTGAAAAGGTTTTCAACAATACCTATTAAATTGCTCGTAATCCAAACCTTTGGGCATTGCGATCCATGTATTGTAACTACCTATGATTGTACATTGCAAGGCATGAACCAAGATTACATTGCGCCCATGGCAAGCATGCGTTGCAAACTTGCAAACCGATGATTGCGCGGGAGCACACATCGCGAAGTTTGTAGCTATGAATCTGCCTTAAAACATAGTAAAGTTGGTTTTAAAGTTATTATTTAAATGGTAAATGATACCTACAAAACTTTGTTAACTACATTTTATTAATAAATACAAATTTCAAGATACCAACTTAGCGTAAAGAAGTCGCCAGTCTTCCTTTATACGGCTACTTGCATTATTCGCATTCAAACATTGTAGAATTTAATATAAATTAAATAGTAATAAGATTAGTTCTAATTAAGAAATTATTTAAGCATACTGTAACGGGGCCGAGACGATGTGGAAGGAAGACTGACTACAGGGTCCTTAATCACTATCTTTTTTCGCGGCAAGCCCGCGCGTCTAACTGTCAAAATCTTGTCATTATTGTTTTTAAACTTTAGCGATTTTTATACATATTAGATATATTTCGGGACTTAATCGCGTAAATTATTTAAAGGTACGAACCTTTTATTTACCCGATGTTTGGACAGAATTGCACCGATCGTGGTCACGCGAAAACTAAAATAAATGTAGTGAATAAGGACAGGGTTAAAATGCTAAGTTAATCCTGATAATGCCATAAATCTAAAAGTTTGTGAGGATGGATCTATGGATAAATGTAATTTTTTTACTTCCGCCTGGGACAATTTCTTCCTTCATACAATTAATAAGACAATAAAGTAAACAAAACTAAATTCTCTTAAAGGGTTGCCAAATGCTGCGTGTTGATAAAATATACTAAGTAGCTAAAAAAAAAATGCCAAACAGCTTTCTCCATGGTTTGCCAATACTACGCTTGGTAGAAAATATATATTATTAGGTAATAGACTTCGTTCTAGACACGCTCCACTCGGTAGGTTTCGTTATCTCATGGGGGAGAGGGACAGCCCGAACTGCACAGAGTGCGGCACTCCAGAGGATGTACACCACCTATTGGTGGAATGTGTCAGGACAAAGATGTTAAGAGATACTATGATGATTACTTTTAAAATACCAATGATGGATATTGGGGTAATCATAAAAAGCTTAACTGAGCCGTTGTCTGAAGATTCCCATATTATAACCTTGGTTTTTAAAATAGATCTACTATTTTAAAAGTTTTTAAAATAGTGTAGTGAAAAGCCCTTAAATAAATAAAGAATAAAAAAACCTGCTTGAATGAACCCAATAATATCTCAGCTTCGTGTCGCCCCCGTAACAGCTTGCTATAAATCATCCCTTCACGTTCTGTTTAAATACTTTGATCTCGTTAGTATTGTCGTGGCCTTACCCGCTCTGTTTATTAACCGAGTTACAATAGAAGCGAAAATCTCCAATACAACTAACTATAGTTGTAATAACAATGAACAAAAGGCAAGTTGCTAATCATTTTGTATAAAACGGGTTATAGAATAATGGGATTAATATTATTTAGTCACGTTTACTATAATACCTTCGGGCGACAGATGATAGCTCTATTAACTGA
The DNA here is from genome assembly GCA_945859575.2 of Herminia tarsipennalis. NCBI lineage: Eukaryota > Metazoa > Arthropoda > Insecta > Lepidoptera > Erebidae > Herminia > Herminia tarsipennalis. Next base: position 18,368,613 of record OX243830.2, read on the forward strand.
CTAATATTGTACGTAATGAATTGAATTGAACAATTTGGTTAAATCTATACTTCTATCTTGCTACTTCTATCTAGTTGATGAGTTGAAGAGTTTGTTTGAACGTGTTAATATAAGGAGATGTTACGTCGATTTAGATAAAATTTGGGATGAAGCCATGAATGTAGCTTAAACTGGGTCTATATTTACGATCTTTATTCCGTGTCCACGTCAAACACATGCGGAACTTTCAAAATCTTGTCATAATGGTAAATGGAGAACTGCGCTTAGAAATGTATCAATCCGTGAGAGCGAGTTTTTGAGCGCGCCGCGCATGCGCCTTGATGCATTTGTGAGCACACTCTTCATTTATCATTATAACAAGATTTTGAGACGGAATAAAGATCGTGAAGGACCCTGGACTTATCGTAATCCAATCCACGAGAAACCGGACAAAAGTCAGTTTCAAACTCATATTTTTAAAAATCAATTCTTTAAGACTAAACAGATACTAGTATAGATCGTCTCGCCCTTGTATACACTACTTGGGACACTCAGAAAGTTTTGAGGACTCAAAAAAAAAATATTTTAATTGACTGGCCTGTTGGTTTAGTGGTTAGTGTAGGATAAAACTTTGTATGATCAGCACGATGGTTTATTCTGTGTCTGGATGTTTTTTTTAATTTATTTACCTATAATATGTATGTATTTAGAAAATGTTTAACAGTTGTCTGGTTTCCATAGTACAAGCTTTGCATAGTTTGGGATCAAATAGCGTTGTGTGAGTTGTCCCAAGATATGATTATTATTCTTATTATTATGAATTCAATCTATTCAAAGAATTCTCCAACAACCTCTATATAAAGTTTCATGCGTCTGAATTTTCGAAAATTTTTTTCCAGTCCGCCGCAGATACCTCTTCCATGGCTTTCTTCTCGAACGCTGCTAGTGCGTCTTCTGGCAATGAAAATTGTATACCTTTCAGGTTATTTTTTTTTTTTAGGGAATAAAAAGTAGTCACACGGTGACAGATCAGATCTATAAGGAGGGTGACCCAAGACTGTCCGATGTGGTGTCCAGGAAGTCTCTCGTTTTGAGCGCTGAGTGCGCCGACCGAACCCAACGGAGCCCAGTGTTTGGTCGCTTGTTGCTCATTGCTGACAAAACATCTGGCAGGCATTTTGTTACCATTCGGCGTTGATGCTACTTAGGTCTAAAAGTTAGTAAAATGTAAACTTTATTGGAACGAAGTTCCTTATCGCGCGTTGTGAAAGGGGGCTAGACGGAAAAAAATCTCACGAAAAGTTGTAACGACACTTTTTGACAAAAACAAAGCGGCGGTAGCTTAATGGCTAAGGCATCGGTCTCGCCATCGTGAGGTCGCGGGTTCGAATCCTACCCATTATACTACCGACGTGAACCCACTCCTAACGCCTTTGAGCTTAGCTGGAGGGGTTAACAAGATTGCTAGTAATGTGGGACTCAATCCCACAATGCTAGTTATCTATTTTTTTTTTTTTTAATAAAAAAGCCGTGCGGCTTGCGCGTAAGATATGAACATCTAATTTGACGAAGAAGTCACCTGTCGATTTGGTCTAGAGGCATAAATTCGGTACACAGTATTAGTGACAATTGTGTAGTTGTGGGTTCGAGCCTTCGGTATACAATCGTCTTTTTGTTAAGTTATTTTCATTTCGCATTGAACAGTGTGGTGTTGCGAAGATTATTAAAAAAAAAATTAAGATAAGAACATCGTTCCATCCGGGTGTCCCATGACACCTCTCAAGTTTTTTATAATATAATATATAAACTTTATATAATATAGTATGTAAAGTTGTCCCTACATTTATTATTCTATAATTAGCTAAATGCAGCAGATATCATTAATAAAGTAACTATTATGAGCGTCTCATAACTGCCTCTGTGGCGCGGTGGGAGTGTATCCGACTGCTACGCAAGAGGTCGTGGGTTCGATCCCCACCCAGTATAAAACTTTGTGTGATGAGCACGATGGTTTATTCTGTGTCTGGGTGTTATTTATCTATAATATGTATGTATTTAGAAATATATAAGTATGTTTATCAGTTGTCTGATTTCCATAGTACAAGCTCTGCTTAGTTTGGGATCAGATAGCGTTGTGTGAGTTGTCCCAAGATATTATTATTATTATGTATGTCGTTTCCATATCACGGGACTATGGAGTCCCGGTCATTTGGGAGGCGTGCGTGGGGCCGAATCCAACACGTAGAGGCCAGTTAGACACTTTAATCTAAAGGCTATGTGACACAAACCGGCGAATATCGTTGTATACACTATATAAATGTACCCAACGACATTCCCCAGTTAGTGTAAAAACTATTGTCAAAAAGTGGTAGCTAAGACACTGAGTTATGGAGGTGATGTGTTAGTGGAATGGTTAGCTGGTACTATTGAAGGACTATGGCGCCTGCCCAGCAAACACATGGTAAAAACACACGGACAAATGGGCAGGCGGTGACTCGCCACTCACTAGATGGGCCCCCTTCTGGCCGCCACAGGTATACAGCCAAACAGGCGACAGGGAGCAACATGGGTGTGAGCAGCTTGGGGTGTCGAGCGGTGCGGCGCCGGTTTCACCATCACGAAGAAGGCCCGTGAGCGGGTTTCCCCGTAGTTATGCCCTTGAAAATGACACTTCCAACCCCGAGCGTACAAGCTCTGGCGACCTCCCTCTGGCCGGCCGGTTAAGACAAGACAGAGTTGAGAGTCCTGCGGGCGCTCTTGGTGTTCCACTCCCGCCGGCCAGTGAAGGCAAGCGGGAGACGAGGCCCTGACCGACTCTCTGAGGTATCGGGACCGCAGTGTCGCCACGCACATTCAGCTCGCCACAAAGCTGCCCTGCGGTTTTATTATTATTATTATTATCATAGATATCGGTATAATTTTATTAGTTCACTAGCCTTCACTGGCTGCTTCGCCCACGCTAAGTTTAATATTGATTAAAATTTGGGACCCCGGTTACACCATATTAAAGGTAACATTTTTAAAAACCTGGGTTTAGCGGATGTCTATTTTATGATACTATCGGAGTGTCATATTTTAACAAAACCCGCTGGCGTAGTTGGCTAAGTCTTCTATTCCATAATTTATAAAGACTGTTTATCTTTAAAATGTAGTCCCACATTACTAGCAATCCTGTTAACCCGTCCCGCTAAGCTATGAAAGTCCGATTCCTTAACCATTAGGCTATCGTTACTTTGGTAATAAGAATTTGAAAAGAATATAAGAATTTCTTTTAACAATCGAAATTCAATCAACAGAAACAAATATGGTCCAATTTGGAACTACATGTTTTCTCTAACAACACAAAATTCTAAAACAAAACCAGTATTCTAAACATTGGACTTTATTTCTATACATTAGAGTGATAGTAAATTCTCTGTAGAGTCGTATGTTGTCAACCGTGCGCAAAATTGTACGTTTCATTCGCGTACCTACCTGGTCCACTTAAATTATTTCAACCATGAAACTCTGTATTCTGTAGCTGTACCTAGGCACTAATTTTCTATATAGATGTTATTCATTGGTTTCGTACGAATAGCTTGTTTTTTATTTATTTAAAAAACATTATGCACAGTTATTATACAAAAGTGAACTTAATGCTAAAAGCATTCTCTACCAGTCAACCTTTGGGTGATGTAGAGATAAAAATAGAAGTAGGTACACTAAACTTGTTGGCAGCTAAACTATTTATTAATAAACAATATGTGACAACGAAATAATAATATAAGTACCTACACTCATACATACAAATCATACTACATAAATACATACATAATTGTGTGGTCCTTACCATTGTCTGCAAACGGTTCATAGTTAATTTATGGGTCTTGGTATCCGTTTTTACAATAAACTACCTGTTCATATTCTGAATTTACTATTTAATTCATTCAAATCTAAAATTAAGAACGACCTTATTCAGAAACGACAAAAACGCATAGTCGTAATGCTCACACAGAAGTTATTAATTTTATTTTGTACTAGCTGTGCCCGCGACTTCGTTCGCGTGGAGTTGGTAGTTTATATTACAATTCAACTTCTGTGTAAAACATATTGTAAACATGCTCCACAATGCTCTGTGGCATCTATGGATATTTGGGCCTAGCTTTAATCAGGGCCCAACATATGGCAGGGCAAGCCAAGCAAATGTCCAGTGCAGCAAAATGAAGGGCGACAAAGTTTATGGCGCCAGACGGTTAGAAGACAAATTATTAAAATTCCCACGACCACACCTCGACAAAAAAATGATTTGCATCACATCAAATACTATTAATATTGAAAAATTCCCCCACCACGCGAGTACTGGGGCGGTTTCGAGTTAAATGAAGCTCGAAACCGCCCAATTAATCGTGCGAAATTTTGAGTTAAGGAGCTTCGATTCTGACTCCGATAGGTCGAAAATTCCGATTGATTTTAAACCTCCGACTCCAACTCCGGCTCCGACACTTTTAAATCGGACCTTTTAATCGGAGGTACCTAGCCGCTCCTTCAAGATAATTTATACATAGGTAATAAAGGTATGATGGAAAAAACTCTCACATTCCCTATGATCGCAGGCCCGAGCGATCTTTTCCGAGTCTAAAGTACACCTACTTTGTGTCCGTGTTTGTACCGCGGGAATGCAATGTTTAAACAAACAAACAACATTCAAACGTTTCTAAATATATACTCAGATATCTTTTTTTGTGTTTAAATACTATTTCTAAACTTATTTCATATTTTTTTTCACTCACTTCAGAAGATTAAAATATTATTTTATAATGTCTACATTGGTGAATTTAAAAATAGGTGTGTCAACCTGTCGCAAATTAAGATAATCATATATTCATATATCCCTCTACGTAAGAATTTCAGTTTTTTTTTAAATCAATTTTCCTGACTCTTTTTAATTTGTATTTAAACGCCATCTATTTTCAAAACTGGATAAGTTTATTTTTATACTTGATGATTTTATATTAAACTATCATGCATATTCAACGTAGGTAAGCAAGGTATTTAACCTTAAATTATTCACGCGATCAAGACCCGTAATACATATATTTTCATAATGTGTACAAATCGCGAAAGTTTATTAACATTTGTAAGTAAGCAATTTTGCAACTCAGAAGAAATCGAATCACAGATGGCGCCACGTGTTTTATTTTGATGTAACGCGGACTTAATCTTTCATTTTTTTTAAGCAATTAACATTTATAAATTCTAGAAAATATCAAGTAATTACTGTTTATTTGTAATGTAATATTGTTTTTCATTTCTACATTTATAACATAATCACTACTCATGCAAAACAATGATAAAGGTCTCTATTGGAAGTGATTATTAATATGAAAATTTGTTAAACAAAGTAAACATGTTAAAGTCGAAAATAAAAGCTTGTATAAATAAGTATACATTTAGAAAAATACTTAAAAAAAAGAATAAAAATAATTTTTACACAACACAAAAAAAACTCGCAATTAGGGAGTCGATCCTCCGACCTCGCTCGTTTAATACCGCTACTTGTGCCAATAGACCACCTCAGCTGATGCAAACACGGTTTAAATAGCTGAACTTTAGAAAATTGAAAATGTTGTGTTTATCTCCTAATAGTTTTAGCGTGAAGTTATTGTTTCCATGGGTTACAATTGTAAATAATGTATTATTGTGGAAAAAATTGTGAAAAACCATAATGGTTCGACAAAACATACGTTGCTGCTCACTCCCCATAGACGATAGCATAATGATTTATAGTGCAAGTAATGACCTATAGTATTTACAATAAAACTGCAAATTTTCAGCAACTGCAGTAACTGCAAATTCTGCAGATCCGTCAAGTAGTTATTGTTTTATAACGATAAATAGCTACAGACATTATCCGTTCATTGCTTAGCTCATATGGGAAATAGCGTGATAAATTATAGCCTATATGTTAATCCAGACTTATTAGAATACACATACAAAATTTCAACCGAATCTGTCCAATAGTTATTGCGTGATGCGTGTTCAAACAAACAGACAGACAGACAGACATTTCTAAAAATGTAGGAATGTGTTTAAATACTCTTTTCGAACATTTCCTAATATTTTTTTCACTATGTTCGGCCATGTACAGACACGTGAAATTTACAATTTTATTATATTGTATATAGATATAGATAGATAGCATGATTCAGTATTCACGCGCGATGGCTTATTATTAGCGTATTTCATGTATAACTTTGGTTTTTCTATACCGATTTCTATAAGTATTTTTTATGGAATAGTTAATTATGTTAAATTTTTAATTAGGGATGACTGAGAGTGTTATAAACGTAAGAGTAGACAAATATAATCAGAAAGCTTCGAACTACTAAGCTATCGGGAGTTACACGTGATATTGTGAGTCAACCATAAAAGATAGACATATGCTGTCGTGGGATATTTTTTATATAATTTTAAAGAGAACATTTCCGTCATACATGATTTCTGTGTAGCTTTAACCATTACGGTTGCACACGCGACGAAAGCTTAAAAAATGGAGTAACTTCTCCCGTTTTCCTTCACTGCTCTGCTCCTATTGATTGTAGCGTGATGAAAAGTATACTATAACCTACTCGGGAGTATGAAAAATAATTGTACCAAGTTTCGTTAAAATCCGTCGAGTAGTTTTTGTTTCTATAACGGTTATACAGACAGACAGACAGACAGACAGACAAAAATTTTACTGATTGCATTTTTGGCATCAGTATCTATCCCTAATCACCCCCTGATAGTTATTTTGGAAATATATTTCATGTACAGAATTGACCTCTCTACAGATTTATTATAAGTATAGATAATATTAATTATTTTTTAATTTTCAAATTATATCTTGGTTTTCCTTCTTGTTCTTTTTTAAAAACTGGTTACTTGAATGATGTAAAATTCATGGTCGTAAATGTTAAAATGCAGAATAATGTAGGTATTTGTGTTAAATATTAAAATGTTGTTTGCATGGTATATTCACAGAGTACCTAGATTAAATGAAATTGTTAGTAACGGTAACTAGCAATCGTAATTCATTAAATTATTTAAGGTTATTTTCGTTTCCATGAGATGTAATGTCAGGGATCGTCATGCTCACTAAAATGTCATCGCTCGTGGGTCGGGTCGTCTTCCTTCCTTACAATATGGCGAAGGGGATGATGGCTGACCCATGCTACTGGGGGCGACTGGTCGGCCTTGTCATTATCATTTTATAGGTTTATTACTTTTTAATTAGTGGTTCATAAATAAGTAGTTATTCTTATAATAATCTAATCACATTACTTTATTCATTTAGATTACAAATGCAACGCTTATGAACGTCATTAATTTCGAGGGGCAGTGCATTCCAGAGTAAGACAGATTGAACTAGGAAAGAGGACAGATCTAGAAGAATGAGGAGGACATAGGAGAAGCAAATTATTAGAAGATCGAAGATCTCTGCTATGGCTGGAACACAAATATTGAAAGTTACATGACAAGTAAGAGGGGGAAGAAGGAGAATTAAGGATAGAATAAAGTGTAGTAAGAATAGGGAGCTATTTCAATTTGGAACGGTAATTAGACACATGGTCAAACTTACGAAGATTAAAGATGAATCGAATGCAGTTATTAGAATTTATTGAAGAGCTCTGCATTCAGATCAAGATAGCGTACATCACCATAGTCTGTCAAGGGAAATATCAACGTTTGGACCAGCATTATTAAAGTTTTCAAAGGAAGAAAATTCTTTAGACGGTATAAAGCCCGCAGAATACCCGTAACCCTCTGACTTACACTAGTCACCTGAGCTTGCTAGTTAATGTTTGCGTCTAGTGAAATGCCGAGATCCCTGGCAGATGAACTTAAAGGAATAATGGAGCCGTTATAGATGACGTGTTGGTGTGTAATCGGCTTAAGATGCGTTGACTCCCAATTGCCTGGCACTTAGACGGATTTAGGTACTGTCAAGCCAAACGTGTCTGACCAGGACTTAATAGCATCCAGATTCCCATTGATTTGTGTAATGGCCACAGATAAATCATTCACACTTTCCTGAGCGTACAACTACAAATCATCAGCGTAAAGATGAAACGCACTTTGAAGAACTTTAGTAACGAGATCGATAAAAATTGGAAATAGTAAAGGAGAAAGAATACCGCCTTGAGAAACACTAGCGTCAAGATCGTGCCACCACGACAAAGTATCGATCAGGTGCACTGACTGCTGGCACCCCCGAAGATAGAATGAAAACCAATCTAGAGCAATGGGCGAGACCATTCGATGAGAGAGAATGGAGAGTAAGATCTCGTGACAGATCTCGGCATTGAAGGCATTCGAGAAATCTACCAAAACCAAAACTGTGACTTTGGTCTCATCCATGCCTGCCCTGATGTCACCGCTCACTTTAAGAAGAGCAGAGCTGATGCTATGTCCTGGCCTGAAGCCTTGTTGAAATTGGCTTAACAAATTGTGTCATTTGTTTATGTACACAGGCTTCTAGCACTTTGTATAAGAAAGGAAGAATAGATTTAGGTCGAAAGTGATTAGGAAGAGTGAGATTAGAAATGTTAGATAAAGGAATCAAAAGCATAACGCCATGAAGATGGGAAGTCCCTGTTTTCAAAGAGAAATTAATAATGTGAAATAGAAAAGGAAGAAGATGATCAAGAATAGTTATAACCATGCGACGACTAATTAATGCCATCGTTACCGACAGCTTTGGATTTAATGGAATTAATTATCTTTTTGATCTCACCCGGCGACACTGAAGAAAACTTAAAAGAAGTCTATGTCGGGCCATGAAATGAAATGTTTTTCACTTAAAACAGAACGTTACGTACGTATACGGTACGTTAAACGTTGTGTACACTTGTTATGAAGTGGTGGGCAGAAGTTGACTAGGCGAGATGGTAGCGAAACGTCAATGTGTTTCGTGCTAAATTTTTTCATCTCGTTTATCATTATTTAACTTGTTCTTATAGGAAACTTGCACGTTTGAAAATGCCTAAGCCGAGGCCGCAAACTCAGAAAGGCGAATCATGCGGGGCAGTGCTTCGAACATGCACGCTGAACTACTGAAGTTTCACTTTGACTGCCTCTGTGGCACGATGGGGGTGTATCCGACTGCTACGTAAGAGGTCGTGGGTTCGATCCCCACCCAGGATAACATTGTGTGATGAGCACGATGGTTTATTTTGTGTCTAGATGTATTTAGAAATATATAAGCGAGTTTATCAATGGCTGGTTTCTATGGTACAAGCTATGCTTAGTTTGAGATCAGATAGCGTTGTGTCAGTTGTCCCAAGATATTATTTTTATTACTCACGGACTGGAAATTACGGAACCCTTTTCAAAGAAATTGGTCGAAAGAAAATACCGTCCTCCGGCTAATGCTGCCTCGGGTGAAATCATTTGCACCATCATCACCGTTGAATGTACGACTCACACTTGGCTAATATTGGGGCGCCAAAATTTGATCTTGCTCCAACCTAAAACTGACCCGGGAAGGCCACTGCATTCGCATAGTAGAAAGTTACTCTTTTATACCTTGAGTATGTCGTACCTACGCTCTTTCATTAATTACAAAATCCCGCAACCGATACAATACTTATCTTAAAAGGAATGTAGAATAATCTCATTAGAATTCTAACTGCTTGTGATCACACGGTGGCAAGGAGAATGTGTTACCGCATGCCTGCTCTGTAAATTCACGTTTCATGTCTCTTAGGTTGGATTACTTAATATTCTGGTATTCAATTTATTTTGTTGATGTAAATTCGATGTAATGTTTGTATGTGTCGCATGTTTTCCATTGTTAGTTTGTTGTTACTAAATTGACACTTAAATCATTATACCTAAGAATTCTGTTACACTATGGTACTTACATACATGAGCACTCTTCATGTTTAAAAGGAAATGACTGCTATATTTACCGCCTAGACTAGTGACATAAATGGTAATTGAATAAAATGCCAATCGAATAGAAGGACTTGGTTGTGCGTGCGAAACCGCGTAAATGAAAATTGTTTAATGTAATATTCGCAGTTTTTCGCGCATATGACGTCATTCCGACGTCATGTGACGTCATTCCGGCGTCATAGTCAATTGTCATTATATTCGATTAGAGTTTCTACCACTTGTCTGCCAGGAGATTTAAGACGTCCATGTCCTCCTGGAAGTATATGAATCCTCCCATGTTTTTCCTTGATAAAACCTACCTTTAGACGAGCGAAGACCCCCCAACCATAATCATGGATTCTTTACAGGTGTCAATTTCCATACACATAATCCTGGATCTGATACTACCTCTATTATTCATACCTGACACTGACATAATGTAAAATTTTATTTCATCGAAAAGAGAGCTAGTTTATTTTTCAAAATAATTCTGAATGCAATTTTATTTCGAACACTGTGATTGGTTAATTGATGATTGGCCACGCTCCCCTCTGACCCACTCCGCATCAGTGGAAACGCATCCTATCAGACCTATTTCTCTATATTAGGTATTCTTGATAAATAGCTTTCTAACAATAAGAAAGTGTTATATTAACAAAAGTAAAATATACTCGTGAGAGAAGTCGTTGCTATCCGTCCTCATTCATAATGAACAATAAAGAGAGCTAATATGAAATATTTTTCTTACAATATCGTCCAACGACAAATCTTTATCAGATTGTGAAACTTGCCACGTCTGACTTACGTTACAAAGTTTTCTACTTTCTAGTTCGCGGGAACTAGTCAGTGAACTCGGCTCTGTGAAACCTATCGGGAATGCTGAGCTCACGGAAAATATATTGTAATTGTAAATTATCTCTAGGTAGGATACCCTGCGGTCATATAAAAATATTTTTTAAGCATAAATTCTAAATCTTTGTAGGTTATTATTTTGTAAAAAATGTTAATCTGAACATTACAATGTTTTACGATTCAGGGCTGAGGTTATAGCGTAATTCCTATTGTGTTGCTTAAAAGTATTGTGTAATCTGATTTTAGATTTTAATTCAACTCTTTTATTACATCATTTTGGCACAAGTAGCGACATTCCCCAAGACACGTGTAAGTAAACATTTTATCTGCTTTAGTAATAATAGTTTTTCAACAATAATTATTTATTTATTTAAAGATTTTATGCACAAAAATGCACAGACACAGACTTAATGCTAAAAGGATTCTCTACCCGTTAACCTTTGGGTGATGTAGGGATTATAATTGTGTAGATGCAGAAGAACAAAACGTTGGTTAAATTAAATAAATACATTCACAAAAATTTTATTTATATACATATACAAAACAATACTAGTCGTTTAACTTATATAATATATATTTACAACAACACATTCATTAATATAAATTTTCTCCGGCTTTACCCATTGTTTGCAAACAGGCATTATATGTACATGTAGTATTGACTTTTCACAAGACTAGCGCATTCCAGTGACACTGATTGTACAAGGAAAGAGGATCCAACGAATTCAGAAGAGTGATCAGGACGGACAAGGTTGGACGACCGAAGATCTCGGCTATGGTTGGAGCACAAGTATTGCAAGTTAGAAGTTAAGTAACAAGGAGTAGTGGGAGAGTTAAGAATAGAATAGAGAGCAAGCACTGGCGATTACGAATAGGAAGCTGTCTAAGTTGGGAACGATAAACTTACCAAGATTAAAAATTAATCGAATGCAGCTATTTAGAAGTCGATCATATTTATTGAGGAGCTCTGCATTCAGATCAAGATATTATACGTCACCGTAATCAATCAGAGGAAAAATCAATGTCTGCACAAGCATTAATTTGGTTTTGACTGGCAGGAAAATCTTCAGATGGTAAAGACTCCGCAGAGTACCTGTCGCCCTTTGACTCACACTAGCAACCTGTACTTGCCAGTTATGGTTGGCATCAATTAAAATACCAAGATCCCTGAACGAAGAACTTAGGGGAATAATGGACCCGTTAAAAATAACTCGTGGTGATGGCTTAAGATATGTCTACTCAATGGCCTGCACGGATTAACCGTCAAATCAAACCTGTTAAACCAAGCATTGATAGCATCAAGTTCAGCATGGCCTCGTATAAGTCATTCACTCGCTCGCATCAAAGAACGTTAGTGATAAGATCTATAAAGATAGAAAATAACAAAAGAGTCGATATCGAAAGAGAGACATCAGCGTCGAGATCACGCCATCTTGAGGAAGAGTCATTCACGCGCACAGACTGCTGGCGCCGTTGAAGATAGGACATCATCAATACTTATTTATCGTCGATTCACACTTTGTTCGCTTTAATAATCGACTTAAATGCTAATCGATTATGGCGCTTCGTTTCCGATCGTCGCATCTCTACCAGTGTGTCGCATCACTAGATATAGCTGTCACTTAGCTTTTGGTTCCGGTCACGTTTTGGAGGTCAAAGAAACCTTGCTGGTATAAGGCTATTGTAAAATAACATACGTTTGGAACACTAGGCGTTTTGAACAAAGTGGTCGGGGTCATCATGAAGCTGTTAGAAGTTCAGCTTCTATGAGTTTTTTGGGAAATAAGTGGAGTGGTTTCCCCTTGTCAGCACCAAACCTATTTAGACTCCAAGGCTGTTGAGGCCTCATTCGACCGGTTGCCCGGCCAGGTGTATGGATATACCGCCATTGCTCGGTTACCAGAGCCTCATCAGTTGTCTAACAAGAAGCACCGCGACAGTCAAAACCGCCGACTGCCAATTGGGGCTGGCAAGGATCTAAAAGCCATTCTCCCCCCAACTTCCCTTAATAATACTGTTTACTAGCTACTACTAATGTTATAAATGTGAAAGTAGCTCTGTTTGTCTGTCTGTGTAAACCGCTGAACTGATTTTGGTGAAATTTGGTAAAGAGATAGTTTGAGTCCCGGGTAAGGACAAAGTATAGTTTTTGGACATCCATGCGGATGGAGCCGCGGGCCAAAGCTAGCAGCCTATATTTAGCATTGCTGGTATCTAAAATGAAAATGAATAATGTTTTATGACCAGAATAATTCATTTAACATTCCTTGTAACTAGGAAAGGAATAAAATACCTATTGGCAAGTTTATTAGACAGTTTATTCGTCCATAAACTTGTCTAAAGGTGAGTATACACTTTAGCATTTACTAGAAACAGAACCTTGAGCATTTGTTGTTAAATTTACTCAAACCGAACGTTTTGTTACAACCTGATTTTAAAACCAACGAGTATTTTGGAGTAACGTTTTATCGAGCACAAACACCTGCGTGGGTGACGAGGAGTATAGCTATGCATGTGTATACAAATAAATGTTACACGTAAATGATTACTCGCCTTACAGCATTTTCCTGTAATGACGCCGAAACAGCGTCAAGCATTCGTAAGAACGTTACATTACATTGTAATGCTCTAACAAATGCTCAAGTGTATACACACCTTAATACGTACGGCCCAACTGTAATGATAAAAATAATTATCTAGATTTTTCTCTCTGCGCCTCTGCCCGCATAGCTCAAGCTAAACAATAGGTTTCTTTGAATTCTAGTAACATGAATACTAGATTTCCTCAAGTTACCTAATGAAGTTCCGGAGATGAGTACGTTCAGACAAAGATTATTCAACTTTATAATATTAGTGTAGTTTAAACGTAGATAGTAGAAAGGTACATAGTAAACTTTATAGATAGAATGCATACTATTTACAAAGAGATAAGTACCTAAGTATCTACAATCTACATGAAATGATGTTAAACCCACAACGTTCGGTCGGATGAAATTGAGCAGAATGTTTGCTTGTGATCAATAATGAAGGCGACCGTGTATGAATGAAAATTATTTGTAACATCCGGCTCTAAGTTCATTTGAAATTTAATTCGTATCTAATAGAACGGCTGCCCGAACTATGTGTGTACATTTTAGTTTATACACTTCAACCGTCGAGTACCTTTAATTTAAAAATCACCTCCTGCAGTAGGTTACAAGCCTTGTGTCCGGGGGACTTTACAAACATTAAATTCACGGACATAAAGTATAACCAGACTCGAAACAACAATTTATGGATCACTCGAAGTAGTGTCCCGTGTGAACCCGGTAGTGTAATGAAAGTGTAGGTTTTAAGATATGACTATATTTACATAAAGGCCTTAAAAACTAATTAAAATTAAAGTAAATTTAGAAAACCGATGCTGGCGGAAATGCAGTGCTGGTAGGTAGAGATGCGGCGTCCAGGGGGAGATGCGGTGCTGGTAGGTAAAGATGCGGCGCTCGTAGGTAGAAGCGCGGCGCCGATAGGTAGAGGCGCGGCGCCGGTATGTAGGGGCGCGCCGCCGGTAGGTAGAGGCACGGCGCCGGTAGGTAGTAGAGGCGCGACGTCGGCAGGTAGAGGTGCGACGCGTCGTAGAGGTGCGGCCCGGTATATAAGAGAGGCGGCCCGGTAGGTAGAGAGGCGGCCCGGTAGGTAGAGAGGCGGCCCGGTAGGTAGAGAGGCGGCCCGGTAGGTAGAGAGGCGGCCCGGTAGGTAGAGAGGCGACGCCGGTAGGTAGAGAGTAGAGATAAATGGCTTGATTTATGAAAATAATTGTTTAATAAGTATTACAGAGATATTTAAGAAGAGATATGTTGAGATGTGTTGAATATATACAGAAATGCCACGAAATAACACTACAAGGACATATATATATACGAGGTAAGAATTATCACTACAACCCATGACTACTTGCGCAGCAGTCGTACACAGTCCCACACCACCGTGGCAATCAAAGTCTTAGTATGAAGTGTATATTCTATACAATTTATTATTATTCTACACCTTTGGTTTTGAATATAACTTTTAATCGACAATTTCATGACGATGTTTTTCCAATAAAAAGCTGTGCAAATTATTAAAATAGCGCCTAGATATCTACATACTAATCGATGATGGCGACAAACTGAGCACTCATCATCATCGTCATCACACATCATTCGTCATCACTTTGAACGTTTAAAAAATACATAAATTATCTACCTGTAAAATCTAAAAGACAAAAACTGTGCAGTTTAAGTGTAGGTACAATGATATCCTAACACTATGGTACAAATCTACAGAAACATGGGTCAAATGCCTTCTACCCAAAAATAAAATTAAGAAAATACACAAAATTCATTTATATAATATTTATTTATTTTATTTATTTATTGTTACAGAAAGCTTACAGACTAATTGTTACATATACATTTTTTTTATATGGATATTACTGTTGCTATTTACAAGCTTCCGCATGTAGTTAAACAAAGGTTTACAAATATAATAAGATTTTTTTTTTTCGTTGATCCAGTGAAAAAGAAAAGATAAAATGATACATAATCAATAATTAATAGATTGGTGCTGTTATAAAGAAAATATTGCCATACATTTATCAGGTAGTATATTCAAATACTTACGTGTGCTCTCTGCTTCAATTGTAGTAAATTCTAATAGCAATCAAATAGTAAACTCGAATTAAAACGCATGTAATTAGAGATCGAATGAAATAAATCGAAAACCGCAAAATAAATCGAAACTAGCCTTAATGGGTCGTTAGAATTAATAAGTCCGTATCAGTCTGTAAATGCATTTTGGGTTCATTTCGTATAACGTAGCGGTAGTTTCATTCAATGTCCCCGCCGTTTGCCCTCTTTCATTGCTCCATTTCAGTGAAATGATTTCACAGATCGGATACACGCACTATAACAGTAGATATTTTAATTAACCATTTGGTGTAATGTGGGCCCAGTATCCAGTGGCCAAATAGCTAGGACCCGGCCATTATTCTGACAATGGTTGTGCGAATGAGCGCGACTATTACTTAGGTTGTCTCACATTAGCGCATATCTATGACGACACATATTTGTAGCCGTGTAGGTACCTTCGTTATGGCCTCACTTAAACATATACAATTACAAAGATATACTATAGTCATAAACTAGAGATGTAAAAATGTTTTGTACGCTCATTATTTTAAATGAGTTTGAAATTTTAAAATGCTTTAAATGTCACTACGTCTAGACTAACTATAATAAAGTAGAAGAGAAAAACATAAGTTGGTACACAAAATGGACCAAACCAAGGGAAACAAAATTTCAACATTTTTATTCAATTTCAAAAAATTCTATGTAATCTTACCTAGACATTAATTTTGTTCTAATAATATTGTAGGTATATGATATCATTTGAAGTGTTAAAGTCTCCTACTCTCAGATTATTAATTTTGTCAACGGCCGTTATACATTTTATGAACCTTTCAATATATTATATGGCTTAATTAATTAATTCAGTGAAGCACTTTCATATGTTTTAATATAAAGTACCTAAGTATATACTGCATTTCGAGTAGCTCTTGGTTCGTACATTATGAAAGCGTTCTGTTTAAATTTATAGGTAAAACATGTAGAAGTGCGTGTTGTAAGTAAAACACTTTTAAGCCAATTGTATATATACATATCTACGACTGCCTCTGTGGCGCGGTGGGAGTGTGTCCGACTGCTACGCAAGAGGTTGTGGGTTCGATTCCCACACGGGACACCACTTTGTGTGATCCACAAATTGTTGTTCCGAGTCTGGGTGTACTTTGTGTCCGTGACTTGTATGTTTGTAAAGTACCCCGCGACACAGGGCTTGTACCTTAGTGCGGGAGTCGTCTTTTAAAAAAAAAAAAAAAAAATATCTGTGCTGTATACAATTTATACATGTATTCATCATATGTTTCTAACGTTAGCAAGTATTCTTGGTTCTTGAATGGTTATTTGCATGAGAGATTAGCTGGATGGTAACTTTCTACTATAGGCTGACTTTGTATGGAACTGCGGTGTCACCTTCATGTATTAATCCGTTTTGATACACATCTAAGGATAATAAGGCATATGTTTTTTTTGTATTTTATAAAAAACCAGCAATGTGGGATAGTGGCAATACATTACTAGCAATCCTTTCATACCCTCCAGCTAAACTTAATGCACTAAAAAAATGTTTAGATGCTACTTACTGAATATAAAGTAAATATGAAGGTATATAACAATAACTATGTTGGCCAAACTGTCATTTATTTATGGCAGCTTAACGATTCAGATATCCTATCTGAACTAATCGGCTGTTTTAAGTAAACTATTGTGTATTGTGTGGCTATATGGTCGTTGTGTATTGTATACCTCAAGATTTCAGTTAGAGAAACATCTGTGGCGCGGTGGGAGAGTGTCCGACTGCTACGCAAGAGGTCGTGGGTTCGATTCCCACACGGGACACCACTTTGTGTGATCCACAAATTGTTGTTCCGAGTCTGGGTGTACTTTGTGTCCGTGACTTGTATGTTTGTAAAGTACCCCGCAACACAGGGCTTGTACCTTTGTGCGGGAGTAGTCTTTTATAAAAAAAAAAAAAAAAAAATAACAGTTTGGATGATGTAACCTTATTATTTAGTTCGAATTCCTAAATGGTTCAGTTCGATTATCTCTTGAGACACTATAGCTAATACAGATTGGTTGGAATAGTTTTACTTAAAGGTGTTTTAGTTGTCTTCTGCTAGCTAGCTTGAAGTACTGTAGCTTAACTTATTTGGTTGGATTATCTACATCAAATGCATAGTACAGCTTTGCAGTTTGACTGAAAACAATAGAGGTTGTAAATTAAACCACCATCAATTCAAGGGATCATACCCACGAATGATTCAGCATCATGAGTAAAATATATCGAATTGTAGCTAATTTATTTTTAATAGATGAAACCAAAATAAATAGCAAGTTGTACCAAAACTACTTATTAACAACCTCGTTTGTCTGGTTCTGACAAATCGCATATTTTTTTTCATGGAAGAATCCTCTCTCAAACATTTTTTCCACCAGCAAAGTCTATAAAAAGAAACAGGTTTTATTCACACACAAATATTTTTATTATTAACTAGCTCGCCTCGCGGCTTCACCCGCGTAGTTCCCGTTCCCGTGGGGATACAGGGATAAAAAAATAGCCTATGTCAACCGGGGTTAGTGTAGCTTCACAACGATTTTTTTTTTTTTTTCAAATCCGTTTAGTAGTTTCGGAGTCTATTCAATACAAATAAACAATCAAATCTTTCCTCTTTATAATATTAGTATAGATATAGATAATAACATACACATAATAACACATATTAAACAAAGTAGATATCATACATAGTGCCTTATTGTAGACATCGCGCGGTACGGATGCACGTCCGTACCGCGCAATGTCAGAAAACAAACTGCGGAGTAGAGGGGAAGGCAAGTTGAGGCCCGTTTACACTGTACGACTACACTTTGTGTAAATAAAGCTTAGTTGTACAATTAGTTGTAATCATTAATAAACCTTATTATACTGTAAAGTTTAATATTGATTTACCAAACTTGATGTAATACAATTAATTGTTATGGAAAAATACGCAATTTAGATAATCCAACCAGAGTTTGGTAATTTGAACCAAAAATTTACCTAAACTTGACGTTCAGTACCCAATAGCTAAACACTTTAGGAAATAACAAATAAACTTAAGTTGTAAAGCTAAATATATTTAGGTACCTAATTAGTTTAGGTTAATTAACCAAATCGACTATTTTGTTGCCTTTAGTAGGCCATAAACTTGAGTTGTACCTAGTAACTACGATGGAATCTGCACCTAAGTTAATTTAGGAACTAGTAGCTAATATTTATTCAATGGTAACAAAACTTCAATTAGTTTAACACTTTAGTTAATCCATTTTTTCAGTGGGGTCGTGTTAGGAGTGGTGGAGTGGTCACGTCGCTAGTACAATGGGTAGGATTTGAACCCACCACTTCACGATTGCAAGTCCGATGCCTTAGCCATTAGGCTACCGCCGCTTTCAGTTCAATGTCGATACATATTTATCATTTTTTTTCACAAAATAGATTCAAATAAATATTATAGATAGGCACTTCATATTATACCCACTACTAGGTTTCCGTACCTTAGTTCAAATTTCAGACATCGGAAGAGGGCTTGACATCAACAATGAAACATGTAGATTAGTGACAATTAGGTAAATTAAATTACTAGTGAAGTCTATAGTGTAATCTCCTTAAATATTAAGAGACACTTACCTATAAATAAATTCCCGAGATAATCGCAATTAATTTCATTTTGTAGCCATACAAGGTTAAGGCTGTAAAATTGAAAGCAGAAACGTTTGAATAATATTTTCAAAATCGACAGTCGATATCTCTCTTACTAAATTAGAGAATAATTCTTTAGCAGTAAGAGTACATACAAGGGTGCATATTCACAATTCTCGTAAAAATAAGCATTTAAAACACAATTCAATGAAATACAAACCAACATTTTCCACCAATTACACCTGAAAACCTCATCAACCTCCATACCCTATGAAAACACAAAACCACGTTTCCACTTACCACCATAATGAAATCCGTGTTCAACAAACGAAATCGACAAACTCAACACAATTAGATTTAATAACTGCCACAAGTTAGAGGCACATTAAATAAAAATACAAGCGCGAGGTGGGCGCCATATTCCGTGATTCCGCCTTATTAGCACGAAGGCTGGATCATTATTCGGAAGGCAATTTAATTCAGCTCCTTACAAAATTACGAGAACTCGGCACTCTATTACGTACCTCCTATCTATGTAATATCATCCACAACGCCGGCAACGCCGGAATCGCTTTATGAATGGGGGAATACCCAAATTTTTCATCATACTCGCTCGTTTACTTCATTATTATGACTGACATATTTTTTCTTTCTTAAGTAATATCAGAGGTCGCGTATTAGAACGATTGTTATCGCTTTAAGGTTTTTTAGGGGAAATAATTACGTATTATATAAGCTAGATAGGTTCTCTCAGTATATTTAGGGTTAAAGAATAAAAACAATGAAAGTAGGTAGATAGGCTGCAAGATTTGACGAGATGCCGTTGAAATAAAAATTAAACTTATCTATATGTCGCAGAGTTTATTAGATTGCTAATTGATTTCCGTTGACCTGATCTGTTTTGATTAAATAGAAAGTCTATTGGCTCATTTTACACATGGCCGCCATGACGGCGTGACATTTGTTTGGCGTTTACATTTGAAGTGCCGGTAGTGAGGCAATGAGTCTAATTCGGCAGTCTGAATCGAGCGGTCGAAGTGATAACACCTCTACTGATAGATTTGTCGCTTATAGTCGTGTGTGCAAAGTGTTAGTGTGGTTATAGGGTCGGTGATGCAGTGGCATTTGTGTAATCGAAATGATTAGAACAGTTGGCGGACTTTACCTTGCTAGAGGTATCCGCGTCCATATGATCGATTACCATTACCACAATGTTAATTCGTATATTGAGCCGCTAATACCTCATATGGCCACCCTGGCGCTTCGACGTATGTGTATATAAAAAAGAGTCGCTTTTTCCCTTGGTCACGAGTTACCTAGAAAACGACTTTACCGATTTCATTTATTTTTTTTTGTTTTCTAATACTCTGTAGAAGGTTCTTACGTAAACAAAATACGGAAAAATAATAACGGGGCGGTACTAAGTTTGCTGGGACAGCTAGTATAAAATACGAGTTAATTCGCATACCTATTTTCAAACTTATAAAACAAAACTTTATCTATATTAGAGCCGTTTCCAAAAAAGGTTCGTTTATAGTCCCTCACTCTTATATTCCGATAAGACAAAAATCCGACACGATCAAATAGAGATTAGGCACAGGAACGACTTCTAAATGTGCTCTCCGAAGCACGAAGAGATGTGTCAATTTATGTGTCACGTCGCTCCGTGGAAGCGTTAGAGATAACGTACTTGATCTTGCACTTGCAGATAGCATTATCTGCTTGGTTACCACATAGTCACGGACTAGATGAATAGATATGACTAAATAGCGATATAATTACAAAGTCTATTTTACCCAGTTATCTGTTAATCTATTGGATGTACGGACATAACCTAGGCACTAAAATGGAGAGCTTATTTCATAATTAGTGCATGACAATAATTACCGCACACGTGCGGTTTTCATAGTCAGTGCACAACGCCACTGTGATTTTGGCGCGAACTCGCCTAATAGCGTACCTAAACTACTTATATATAGATGTTTAGAAGTAGGTATACATTTAAATTAACTCCATTTGCCAACAACCGCGATGGAACTATTTGGTTTTAGAGCAGTACCTACTATAATTCAAGTAGGTGTGTATTTTATTTGTGACGGAAATATGGGGTGTTAGTACATTAAACCTTTAGTCAAACGACGAGCGTTTTAAAGAAAGAAGTTGCAAACGCGCGTTAGTGAAACACTGATGCGCGTTTGTAACGAATTTCTTATTAATCGAGGCGTACAGATAGTAATGCGCGTTTTAATTATGGAATTGTAAACCCATGTTAGCAATACTTAAGTTCGTCAAGTGCTAGCCATCTGAACATAGCCCAGCCAAGTACCGTAAAAATGAATGGATTAGGATTCTATTAGTAGTCGCAACTTTGAATATGGCTTTCTTCGTTTTTTTATTAGTTATCTACATAAAAATCCATTCAAAGGTTTCGAAAATAATAAGAGTTTTATCACGCATACGAGCTACCTATATCGATCGAATGAAACCGTGATGATACACGAACACATTTGTACCGTACAGTTGGTACCTAATGCCATAAGTCGCTTAAAAAGTTTAACTTTTCAAAGCGTATAAGAGTGAAACATTCGATGGTATTTTTTTTCTGGCTGTCTGGTTGTCAGGTTGTTGATATCAGAAGTCTAATTAGTGTATTTTAGGTTCTTATACTGGGACTAGCTTTCGCCCGCGGCTTCGCCCGCGTTATGTTGGACTGCCAATTCACCCCTTTAAAGATTTGCTTTAGGCTTTATAGTGGATACCTACATCATAACAACTATCAATGTACCAAATTTCAACTCAATCTATTTAGGAGTGTGAGCTGTGTGTTGATATATCAGTCAATCACAGTTTCCTACTATGGCCTTTTAATACACACATAGCTGATTTCGATTTTCGATTCGTCCGCATCACATGAAAGGGCTTACAATACAATCCTAAAGGAGCTAAAACTTTCTTTGTATCTACGAACCACTTAAGAACTACTGAACAAAGTTTGATAAAATTACCTACAGTGCCAATTTAAAATTACGCGGAAGAAACCAGGAGAAACATTGTTTGTATGTCTGTAATGGATATTAATTTTTATTATTAACATAGGCTATTTTAGGGAACACCACGCAATGATCGCTAAGAATGAAACTGGAATAATACTAACAGGTGGCTACAATACTGTGGCTTTAAAATTTAAAATAAAATGTAGGCCTAAAATAATATTAGTACCTGGATAACCGAAGGCTTTTTTAACTACGTTTCTTAAAATGAAATCTAGCTAGATCGATTTATCGCCCCCGAAACCCCTTGCATACTAAATTTTATAAAAAACTTTGGAGCCGTTTCTGAGATTCAGATTATATATAAACACCCTTTTCCTGCGGCTCCGCCCGATTTCATGTCGGTTCTTGCGATAAAAACTATTTTATAGCTCAACTTCCATAGTACCTAACCTAAGTTTTCAAACAACGAAATGACAGCTCACGTCAAATAAAGTGTCAAAGGGATTTCTATATTGCTCTTTATCAACCAAAACTTTTTATCAAACGAAAATGGCAGCGCACGTCAAATAATTGCATTTATAGTAAAAATTTAAAAAAGTCACATTATTGTAATTTTCGTAGGGCTCTCTAATTTAAAAAAAAATACAGGCTATGTTACACATGGATAATATTTATAATTTTATTGGTAAAATCAGTTTAGTGGTTTAGGCGTGAAAGTGTAACAAACCAACAATCATACTTACTTTGCCCGCTGCTTCGCACACGTGGATGACTTCAGCCCGTTGAGGGTTGACTTTCGCTTTCAAACTCTGAAAGACGTGTTTCTTCATCCACAAAGCCAAAATGATTTTTTTTACACTGGACTGATGTGTTTTGACAGACATATTCGCGCCCTCCCCTCGGCGGTGGTGGTTGATGTACCGGTGTTCAATGTAATGCCCCCCTCCAGTCATGCGAACAACTCACACTTGGCCAGTTGAGCTAATAGTTGTTTCCCCGGAACAAAGTTCTGGACCCGCGCCTGATTATGTTCCGTAATATTTTAAAACTATGATATCGCCTAAGATATTTATTGAAATCAAATAATGTAAGAGCAGTATTGTTCAAAATTGGACATTTGTAATGAATAACGTATTTATTATTATTACCATAAAAAAGGTAATAGTGGGTCAACCTTAAAAGACAGGTATTTGCTGTTGCAGACTTTTTTAGAACTTATTAAGATGAACGATTCCGTGATACATTCGTTGAGTAACTTTAACCGTTTACGCAACGCACGCAAGGTAAGCTTTCAAAAGGAATATTTTTCCCCGTTTTTGCAATATTATTTATTGCTGCTCCACTCCTATTAATCATAGCGTAGTGTTATATAGCCTATAGCCTTCCTCGAAAAATGGGCTCATCCAATCTAACACAAAAATATGTTTTCAATTCGAACGAGTAGTTCTTGAGACCATTGCGTTCAAACAAACAAACTCCTCTTCAGCTTTATAATATAAATATAGATGTAAATATAGGCGCCAATAGCAGGCTTCGGACTCCTCGCGGTTTCGCCCGCGTAGTTCCTGTTCCCGTGGGAATACAAGGATAAAAAGTGTAGCTTCCCAACAGTAAAATATTTTTTGAAATCGGTCCAGTAGTTTTTAAGTTTATTCGATACATACAAAAATACAAATCTTTCCACTTTATAATATTAATATAGATATAGTTATAGATACTATATTTTAAAACCGGGCAAGTGCATGTCGAGTCACGCACAATGTAGGGTTCCGTAGTCCGCCCCCACCCCGAATAAAAAGTGGGTTTTCTGTTGTTTTGTTTCATACTTACAACGTTGTAGGTATAACGTTGTAAATATTAAACAAAACAACAAATAACTAATATTTTTTTTAGAAACGTCGGGCAATAAACAAAGGTATTTAGCCTTAAAAATAAAATATTTATTACGATTAAGACCCGTACCTTATAAAATTCTATAATATTACTCGAAAACTTGTAAAGCCTACTTAGCTGTGATAGTTTTCCTTTCAATCAACCTTGAATATTTTCACACACCTAACATCAACTATTTAGCTAGCAGGGGGGAGGGACACTTGACTCTAACAAAAATTTGCACTTTATTATAATATTACACAAACTGATCCCTAAATTTAAAAATGGTCGTCACCTAAACGTTTTTAAAAGACCTATCTAATGATATCCCATACGATGGGATAGGTGAGAAAAATAAATCACATCCCAACTTTACATATAGGGGAGGTTCCCTCAAAAAATGTCAGCGAAAGTAATAGGTGTATTCATGCAAAATTACAGTGAAATTAGTCTCGAGAAATTTTTGCATATGTAGTGGTGTGTATGTTACTTAGATATTAGAGCGCGTTTCCACTATATCGTTCTGGCCCTTACAAAAATGTTTCAATATCCTAACATTACTATTTAATTTAATACTTATCCCTAGCAACACGCTGATTTTTGTTTTCAATAAGAACAAGTTTTTATTTTAAAGAAAAAGGTTTTGACTTTATTAAAAAAAATATGTCATTCAATTTCACGTCCTTTCTGAGCAAACGACAAGGCGACTACCGTGAAACAATAAAATATCGTGTCGTTCTTTAGATGATAGTAGTTTAGCTATAGGTAAAAAGTTTTGACCATAATAATTACGAAACAAAACAAATAAATAAATCGTCACTTGATAGTGGAAAGTGGAAACACGCACAAAACCAGAATAAACCAGTTTACTCTGTCCGCAGGTGCCACGTGCAGTCTGACGTCAGTCGCTTGATACCGTTAGAACATAAAGCACGCATTTCATTAAAAAATTATAATTATTAGATACGTAGTAGTTTCATTGTGAAATTTTGTATTTGTTGATTGTTGTTATTGTTTGTTATTATTGTTAAAATATTTGTTGAAGTGTTTAATTTCAAGTGTGTAAGTGTTGTAACTTTATATTGATAATTCAAAATGGCTCCAGTGTTAAAACATGGTCGAGGCAAGCCTTTGACTTCTCAAACTAAGGAAGTTTTGTACTGTTTGTACAAATATTTCGAAAATGAGTGTAATAACAACCCGAGCAGTATTATGACCCCCACTCAATTAGTTGCTAAATCAACAGGAATTTCAATAGCATCCGTCAGAAAGGTAGTATCAGAAAGCAAATGTCGTCCTTCAGATCAGGAAGTAACATTTAAATCTCCTAAAAAGAAACCGAATCGTAAACCTACAATAGTAATCGATAACTTTGATCAGCAAGTTATCAGAAGAACAATTCATGACTTCCACATCACAAATAAAGAAGTTCCCACTTTAAAAACTTTGCACTCAAAATTGAAAGAAGATATCGATTATAAAGGTTGTGTCAGCACGTTACGAAAACACGTCATGTCATTAGGTTTTAATTGGAAGCAAACAGAAGATAACCGGAAACTTCTTATGGAAAAACACGAAATTAGATACTTGCGAATTAATTATTTGATGAAAATTGCTGAATATCGTGAACAACGCCGACCAATTGTTTACACCGACGAAACATATATACATACATCACATACCCTCTCGAAATCTTGGTCAGATGGAAGCACTTCAGGTTTGAAGCAACATATATCGAAAGGCAACCGCTTAATCATTGTTCATGCCGGTGGTATCGATGGCTTTATACCAAATGCATTGCTTATGTTTAAAGCCGACCAAAAAAGTGGAGATTACCACAACAATATGAACTATGACAACTATTCAAGGTGGATTCAAACTCAATTAATACCCAACTTACAACCAAATAGTGTTGTTGTTGTTGACAACGCACCATATCATAACTCAATACAAAATCCTGCACCGAATAGTAATTCTAGAAAACAGCAAATGATAGACTGGCTGACATTTCGAAACATTGAGCATTCATCCACGTTGCTTAAGCCTCAATTATATGAACTGATTCTGCAAAACAAGGCGAGATTTATAGAGTACAAGATAGACGAAATATTACGACAGCACGGTCATACTGTGCTGCGTTTACCACCATACCATCCGGAGTTTAATCCTATAGAAAATATATGGGGGATAGTGAAAACATATGTCGCAAAAAAGAATGTCGCAATGAATATGAAGGTTATAATGTCATTAGCTGAAGAAAAAATGAACGCCATAACTGTAGAGGAATGGAGAAAAGTTTGTTTGCATGCTATTGAGGAGGAAAGCAAATATCAGGGTAGAGACGCAGCTTTAGACACAATATCAGAACGAATCATAATTAATTTAAATAATTCATCTGATGAAAGCGAGGATGGGGATGATTGTGATATGCCTGGGGTTGATGAATTATTAGAATAAAACATTTATGGCCGGAGAACACCTAATTCATACACGTCTTCACTGAAGTGAAAACCGGCATTCAATGCTTGTAATGTTTGGAACTGGCTTGTCTGCCTCATACAGTTCCATAGATTACAATGCGGTGGATACACATTTTCACGACCGTATTAGTACGTAGTGCGTATGCGTAGACGTGCACGCATTTGGTGTGCTCCAGCCACAAACGTATATTACCTTTAAAACAATAAAAACTAAAAATAAAATGTTGTTTTTTTTATTTGCTGACCATACACTACTACAAACGCAAAAATTTCTTCAAGCTAATTTACCTGTACAGCCTTCTAGCACTAAAAGTCTCTGAGATAAACTCACAAACATCCATCCGTATGGATGAACGGACGGACATTTATTTGACAGGGCAAAACTGTGGAAGGCAAGGTGCTAAGTCCCTCCAACACAAAGGGAGGATCCTCCGACCAGGCGAGGTGATCGTGCCTGGCGGGCCGCAGCCCGACGACGGTTACCGTTGGAAACTTGTATATATAGTTAGCAGCTGTGAAAACTTCTATATCGCGATTCAGGATTTGATGCGAGCTGTCAAGTGTCAGTATAATTATATTATTATATGTGGGTACCGCCACAAAACTATAAGGGCTCTGTTTTGTCATTTTGGCTACGAAACCCTAAAATGTTAACAAGATCAGGAAAAGGTACCACATGCCTTATGAATACGATCGTTGTAACAGTAACATTTTAGTGTAGGTTACTGCACAGATTGTAGACGCTTTTGAACCCCCCCTCTGATAGACTTCATGGCAGCGCCCTTGGATGTAAAGCCACTTCTGTTACTCACTGTATTTGAATGTCAAGTCAAATCAGTATCTTTTTTATAAACTGTCAAAACGATTCGTTCGGTAGAGATTTGTATGCAATTTAACATTGTGACGTCCTTATGTTCTAGTTTCAAATCATTTACTTTTAGTATTTATTTTGATGATTATAAATACTAAAACATATTAAATTTTCATGAATATATATTTTTAAGATCATTTAACGGCATATTATTACTTGGTAAGTGTGAAATAATTTATTGTTATTGATTGATTTGACATTCAAATACCTAATTATGTAGTTAAGTTTTGCAACGTTGACTGCTCGATTTATTCTTATTACTGGTATATTTTAATGACAATTATAATTGGTATACCTATCTCATTTCTTGTACAACATCCAGTGCTTTTTATCACCTATTTAAAACATACAAATGATCTTTACTGCAATTTAGCCAAATGCATCCCAACCCAAAATAAACTTCTGTTTAATCACGGTTCCCAAGTCCACGACAAGTGACCGAATCCTTTGACATTGTAATCACAGTCAGTTTGCCTGTCCTGTCCTCTATCCTAATTAGTTCAGTATTCGCTTGTATGGCCTCGGTCTGTGCGTCAAAGGACGGTATACACAACGCCGCCCCCGTGTTATAAGTACCATGAGGACATCATGATTGGTTGTGGTAAGAGGTATAGATATTCTATCTCACGAAGTCCTTTTGGCTTTCGTTGTGTGTGTAACGTGTACCGATAAGCGTGCTTGTGTGCGTGAACGTGAGGAGCGTCAGCACAGAAAATTTGGAGGTATTAGTATTAGGAGTAGTAAGTAAAAGACAAATGTGTTTAAATAAGTAGGAGCATTTATTTAGGTGAGTATTACAGAGAAAAAGAAATCAATCACTATCTGAAGAACATTCAAAATCCGATTCACTAGTATCGGAATCATCTTGCAAATTAATTATGAGTTGAAAATCCAGATCAAAGTATTTCAAATATTCATTTTCAATTTTTTCAACATGTTCACAGGTTTTTCGCCACGTTTCACTATTTATTTGATCTAGGCTTTCATAGATCAGTCTCTCAGTACTCGTTATGTTTTGATCAATATTTTTGGATGCGATATAATTTTTTACAATCCCCCATATATTTTCTATAGGATTTAATTCTGGATGATAGGGGGGGAGGCGTAAGACTTCAAACCCCTTGCTTTTAATGACGTCATCGATTTTATAGGTAATGTGATCGCATTTGTGTTTTTTTATAATGTCGTACAAGGCCAATTTAATGAGAGATTCATCAAAATCTATACCTTTGTCTCTAAGCCATTTCTGCATATCTGCTTTCGTTGTAGCAGACGTCGGTAATTTTTCGGCTCGTGTATTGTGATAAGAAGCATTGTCTAACACAATGACAGACCGAGGAGGTAGGTTGGGTAATAATTTTTCATTTAGCCATTTAACGTAATTATCATAGCTCATATTTGAATGATAGTCGCCAGCTGTTGAGTTAGCCTTATAAACCAAAGCAGCATTTCCAATAAATCCGTCCTTTGTTCCCGCGTGCACTAAAATGAAGCGAGTACCTGTGCTAATTTTCTTCAAAAATGGTGTGGTTTCTTTTTTTTGTGCCCAAGTATTGTTTCGCACATGTGTTGAAAGAACATAACTCTCATCAGTGTAGACAATTGGCCGACCTTGAGTGCGATATTCCGACATTTTTTTTAAATATTTATAACGCCACATTTGTATGTCATGACGCTCTGTCAAAACTTTACGGTTGTTCTCTGTTTTACGCCATTTGTAACCCAACTTCAGTAACAATTTGCGAACAGTTTCTAAACAACCTGCAAATCCAATTTTTTCATTTAATACATTTTTAATTTTAGATAGCGTCGGTATTTCTTTATGGACGACATGGAAATTCTGTATAGTAGTTCGAACAACATCAGCGGTAAAATTGTCTATTTCCACCTTATTTTCTCGCTTCGTTCTTTTCTTCATAGGAGAAGTGAATGTTGATGATGTGGATGGCAATTCCTTTTCTTCTTTTAATATTCGTTGAACAGTTTTTGTAGACACACCTGTAGCTTCCGCTGTACGTCGCGTGATATCTCGTAAATGAGACAAATCGCAGTTAGGTTCCATGTATGTTTTTGTAAATTCATATTCTTGTCGCAGGAAATGATAAACGCTAGCTATCATGCTGCGACTCTGAAACAAAACCAAATACAATTTCTCAGTGAAATGCATTATTCGCGGCGTACCTAAAAATTATCACAGTTGTGTCAAAACTTAACGTCAAAAACAAGTGGATACAATGTGTCTACTAAGGATAGTGCATAAAACAATGAAAAGTGGTAAAAATAACGAAAGACTTTTAACGGCAACTTACCTACTTGAAAAGTTGCACAAAATAATACATAAAAGAAAATAGTTGCAAAAGAAGGTAGGTAATTTTTTATCCCATGCAGTACATAGGTACATGAATAAAAATTGTAAGCATAAAAATATAATTTTAACAATTACTATAGTCGCTCATAACAGCGCCATTGATATTTTTCAGAAGTTAAGAAGAAATAAATCTTACCTCACTATGAACAACTTTCCGACGTTTACTTTCCATGCTGACGCTACTCGGTAAAACAATATGACGCGAACACAATAATACACTAGTGACATCGACCGCGTTGCGATCGTGACTGAGCGCTCCCGCGCTTACGCACACTAAAACATTATATACATGCACGCTTGACAACATTCATAACCTAACGGACTTCGTGAGATGGAATATCTGTATCAAATTATACTACACTAGCTTTCGCCCGCAGCTCCGCCCGCGAGCATGTCGGCCCTTCCCCGGGACTCAAACTTTCTCCATACCAAATTTCATCTAAATCGATTTAGCTGTTTGAGCGTGAAAGCGTAACAGACAGACAGATCGAGTTACTTTCACATTTATAATATTAGTATGGAGATAAGTCTACTGATTTTTCATCTATATCCTACTAATTTGAGCCCTAACTCAGCCTTATAAATGAATAGTATGACTGCGAACGCACGCCTAAAACCACTAATCGCATTGTGATGGAATTTCACTTAGAGCTAGTTATTATAACCTAGGCATCCACTAAATATTGATTTATAAAAATTGTACAATTATTGTAAAACTAGGTGTGATTGAAGCCACAAGCAATAGTTATTCTGGCCAAAGTCATTAACTCCACTGTGTCAATTTTTCTTCTTATTTCAGCGTTTATACCGATCTAGCCGATTCCTGCCAGTGTCTTATGGAATGTGAATAATTGGCTAGGTATTTGCATGTCAAATCCATTATAACCAATAAATTATTTAACACTAAGCAGGTAATAATATCATTTTAAATGATCTTAAAGATATATATTCATGTATTTGTAATTATCAAATGGAACTTGAGCAGACATGCCATATAATATCCACAAAAGTAACATTTGTACAACAGCTGCATTAAATAATTCGGGATTTTTAATAAAAACACGATTATTCTCGAAGCAGCCGATATTATTTATGTATTTGAAAGATTTACAGTTATATCAACGTAACTAGGCCGGACTGAAGTAGGAGACAGTGGTTGCGCAGATGCATTTTTTGGAAGTAAATAGTGACAGGAAGCGGGGGGCGGGGGCGGTAACTAAACCAAGAGAATTAGAGATGCGATTACGCATTACATTGTCATAATTAGTATTACTAACTAATGTTTTTTTGTGATTATTTTCGTAAAGAAATTGTTTTTCAAAGTTTCATTAGTATTTACAGTAACTGTTCTAAATTTAAACTTTTAAGAACTCATTTTAATAGTGTTTTTATATTGTTTTTAATTAAAATGTTGTTAGTGTAAACTTCAATCAGGTCAAGTTACGTTGATCGTACTGTAATAACGTCACATAAACGTTTTATTTTTCCCGGTAAATATTTAAGAAAAAACCCAATTAGATATTTAACAGTAACACCTATAGATAATGGTAATTAAGTAGTCTATGACATGAAAGTAGTAATGCCATTGTTAAAATGTAAAAGAATAAAATATTTTTACATTTTAGTTGACATTGCTTGTGCTTCAAGTAAGTATCTTATTATTTATTCACATAATGTACATAACTGCTTATGTATATGACTGCTCTTTGGGCCCGTTCTAGCTTTAACATTGTGGATTCGGCAGCCTCTCCCCAGGATGTAATGCAGTACGTTAGTATCGATTGACACAGTGCAAGGTGCAGCAACATATCGCAAGTTTTAAAAAATGAAAATTATTTTTCGAGTTCTAGAAGTCAGGAAGTCTATGTGAGCTTGGAAATTTAGGTTCTTATCCTTTATGATTCCCAGATATTTGATTGTGTCAACTGCTTGAAGTTCTTCACAGGTATATTGCTCACCCGAGGCATTTATGAGATGTGTGTGCGTTTAGCACTGAACGATTTCTAATTTTTTTTGTTATGGTGGGAGTGTATCCCTCTGCTACGCAAGAGGTCGTGGGTTCGATCCCCACCCAGGATAAAACTTTGTGTGATGAGCACGATGGTTTATTCTGTGTCTGGGTGTTATTTATCTATAATATGTATGTATTTAGAAATATATAAGTATGTTTATCAGTTGTCTGGTTTCCATAGTACAAGCTCTGCTTAGTTTGGGATCAGATAGCGTTGTGTGAGTTGTCCAAAGATATTATTATTATTATTATTATGTATTTGGTTTTGTTGACATTTAGGGAGAGAAGATTGGAACTGAGCCATTTGGTAAAGCGATTCATACCATCCAGGACATATCGATACGTATCATTTTGATACACTAGTGCAGTGTCATCTGCGAAGCTTTTCTCTCCCATTTAGCTAATCAAGTTGGTCGAGGAATACCGTCATTACGCACGCCACCCATCTGAGTACACTGAGACGTTCTATTTTGTTGAACAGGAGTGGAACGGAGACAGTATCAAACACCTTAGCCAGATCGAAAAAAACCGTAATTTCTTTTTTTTTAGCGTCTAAGATGGTTACTATTGTGTTGGTGAGTTCGTGAAGTGCATCGTCGGTAGATCTATTTTTACGAAAACCAAATTGTGACTTAGAGAGGGGATTTTTGCTTTCAAGATAGTTAACAATCCTTTTGTTTATGATTATTTCTAAAATTTTAGAACAGACCGGGAGAATGGGTATAGGGCGATAATTGCTAATAATTCTTGTCACCACTTTTGTGTATAGGATGGACGAAGGCGCGTTTGAAAGCTTTAGGAAATATTCCTATTGAGATCGCTAGGTTACAAATGTACGCGAGAGGTTGAGCTAGTATATACCAGTATCTTTTGATGAAGCTCTTAGAAATGCAGTCTAAGCCGACAGCGCAATAGGTTTTTCACCAGGATCAGTAGAATAGAGGAAAAACGAGTGACGACTCGTTGGAGTATGGGAGCATGTGGAAGAGGACGGTGGTTCTTAAAACCATATACTCAGGTCTCCATTCCTTTATAGCTGTGAATGCCGCAAAAATATACATATCGTCACTCTCTAGAAAATCAAAATTTATAGGGTACTAGGGTACTGTTGCTTGCGGCTTCGCCAGCGTGGATGCCAGATTGTTACCAAAATATTTTAACGCCAAAGTTTCATACTAACTTTGCACCCCCGTTTTAACCCCTTAGGGAGGAATTGTTTAAAAATCCTTTCTACGTTATAAAAGGAACTCCTGTGCAAAATTTATTTAGACCCTGCGTTGATATGTCATTCAGCTATCAGCTTCTCCTTTTATACAAAGAATATAATATATTCTTTGTCCGTACAAATTTGAAGGTACATATTATGTACCTTCAAATTTGTACGGAACCTACGGTGAGCGAATCCGACTCGCACTTGTCCATTTTTTTTTAATGAAAATGGTCGTGAAAATGATACTGCAGTCTGCAACGACGCAATTCAAGACAACGACTTAAAAAATTCAATTGCAAAACTGAAACTCAATCCCCTTTGTTCAGAACTATTCTGCGGTACGAAGTTCGTACGTTCAATTGTTTTACATCGTGTGTGAATCAATCAAGAATGAGTGTTGCATTCCACCGTAAATTCACTTCAAGCGTTCAGGCAACTCCTATTCTAAGTTAATACAAATGTACAGTTTCATTCTGTTGGGTTAGTAAATTAACCACCTAATTCTTTTTACACATGAAAACGTCTTTTAAATCGATGACCGGCTGCATTCACGAAAAAGTGTCACGTTCCGCCTGCTGATAGGCGGAAGTATAGTGACCCTCGGGTCCACTAAAGCTGTCACAGGCATGGCTGTTTATTACAATGTCATCAATGTTTTAGCGATTGCAACGACATGCGATACAATTGGAAATTATAAAAAGATATCACAAGCACGGTTGTTTATTCAATGTCATCAATGTTTTCATAAGACGTATCACGTAAAATTTTCGTCCGTAAACCAACTTTACATAGGTACACCAATTTTTTTATGATAATTAGCAATGTGGGATTATGGGTCCCACATAGTATAACTAATGTTTTGTGTTTATTGTGCATTTAACATTAGCTACTTTTTTAAAATCCTGTTATTAATGTATTAAGGGCCTTGATATAAATTTTCAATTATTTTTTTAGGGGGATGTGTCCTTACCTTTGTATTTAGCTTCTGTATAGGAAACGGATAACCTGGTATAGGCAGATTTAGAGGAGGGGAGACTATAAAAAAAATCTTTGCCCATTACTTTGTACCCTGTATCGTACGGTACAGGGTACAAAGTAAGTCGCTAAGAGACAAATACTCGTGCGTCCAGTAGTTCTCTTTCTAGAAATCTGATTGTTCCATGTCACAGGCACACATGTTAAGTCTATGTCATATCACTTTACAGAAAAGAGACAGGTATTGGCCGCACATTTGCGTTGTCTCTTTCTAGAAAGTGGTCAATTTTTGAGGTTATGGATCAGTCCAGCTTCTATGTCTATGGTGTCGGAGCGGATATTATTGTAGTGATCTTGATCAATGTTTAGAATCTAACAGAAGCTCTAGTATAATAAAAAAGTGTCTCAATAATAATATAGTGATCGATGTTTAGAATCTACCCTAAGTATTAGATTGGTTGAACAATTCATTGGCAATGTTGGAACAAGTTTTGCATTAAATGCATTAAACGACAACGCTGTCGAGCTGTGGCTCCATTGAATTGTGTGGTACTTAGTTGTTATTGTTAGCGATCAAGTCAATTCTGCAGCGAGCCAAATCGAAACAACAGCTATTTAGTGTACCATGCTGTATTCCGCACTGGATATAGCGTGTTACGCGTTTGGATAATAGAGCGCTTAGCAATTTTGTATTATTGGCAAAGATATCTAGGTAAAAAATATACTTATAGTGTGCGATAGGTCATTTTGTAAATTTGCGAATTCATTTTTCATTCACCAAAGGGTAAAACGGGACCTATTACTAAGACTTCGCTGTCCGCCTGTCCGCCTGTCACCAGGCTGTATCTCATAAAACGTGATAGTTAGATAGTTGTTTTTTTTTTTTACAAAATGATGTATTTCTGTTGCCGCTAAAACAGAATAAAATAAATATATCAAGGGGGCTTCAATACAAAAATGTGATTTTTTTGCTCGATATTATAATTTTATTTTTTAGATTCCGTGGCCAAAATGACAAAAACGGAACCCATAAAGTTTCGTCATGTCCGTTTGTCTGTCTGTCCGTATGTCACATATTGAAAGCAATCAGAAATGTAGCGCTTAGCAAATACCTAGGTACTTTAAACTAAAATTATTTCGGACATGTTCGGATATACCGATTCGATCCGAATCATTGAATTATTGCCGAAAAAGTGCGTTTCTCAACAAAAGGGCGTAAGTGCCATGAACATACGCTCTTGCTCGGTTTTTTATTAAGTATAATATTGCTATGAAATAAATAATTATAAAAGATTTTTACCTTCATTTAACCATTTTACTTCCCCTACACACACGTTATCTAATTTAAAAACTAACTAAAATCTTTTTGGTGACCTCAAAAAGATTTGAGTTTTGAATTGCGGGGTCAATTTGATTTATATGTGCAGACACGCTGTCTATCGAGTGAGCACGTACAAATTAATTGTTTTACTGTGCTCGTAGGAAATTGCTGAAATGGCTTAACGAAGATGGCTCCGAAGATTAGAATAATTCCTTACGAAAATTACAATTTTTCAACTCATTTATAAGTAGGTATTTTAATATTACAATTTATCTCCTATTATTAGATTACAAAAATACTAACGCCCGTTTTCAATAATCTATCTATCGATGCATTTGGCTAATATACAGAACTTGAACTCCGAAGGCGGATATATTCATTGATATAGAGAACAGAACTGCGCCATAACCTCACAAAATCGTCCACTCTTTACAACGCTACTTTGTGGACATTATCTTTCAACGGCCGCACGAGTTTTTTTCTCTCTTTCACGCTTTCCAGTCAATATTTACTTATATAATAATAAACATAATAATAATATATATAATTAGACTGTGTTTTGTTAAAAATCTTAACAAATCTTTGTACTTTGAATAAAATATAAAACCAATTTAAAATATATTATAAAACCGGGCAAGAGCATGTCGTACCATGCTCAGTGTAGGGTTCCGCAGCCTTGAACAATTACATCAGCAGAAGAACGTATATTCATGGCACTTACGCCTTTTGTTGAGAAATATGTCAATGACGGCAATAGCAATAAATCAATGACAGTATATCCAATCTTATCCAAAATAATTTAAGTTGTATATATTTATTAAGCACTATGATTTTTTCCATATTTTTTGGTCACACGGTTCAAAAGTTAAGGGGGGGGAGGGACACGATTTATGCAACTTTCGAAGGGATTATTTCCAAAAATATTCACTTAATTAAAAAAGTGTATTAAAACCTTAAAATGTTTTTGAAAGACCAGTCGAATGATGTGCCACACGTTGATGTTTGCTGGAAAAAAAAATCTGCTTCAATTACATGTATGGAGTGCTCCCACTAAAAATATTTATTATTATTATTTAGCTATCTAACTAAGTAGCGGCTACTACAAGACACTTTTTCACAAAATTTCATCAAGATTAATTGAGTAGTCTTTGAGTAAAATGCCTGTGACATACGGACGGACGGACACACAGACAGACAGACGGACATGATGAAAATATAAGGATTCTGTTTATGCCATATTGGCTACGGAACCCTAAAAAGCCACCTCAGGCAGCTTTTGCTTTTTTAATTAACTCACATATTGCTTTTGGCGAACTAATTTGTTAATATATTGACTCACTAAAATTTTGACAGCTATATTTTACTTTATATTTTACTCAATATTATTCAAAAACAGTTATTAATACTCCCTGACACTTTCTATCGGCAGAATTACAGCTCACAAGAGCTAGCTTACATATGTAAATTTGAGTAGGTATCAATGCGTGTATGTGCGTTATTATAACAACAAATGTCGAGCTTGATATAAACGAAAAGTTTCATACATGCTATGTATGAAACTAAAAAAATAGCTTAGTTTCTAATTTAATATTGAAATTTATTTCACAATAAACAATAGTTCTCTATCGTTATTAATCAAAAAGTTAGTTAATCAAGGAATCGAAAGGAAGAATTTGTATAATTTAAACAAAATTTGCCAGCGGAACCACCAAAATGACACGACGAAAAGAACGAAGAAAGAAGTTTTTGTAGAAAAGCAATGTAGAATCATAAAGAGTAACAGAAAACAAAAGTCAATGGCCTTTACTAGCAAACCGTGAGACGATACACCGAAATCAATCTTGTATTCCCATGGGCGTTCAATTCTCGAGTCAAGTGAAACCCTAATCCCCCTTAACCTATCATCATTCTAATCTATACATGGACTTGTTTCTCGTTTGACGAACAATCCAAATTCATAGACAATTAAGGCTAATGTAAAGTGTATCTAACTGCAATGGGCTTGTTTTCAACTAGTCAAAACAACAACTCTTAAAGTAATGTCAAAACGCAGATTTTCTATGGAGATCTCATCCAAATACCAGACTATGACGTCGACGTAAATATAATTCTTCTTTAAGTGTTTGTCACTAAATTTCTTTTAAACTTTTAACTTTTTAGGTGTTAGTTTGGGTCCTTGGATGGTTTAAACGGTATTTAGAA
The DNA here is from genome assembly GCA_945859575.2 of Herminia tarsipennalis. Classification (NCBI taxonomy): domain Eukaryota; kingdom Metazoa; phylum Arthropoda; class Insecta; order Lepidoptera; family Erebidae; genus Herminia; species Herminia tarsipennalis. Next base: position 18,405,957 of record OX243830.2, read on the forward strand.
TACCGTTTAAATGCTGTGGTGCATTTAACTTACTTCAGTATTAAAAGTTATTTCTATAAATTACTTACTTGGATTCGTTATTATTATTTGTTTAAACTTAGGTTTCCATTCATGAATCCGCGCACAGTGGACCAGATCTTGATTGTAATCAGAGGAAGAAGATATTTCTTTCAGATCATTTAACTTTTTGTATTGTTTTATTAAAGGTAAATTAAAATGTTTATATATGTATTATTTAAACATCTGAATTTATCTTTAATAACCTATTTATATAAGTGTAAGTAAGTAAATGAATGTAACTTAAAACGATGCTGCCCGTCATCCGGTGGGAAATCCTTTAGTCCCCTTGACGACACCCACCCACGGGAAGAGATGGGGTATATTCAGGGTATGAAGATAGTATTCCTAAGCCGGTACCACACGGCATATGAATATTCTATGTTATTTATATTTTATATTTATATTAACAGCAATGCCCCAAAGTAGAATGCCGTACCTTATGCTAGAAATAACAAAACCGTGATACGCTTTCAATGTAGTCTGTTTAATAGATACTTTTTATTAGGCGTAACAAGGCATAAACAAATCCAATAATACTGTTACAGATTTAACATGCTCTTTTCAATTGCATTTGTCGTCTAGGCTGATCCCTATTCTTACTAACTTACAACTTGACCATTATATTCCAAGGTGCGATCTAGCCTTTTGCGGCCTTGTTATGGAATTGTACACACTTTGTTTTGTTTATATTTACGCCTAAATTATTACTGTGCAGCCATTAGATTACATCAGAAACTGCTTTGTTTAGTTCGCATCGCAATAGTTTGTAGAGTCATTAGGTACTAAGACTGATAAGTCGTCTGCGTAAAAGATGCATTGATGTTTTAATACAGAGGGAAAGTCATTTATTTTATATAAAGTAGGAAAAGAAGCGGATCTAATATGCTCCCCTGTGGCACACCAAAGTTATTCAACCTTTTTTCCGATTTTGTAACTATTTCTAAACTAATTGAATTAAAATTTGTAATATCGACATTTTGCATCCTATTACTCAAATAGTTCTTTAACCAATTTTGTGCAGAACTACAAATGCCATAGCGGTCCCATTTCTGTTGCAATAAGTCCGCCCTGACAAAATCGAATGCCCTGGTTATATCAAAAAATATTGTTGTGTCACGTGTTTTTGTATTAATGTAGTAACGTCTTTTTTTTACAGCGGTTAGTTTATTCTTGTTTAATTTTAAAATTATAATAAAATAAATAGTAAGTGAGTATCTAATAAATACTCTCAAAATATTTTTGTCAAACGTAATAGAATAACAATTTAAAAAATGTAAATTAATCAATAATCCTACCGGAGCCGAAAATGATAATGTCGAAGCAGTACCTAATATTATAATGAAAATTAAATCGTATATAGTTCGTAAGATTTTTGGGGCATGTTACCGACTGGGGCAAAAAACATAAAATAAATCAAAAAATGCGCCTGCGCAAAAAGATAGACGCGAGATCCCCTTCATATATAATATTATGCAGTCACATTTTTGAGTTCATCGAGATTTAGTATGCCTATGGGTGTTCCCAGGAAAGGGGCAGGGGGGGCAGCTGACTAGCAGACCGAACCGACCTTCGAGGCAATGACAGGAGGCGTCAAAGGTGCTGCCAACACGATTTTTTTAAACACATGACATGCGTGCATGAAGTGCGTTACTTATAAGCTGCGCCTCTCTATCTGCGCACTTAAAAAGTTGCGCTGGGCCTCTCTCAGTGGCTTTTAAGCTCACGCTATGAACGTCAGCGCTGTGCCGCCGGAAACGATACCATTTTCGTCGCGCACTGACTTTTAAGACAGCCTTACAGTTCCAGCTCACTCAACGGCTTATTCGTTTGTTTTTAGGGGCACAGTTACTACACTGTGTCCCTCTGCCTCCTCACGCAGTGACACATAAAATGGCTCTGCGGCCCCGCTTGCTCAATAGTTCGAAAGTTCACGCTGCGCTCGCAAGTGGGTGTTGTGACTTTTATGTTTGGGTTGGGCCCTGTTTGCGCAGTGACTTTTAAAACGTTGCTGTTTCCACCAACTCACGTAGTGGATTGAAAATAAAAAATAGGAAACATCCTTTTCAAATGTAAATGTCACTTTTCAAATGTTCTTCTTCTCTGGATCGGACTCAGCTCATCTCAGCTCTCTTCACCCTACCCCCTCCCCTTCCTATCGAGCTATGACTGGTGTAAGATATGCAAAAAAATAGTTCTAAAAGTCGTAGCTCTAGTCCCGAGTCCTATGCGCTTGGCGCGCAAACTATAAATGGGGACTAAACTCAAAAAAAAACTGGTTGTACGGCTTTTGACCCGGGGCCCTGGGTACCCCCATGAGTATGCCTACGAATGCATGATATTAAATTAAAATATATTTTTTATTATTAGGGATCCGTAGCAAAAACGGCAAAAAACGGAAACCTTAAAGTTTCGTCATGTTCGTCTGTATGTCTGTCTGTCGGTCCGTATGTCACAGGCATTTTACTCAGAGACTGATCAATGAATATTGCTGAAATTTGGTGAAAAGGTGTAGTAGCCGCTACTTGGTTTGATAGCTAAATAATAAAAGTTAATATTTTAGGGCACTCCATACATATAAAAGATGTTTTTTTTTTCGGCTTATATCAACGTGTTGCACATCAGGTCTTTTAAAAAGATTTTAAGGTTTCTGATTAATTTTTTTGATAGAATAAATATTTTTGGAAATAATCGCTCCAAAAGTTGCATAAATTGTATCCGTCCGTCCCCCCTTAACTTTTGAACCGTGTGACCAAAAAATATAATATAAATAAATATTAGACCTTTTACTTATTCAATTAAACCTTGTCAGTGCGTAAAATCGACCGTCAACAGAACAGCGGAGAATGACGCGCGGGCGCCGAGGTAACTGGATTTTCTTTATAGAACTGGTGCTGATAGCATTAGCCTCTGCTGAAGGAGGAACGAAATAATAACATTTTCCAACAATACGGTGCACGTGCCCATAATAGCAGAATTTCCAGGGCTTACCTAAATGAAAATGTCTGGATAGGTACAAACGAGACGATTAGATGCTTGCCAGAAGTCCAGACCTGACGCCTCTGGTTTACTTTCTATGGGGTCATGTAAAAATAAAATTTACAAAACGTGTTCTATTAATGTACAAGAACTAAGCATTGCGGTAGAAAATGTGATTTAAAAAAATGTTTCATGTTGTTCTTCGTATTGATGATAACATAAAATTAATATTCGGCGCCGTTCTCGAAGTTGTTCAAAAATATGTGTACCTCGGGCAGTCATTGCAGTTAGGTAGAAACAACTTCGAGGACGAGGTGAACAGGAGAATTCGGTTGGGTTGGGCAGCGTTTGGTAAGCTACGTCAAGTCTTCTCATCGTCGATCCCACAATGTCTAAAGACTAAAGTCTTTAATCAGTGCGTCCTACCCGTCATGACATACGGAGCCGAAACGTGGACACTGACGGTACGGCTGGTCCACAAGTTCAAAGTCGCTCAGCGGGCTATGGAACGGGCTATGCTCGGAGTTTCTCTTAGGGACAAAATCAGAAATGAGGTGATCCGGCAGAGAACCAAAGTTATCGACATAGCCCACTGGATTAGCAAGTTGAAGTGGCAGTGGGCTGGCCATATTAGCCGAAGAACCGACAACCGTTGGGGTAAACGAGTTCTTGAGTGGAGACCGCGGCTTGGCAAACGTAGTGTAGGACGCCCTCAAGCCAGGTGGAGTGATGATATACGCAAAACGGCTGGCAGGAGCTGGATGCGAGAAGCCGAAGATAGAACAAAGTGGCGTGCAATTGGAGAGGCCTATGTCCAGCAGTGGACTGCGATAGGCTGATGATGATTATTCGTTTTCACTTTTCACACGCGAGACAAACTAATTTTAGAAGATTTTAAATGCAGTTTTGTTTCTTTTAAAAAATAAAGGAATGTTTCCTTTCAGTAAAATACTCGTACGCTAACTAAAGGATTTAAGGTAGCTCTACAAGGCCCATATTTTTATCTGTTTTCGATTGTTTTTCTGTATTAATTAAAAAAAAAATATATATATATATATATATATATATTATTCTATTATAGGTATACATTAATTGGACGGGGTTTAAGTTATTCCATATTATTTCTAATTAAATTTAATTTAGTTAATCGATTAAAATACTTAAATTTCCGATGTCTTGTTATAAACAAGACATCTATATCTTCTATACATATAATAAAACTGTAAATTTCACGTGTCTGTACATGGCCGAACTTAGTGAAAAAAAATATTAGGAAATGTTCGAAAAGAGTATTTAAACACTTTGCTGCATTTTTAGAAATGTCTGTCTGTCTGTCTGTCTGTCTGTCTGTCTGTCTGTTTGTTTGAACACGCATCACGCAAAAACTACCGTACAGATTCGGTTGAAATTTTGCACGTGCAATCTAATAAATGCAGATTAATATTTAGGCTATAAATTATCACGCTTTTTCCCATACGAGCTAAGCAGTAAGGGATAATGTCTGTAGCTATTTTTCGTTATAAAACAGTAACTACTTGACGGATCTTTATGAAAATTTGCAGTTTTATAGTAAATAATACTATAGGACATTATTTACACTATGAATCATTACGCTAACGTCTATGGGGAACGAGTAGCAACGTATTTTTTGTCGCACCATAATAGTTTATCACAAAATTTTCCACAATTAGACATTATCTATAATTGTAACCCATGGAATACATAACTTCACGCTAAAACTAAAAGGAGCTAAACACAACATTTTTAAGTTTCATTGTCTTTATCCTTTATTAATATTTTTCTAAATGTTTTAGTTATTTTTTCGACCGTAGGTAACTTATTTACTTTGGTTATTATTTTTTTATATTAAAAATCAAGTAAATTAGGCACCTAGGTAAGTTAATTATAGGTATTGCATGCACTGCTGAGAGTAATGAATTAATCGTAGTAGAAATGAAAAACAATATTACATTATAATTAAAAAGTATTCGACATTTTCCAGAAATGATTGTGTTCGTCTAAAAAAAAAGACAATACACACGTAAAAAAAATACATGTAGCGCCATCTATGAAATCAAATTGTTCACCGTGATCAAATAATTTTGATCACGGTGAACCACAAAACAACGGCAACATTCTTGAAAGTAGATGGCGTTGTATTCAATAATGTTCTATACTTAGTAAAAGAAGTTTTAAAAAGTAACACATTGCTATGATTTTTAGAAATGTTTGTCTGTCTGTCCGTTTGTTTGACCACGCATCACACAGGTGCATCGAGGATCATGTTTTGGGGTTATAGTTGGAGATCACATGTTCATAAACTCAACGATAATGAATGGCTCAACATCGGTCAAGTGTGAGTAGTTCGGGTGACGGGAGGAGGGGCGTCTTTGTCTGTCAACCGTACCTACCATTGACTTAGTATTATTTTCCTCTGTCTACGGTACCTACCTTTAGGGATATCTGACATTTTCGCGGACATGACACACATGACACGCTCTGTGTTTGTTTACTAAAGTGTTACAGCAGTTTTATATGCATTTCAGTTGTATACCTTAGCAGACAAAGGAAAATCCTGAAAAAACATTTTATTAGTATTGCGTTGTAACACTATATGAAATACACCCTATTTTTAGCCAAAATGGCAAAACAGAACCCTTATAGTTCCCTTATGTCCGTCCGTCCGCAGCTTAGCTCAGAGGCTGTTAGTGCTAGAAGGTTGCAACTTTTGCATGAATAAATTACTAACGCCGATAAAGTGAAAGAATAAAATCTTGAAAATCATTATTTTTTTAAGGGTACCTCTCTTAAATGTAAAGTGGGGATGTGATTTTTTTTCTCACCTACCTACCCCATCGTGTGTGGTATCATTAGATAGGTCTTTTAAAAAGCGTTTAGGGTTTGTGAAAACTATTTTTAGATTTAAGGATTCCTTTGTGTATAATATTAGGCTTTATAGTGAACATTTTTGTTAGAGTCAAGTGTCCCCCTGCCAGCTAAATGGTTGATGTTGGGTATGTGAAAAAATTCAGGGTAGTAGTATAAATACTAAAATTATAAGGAAAACTAGCACAGTTAAGTACTTAGGCTTTACAAGTTTACGATAACATGGGAAGTAACAACATTTTCGTACAAATTCTATTGAAAATTATTAGGTAATACCTAAGTAGGTATAACGTTGAAAGAATGAAACAAAAACAACAGAAAACCCACTTCTTAAGCCGCACACCAAACTAATTATCTAAAAGAATACAACAGATCGATTTTTATTTAGTACACAGAAGACACATGTATAGACATTATTATAATATAACAGGAAAAGTCATGCAGAAGATAAAAATAAACAATAAATAAAACAGTGAAATAATAAAAATAACAATAGACAAAAAGAAAACAAACACAAATTAATAACAAAAAACACAATTAACGAATACATAGTCATAGTCTGTATTTGGTACTTATTTATTTTCACAAAGCTTTTGGGTGTTGAAGCTATCAACAGATGAGTATAATGACGATTCTCCGCTGCTGAGTCATACCGCGGTCCACCCGACAGGACTGTTTCCAACATATTTACACAGAAGTTATTTCGTAACCTAAACTACCTTAATTTAAACCCGACTTTCACGCGAACGAAGTCGCGGGCACAGCTAGTCGGAAATATATTCAACGTACATTGTCAACGTGAAGTTGTCAATTGTTTACTATACAACCATTTACAAAAATACAAACAACCTATAATCTAGCTTCACATAAATCTACACTTCTATACTAATATTATAAAGCTGAAGAGTTTGTTTATTTGTTTGAACGCGACAATGGCAAAAAACGGACAAAATTAGCCTAAATGTTCCATCTAAATTTATAAAGTTCAACCCTCCTAATAATATACCAAAGGTTTCCACTAACTACAGACAAAATTCTTTCCTAGTGCGAGCAAGTCGTAATTTCAATAAAATTAGTAAAACAAGCGATTTGGACCCGTTTGTTACAAGCGTTGCAGCAGCGAGGCGGAGTCTGAGCCTGGATTTTTTAAATTAAAATATGTGAACAGTATGTATTACATATTTAAGATTTTCTTTTTTTTTAACGTATGTGAATGTAACGTACACAGTCATAGCTTCCCTATACAGTTGTTTATAAGTGAAGACCTGTAATTGGCTTTTTGTTGGTATTCTGTCATTTTCTTCCACAAATGTTGTAGCTATTAGTTTTCCGCAGTGAAATAAATAGAGGAAAGCTACAGGTTATACAACATCACGGAACGACCAATAGGAGCGGAGCAGCAATGAAAAATGTTGCAAAAACGGAGAAAGTTTCGCTTTTATTTATCTAGCCTCCCAGCCCGCAAACAAATTAAATCGTGCATTATGGAACTACATTACAAAAATCGCAAAAATAAGTAGGTAGAGTACATAAAGTAATAAATGAATGATCTTGCTTTTACTTTCTTTAAACATTCTAACTCCCTGTCAAGGGTCTCCCATGTGCTAAAGACGGCCCTGGACGTGGTCACGTTCTGGGCCTCCACAATTTATTTTAAATTTTATTTGTTTTTTTATTTAATATTTGCTGTCAAAACTTCTTCTTCTTAGCGTTTCGGCGTTTCGAGAGCAAAATAGTAGAATTATTAAAATAGTAGTAATAGTAACCTCTGGTTATTTATATTAATTTACCATTTCAACAATTTTATGAAATATTGAAATGCAAGATGTTTTAGATCGTTGTATTTAGTTTTTACTAAATGGTTAAAAATGTAAAATTTATTTTGTAGGTACGAACTCTATTCCAATAATTTTACCAACTCAAGGTATAATAAAAAATGGGTCTTTTAAAAATCCTAAAAATATAAAAATGTATAAAAAACCGAAATAAAATTATACCCTAAAAATAGAAAAAAGACTGTCTGGCAACACTGCAATAGTAAGTTTTTCTACTTTTGTTGATCTCTGTAAGCCATTGTTTGAGAAACTAACAATTTTCTAAGTGTAATCATTTTGTGTCATGTGAATTTTAAACTGTGCCTTGATTGCGATAGAAGATAGTGCTACATTCGTTAAAACACATGAAAGATCCGGCGACCGAGGCCCATTTGTTTTTATTATGACGAAACGCCGAAGAATTCTTCACGCCGACAAGATAATACAAAATGTTATGAATGTGTTTTGTTTATTAATGTTCCTACAATTAAAAGGTGAGCTTGCATTAGTTTTTATATATTTGGGCACAAATTTCATTTCATACTTAGATTCACAAGACGCGCCTGGGATCTTGAATTTTAGAATGTAGTTGAAGTTACTTTTTTTTGTTACGCACTTGTTATTCTTGTGATCGGTGTAGACTTTCATTAGTCTAGCAAATACATATTACATATTTAACTCAGATAAATACACATACTCAAAGTTGAAAATCAAATCCTATACATTAATTTTTGAATCATAGCATCCAATGAAAAAACTTGTAACATTAATACTTAATGAATTAATTTAACATAATTTGTACAGTTACTATAGTATCAAAATTAAGCAGTTACCTTTTTTAGTCTTCAAACATTTGTATTGTATGACAATACCCATATGGATAGAATATCAACTCACTATCAAAGTGACAAAAATTATTCACTTTTTAATATAAACATACCACAATCATTATAATAAATCTATTGCTATAATAAAATTGATGTCAATGTGACATTGATTTGTTAGTAAACATTCTAATTAATTGACCCCAATATATTTTTTATTTTAATTATACCTTCTTTATTACTTACACATTTAATTTATTCAATTAATATTGCAAATTATATAGGTGTAATGTAACAAGTAAAACAAGCATTTACTATGCACCAATAAGCCATATACTGGCATATTGCTTCTATCGTAGGTTCATACATATGGCAATGGTTGTAACATTGACTAAACCACTTTTACAGGTTATTATTCAGTAGTGAGCAACCCCATACTGTTATACTCAACTGCATCAGATATTCGAGTAGCAAATACCTCACAACTTGGCAAACTAAATACTATAGTGAAGGACTTAGAGCAGGGTTCTGCAGTGGACTTCCTTCACAGTAAGGATCTTATATGTTGGTCAGATCAGACTGCAGAATTGATACAATGCATGAGTTATAATGAAACACATGTAGGAGATAAGGTAAGCACAGATTACATTTATTAAATAAAATTGTCACCCGAGTCTGTCAGCCCTATACAGTAGACTTCCATTTATCCGAGAATAAGGGTAAGATTATAGCATATTGTAGTTCAAAACTTTTGAAAAATAAACAGCTCTGTAATCTTACAAATTACTTAAGTAGGTACTTGCATTAAAAAAAGAATCATATCTGCTTATAATGATAATGGTGTCCTAACCAACATTGGTTACTGCAGCCAATCTCATTAGAGACTATCCAGGAGCTATTATAGTGCACAAGTGTATAAGCAGCCACAGGTGTACTCTCTATTTTCTGACTCTTATAATCCCATGGGACAGAAATCTCATACAACTAGAGAAGAATTAGGCAACAAACCCATAGTGGTAACATTGCTTAGCCTTCAAGATATCACGATTGGCTCAGTCGCACTGAGTCAGGGATTCATATTACATGATAAAAATAGGATAAGCAGCTTGATGAATACAATATCAGAATTTATATAGCTAGAAAAGAAACAATGGGTTGAAATCCTGGAGTGCCGGCAGAAGTGAAATCTTGAACATTAAAGTTGTCCATTTTTTTAACATTCTGAAGGAAATAATTTCGCACAATTTGCTTTATTTATCAGTATAAAAGTACTACCATTTATGTTGTAAATACAATATTCATATAATGACACAAACATGATAATTTATATTACATTATAAATTTAATACTTCAGATCTATTACCCTGTAGTACAAACACATGCACACTGGTGCAAATGCTGTGTCGCTTAAACCAAACAGCAGGAGCAGGCATACATTTTCGCCGCGCCGTAGAAAGAGAGGAGTATATATATATATTACTTCCTCTCCTACGCTGCGCCGTCGGTCTACTCTCCCTCCGTCTTACGAATTTTCAATCAGATCAAGTGTCCCGTTTTTGAATTGATGAAGATTTGACTCTGGATAATAAGGGGTGCTGAATTAGACAGGGGCTGAATTAATGCAGGTCTACTGATAATCTTGAAACTTTGCATGTTACAATTATATGATCTTTGATAAAAACTGCAAGAATCCCTGTCCTGTGTTGGGTTTTATAAACAGCCATCAATATCGATTATTCGGCTGATTCATTTATTATCAGAAATTCATTACCAACTCAGATTGATGAATATTAACAATGACATATTAAATAATTATAAATACTCAATTTCGGTTTTGTAACATACCTGAATGAAAAGTCGTAATGCTTTATTAAATAAAACTTGGGGACAGGAACTCTTTATATGTAGTGAACTATCAGAATTAACCTAGAAGTTTGAAAGACTTTAATTTTCACAAAAATGAAATTGTAGATAATAGTAGTAGGCAACTTTATCATATTATTATTTTACAGCCAACCAGTTGGCCAAAGTCATACCTAGTTGGCCATGTCATCATATTCATTGTCACCAAGAAGACAGATACCTAATAATGGTTATAATATGGTATTCTTTTTCAGATTAAGATAGTTTCAGAGGGGCTAATTACACCTACAGGTATTGCAATAGACTGGTATACAAACAAGTTATACTGGACAGATGGTGAAACAAACAAAATAGAAGTTATTTGTATAGAACAGAAACATAGAAAAGTTTTATTCTGGTCAGAAGTTGATTTGGCTAGAGCTATTGCTGTTGTTCCTAAAGAAGGGTAAGGAAGTCAGTTTTCAAATTGATGCCTGTGCTGTAAAGAGTTGTGATGTGATGCCCGTGTTGGCTATAATACTAACATAACAAAATGACAAGATTTTGTAATGTGAGTACAATAATCATAATCTTGTTACTCAACCAGTTGCCAAAGACAATACATTTTTCGTTGTTATTTATATGAGAGGAATTTTAATTCTCAGTCCACAACTAATACTTGTTGGTTGTCAATAGCATTATTTCATCATTTTCAGTTAATTGTTGGGGTTCCATATTCCGTCTCTCTGTCAAGGCCCTTTAAGATAACGTGTTGTTAACGTGTGGGGAGGTAATGAGTAGAAGTTAAAACCGTATTCTTGGGTCTGCAGTCCCATGAAGCTGTGAAAAAATATAACTTTTAAGTTAAAACGCAATAAACATACATACTGACACTCTTAAGGAACCAAAATGGGATTTTTCGTTGACCTAGAACTAATATACTAATACCATCTTATACTACAAGTATAGGAAAAAGTCTGAAAACTTTAAAAAAACTGTGATACTGAATTCCTGAACTATTTATAATATGTACCTGCAAATTAGTATGGAACCCTCGGTGGGCGAGACCGTCTCGCACTTGTCAATGTTTTTTAAGTCAGTATAATTTTTTAAATTACTTTTTATATAATTGTACAATACTTTCCCATATCGTTATGGGAAATTATTGTAGGTTTATAGGAGTTTGGCATAACTGTTAAAAGCATACCTAACAATAAAGAAATATAAAAAAAGAGAGTGGTTCCTTATTGACACCTCATTGGAACATAGTTCCTTTTGCTATATCTTTTTTGTTTGTGGGATAACTAATGATAAAAGAAAAATCTGGAAGAACATAATATTTTACTACTACCTCAACATAATCATAAAAAACAGATAAAATAAAATGAAATGAAATCGTCAATTTCTTTTTAAATACAACAATATTTAACACAACCTTAATAATCTAGCTTCACATAATCATAAATTATAAATTTTTGATCTATGTAACATTTTTTTTCGTCAAGCCTCTCAGCCCGCAAATAAAAACGTGCGATAAGGAACCACATCCTACGTTTCATTAAACGAAGTGTTGTATTATCTTAGAAATAATAATGTTATGTAAGTTGTAATAAGAAGTTAAAATGTGTGTAATAAGAAGTTAAAATGTCTTACAAAAGTTTAAATATTTTATTTCTTTGGATTGGCAATTATGTTTGTGTAGCAAGAAAATTGGTTCTTTTTTGACAACATTGTTTCCATTGGTATGGGAACCGTAATTAAAATACTTGTTATTATAAAACCTTATAAAACTCAGTTGCATTTCTCTCAATTGAATTTACAGGATAACATTCAAAGGACACCTCTTTTTTTGCATTTCAGTTTAATGTTTTGGACAGACTGGGGCGAAATTCCCAAAATAGAACGAGCTGGTATGAATGGTGATCCTGCTACAAGAAAAATTATTGTTAAAGATACTATTTTTTGGCCAAATGGTATCACTATAGATTATGATAACAACTTAATTTACTGGGTGGATGCCAAACTACATTTTGTTGATGTTATTGATTTTAATGGAGAAAATAGAAAAAGTGTTGTTAAAGAAGAACTTGTGTATCCATATGCACTGACATTTTATAATCATAAGTTATATTGGACTGACTGGAAAACATGGTAAGATTTTAAAAACATGATTCACATTGTAGGTACAATGGCACTTTATTAAACTTACACCAGTTGCTGTGCGTTCCACACTAGGTAAACAATGGGCTGACACATTAGTTCTGCTGTGTTAAACTCCTCAGCGGGGCCAAAGCAATTTTAATTCAATGTTACTGCCCACCTACAAAAGCCAGATCGCTGTTGCCTTGATGAGGTGACCCTGAATAGGAATATATAAATGGGTGAATAAGGTGGGCTGCCTTTTTAGGGTCCATACCCAAAAGGTAAAAACGGGACCCTATTACTAAGACTCGTCTGTCTGTCACAAGGCTATATCTCATGAACCGTGATAGCTAGATGATGTATTTCTATAATATATATCGCTGTAACAACAAATACTAAGAACAGAATAAAATTAATATTTAAGTGGGGCTCCCATACAACAATCGTAATTTTTATGCCAATTAATTGCTTGATCTCATGAACCGTCATAGCTGAAATTTTCACAGATGTTGTATTTTCACAGTTGCTGCTATAACAACAAATAAAAACAGAATAAAATAAATATTTAAGTAGGGCTCCAATACTACAAAAACGTTATTTTGTTGCCGTTTTTTGCACGATATTATAATATAGTGCCTAATTTTAGATAACGGTACGGAACCCTTCGTGCGCGAGTCAAACTAGCACTTGGCCGGTTTTGTACTAAACACTAATCTACATGAACTCTATTTTATTTAAATGGATCTAGATAGATCCGCCAATTAAAGCTGGCCTATCTAAGTATGTGCCGCTTCTTGTACAGGCGGAAAATTACGTAAGCCTGCAACTAATTGAAAACTGTATTTACTGACTGACAGATAAAATGACCTGCATATGTTATATTTTCTAGGTCAATTCACACTTGGGATATATCAACGAACGGTCCTATGAAGGAGCTGATAAAATCTGACCCAGTTCCAGTGGATCTCAAAGTGTATGATGGTAGCAGACAAGTCATGCCCTCTGGCGACTATCCATGCAAAGTTAACAATGGAGGATGTTCACATTTGTGTTTGCTGTCACCAAACCCACCAGGTGAAAATATCTTATTTTTAGATTGTTATCATAAAATAGCTGTTTTATTTGCGGCTTCTGTGTCTAAATTGACAGACAATTGTATCCACAAAATGGTTTCTAATATTATTTTGACGTTACTTTGTACTTTCCTCAGGCTATGAATGTGCGTGTCCAACGGGCTCTAAATTGAAAGAAAATAGCAATACGACTTGTTACAACAGTCCTCAGTCGTTGCTCATTGTTGCGCAACGTTCTGCTATTTCCAAAATATCACTTGATTCACCAGACTTCACACCATATACATTACCACTAAAGGATTTGAAGCGAGCCCTTACTGTGGACTTTGATCCTAAGAATGAATATATCTATTGGGCCGACAGTTTGGTAAGTATTTCTAGTATTTTTTTATTTAAAATAGAACATTATTATTATATTTCTACTTTGGAAGATATTAATAGGAAGAAAGACAAAATTACAATTTTAAAAAGGGCAATAAAGTACTGTAATATCTATGTCTAGTGAACAATTCAGCAATATGTTTGTCATGATAATCATTAACTGGTTTGTGGGGTACATGTACATGTGTTTGCTGAAAATATGCTTTTCCATGTTAAAAGTCGGTCTAGGTTCCTACGTTTAGCGTAACTGGAAGGCAGAAGACTGGCAAGTTTGCCGCCGGATAGAAAATGTAATAGGTAGGTAGGGGCAAAAGTATTTTGCATATTTTGAATGTATTGTAAATAATCAGACCTCTTAGATTGTTCTGATTGTAACTGGCTGGTTTTAATACCATTAAATTATGACATTCTGAATAAAACTAGTTCCCGCCACCCGAAACTAGTTCTAACTAGTATTTTTTTCCCGTTTTTGCAACATTTCTTATTGCTACTCTGCTCCTAATGGTCGTAGCGCGATGTTATATAGCCTTCCTCGATAAATGGGCTATTTAACAGTGAAAGAATTTGTCAATTCGGATGAGTAGTTCCTGAGATTACCGCGTTTAAACAAACAAACTCTTCAGCTTTATAATATTAGTATTTCAAAATAAAACATATATCTATAATTTTTTTTCTTTGTGTGATCAATACGAAAATACTTTTATAATAATAATAATAATAATATCTTGGGACAACTCACACAACGCTATCTGATCCCAAACTAAGCAGAGCTTGTACTATGGAAACCAGACAGCTGATAAACATACTTATATATTTCTAAATACATACATATTATATATAAATAACACCCAGACACAGAATAAACCATCGTGCTCATCACACAAAGTGTTATCCTGGGTGGGGATCGAACCCACGACCTCTTGCGTAGCAGTCGGATACACTCCCACCGCGCCACAGAGGCAGTCTTGCCCTTTTGCCTTCTCACTTTCTCACTTTTGCCCCGACCTTAAATGTTACGCACAGATTTCGTTTTATATCCTTTAATGCGACAATATTTTCAAAGTATCAGCAGAGGCTGATGCAACTCATCATGCTCATAACGCCATTGTATTGTCAATAAATATTGTCATAATTGATTTAGAGAAGTTACAGTATAGGTCCCCGTTACACTACCCTGTGGCACTCCAGCTTGAATTTTCTCGAGCTCTATATTTGCTTCTCCTTGACTGACAAAGTGTCTACCAATAAGATAAGATTTCATTAGATTGTTATGATTGATGGGTAGTATATTTTTAGGGTTCCGTAGCCAAAATGAAACCCTTACAGTTTCGTCATGTCCGTCTGTCTGTCCGTCCGTCTGTCTGTCTGTCCATCCGTCTGTCTGTCCGTCCGTCCGTCCGTCCGTCCGTCCGTCCGTCCGTCCGTCCGTCCGTGTGTCACAGGCATTTCACTGAAATACTACACAATAAATTATTAAATTTGGTGAAAACTTGCCTAGTAGTAGCCGCTACTTAAATATAGCTAAATAATAAAAATAAATATTTTAGTGGGGCTCTCAATCAAACACTACCTTGTAATACATAATTCGACAGGTCCTTTAAAATCATTTTGAGGTTTTGATTAAGCGAACCCTACACTGAGCATGGTTCGTCATCCACTTGCCTGGTTTTTTATGCCGGTTTTAATAATATATTATTACAGACGTCCATTATGCCAGACTTAATCAAATGCCAGTGATTTGTCTAAAATACTAAAAAGATGTTGTGTAGCAGCGAGACTATGGATTTGTGTGACAGTGGTACTGTAGTTTTGCCGGATGCCTAATTGATGGGCGGGAATAATTTTTAACTACTTGGTACTAGAAGTAAACCAACCCAGAAATAAAGTCACCGTTACTTTGAATGTAATTGGGGGCAGCACCTTCAAATATTTTGACCTGGTTTGGGCATCATCATTCTCGTCACTCTCGTGTTAAGAATGTTATGTACTTATCTGGTAGCTCTTTCAAGATCTAATATGATTTCTTCTTTGCTGATTTTTTTAATAGGCAACTTGGAGGTTGGAGTGTTTGATCCAAGAATTCTCCCAGTCTTTGTGGAGCCAATGTAGGGATTTGATTTAAACACTCGTAAATGTTCCTCGAACATAATAAGTTATCTCAAAATCATTGTTAGCCCAGGAATGGTTTACGTTGAGCAAAGGTGGTTTATGACTTTTTGGGACTATGAAGGCCTTCGTCGCTTTCCATAACCAGTAGTCGAGGATTCAGCGTCCAACTGGTGTAAATATGTAGCGGCATTTTGGTTTGTGTCGTTACCAAGCAGTTACTGTTATCTATTGTCAATAAGCGGGTTCATTTTAATGACGGTTCATGTTAAACGTGAACTACATTACATTCGGAAGGCGGCGGGCCAGGTGTTGTAGCATAAATTAGGAGAGGTCCATGTCCAGCAGTGGACCGATACTGGTAATTGTCATTAATCCAAGATTTCCTTCTTTCAGGGGAAAACAATATCTCGAGCACGTCTGGACGGCAGCGAGCAGACGGTAGTGATTCACAGCAGTGGAGTACCTGACAGTATAGCCATTGATCCGTTAGCTAGAAATTTATACTGGACTGACCCTGTGACGGATACCATTAACGTAGCGAGACTAGACGGCACTTCAAAAAAAGTAAGTCTATTTATAAATTTTTAATTTTTTAAAGGCAGATCTGGCCTACAATTTGTTTAATGTACATCTTTTTTAAACAAGCTAGCAAAAATCCGGACTGCCTAAAATGAAATACTGAAATATTTTGGCCCCAAAATCCGCCATTTTTTTTTTTCAACCTTTATTTACGCACTCTCACAACTGAGACGAATCTAACGATACCTCTTAAGCTAAAATCCATCGATTCCAATACCATCCATCTGGAGCATGCGAAGAAATATACAATTATACATACAAATGCAAAAAGCTTATGTTTTTCGAATGTATATTCGAAAAACATAACTAGCTTTTTGCTTTTCTGCCGCTGCTTGCTTGACTTATAGTTTGCACGAACAACGCGCAGTTGTTAGAATACAAATGGATGTTTTCATTATATTATCTGTAACTTTTTTCAGGTATTAATTCACAATGACCTATACGACCCTCGAGCGATAGCGTTACACCCTACAGCCGGATGGATGTTTTGGTCTGACTGGAATGAGAAAAAGCCTAAGATTGAGCGCGCGAATTTAGACGGTAGCGGCCGAATGTTGCTAATATCTGAGAAATTGACTTGGCCGAATGGTATCGCACTTGACATTGTGAAGAACAAACTGTATTGGGGTGATGCTAGAACACATAAGATTGAAGTAAGTCATACTCAATATATTTTTCTGTTAACTTTCACACATTTTGTTAAGGTCTAATTTCAATAACTTTTGGCTTAGGACGTTTAGGGACTGTTATTGTAAAATTGACATAGCTGTGTGTATTGTTGTGTATTTTCATTAAAACTCTAGTTGTAAAAACACCGTTTCATTAAGATTGCACTTGCAGAACATCTATCAATTCGGCCATGTTGTATCAGTGAGAGGAATAGTGGTAACACTATGGTGATCTTATATTTGGTCGTATGAAATAAAGATATTATTTGAGTTTGAGTAACTTTACATCGTCATTCTACAATATTGAATATACTAAAGCAAAATCCGAACATCTAAATTTACTTTCGTTTGTTCAATAGGTGTGTAACATGGACGGAACGGAAAGGAAAGAACTACACAACAGTGAAATATTGCATATCTTTGGACTTACACTGCTTGGAGAACACCTGTACTGGACTGATATGCAGAAGCGTACCTTAGATAGGATCAACAAAAACACTGGTAACGTATAGACCTTGTTTAGGTAATTTTTATAATATAGGTCATACCATTTACCGTCTACCGTATTTGAAATATAGTATGTTTGGTTTTCTTCTATTCAATTTTAAAAATATATTTAAAAGTTAACATTCTCTACTTAAAATGCTGCTGTTAAAGTTTTATGAAAAAAAAAGGGTTTGATTATATGATCATTCGATTATTATTCTTCGCGTCAGGTGTTACACAGCGTCCGCGTATTTCACACAAGATTGTTCGTTGCAGGCTTAGAACGACAACCTGTAGTCGAACAAATGGCGAACATGATGGGAGTAAAAGCGTTTAGACTGGGCGAGTCGTACGGATGGAACCACTGCGCCACTAACAATGGTGGTTGCTCGCACCTGTGCTTCAATACACCGAAACAATATGTATGCACTTGTCCTCTGGGTATGTATCTTTTTTATGCTAATAAAAGGCGGTGATGCACACACACACTAAAATGAATTATTATTCAAATATAAAGTAAATATTTATACCTTTTTTTCCCGACATACAATTTTATTGCTTGTTAGCCATTCTATACTCAGCCAGAACGGTATTAATCAATATGCTGTTTTTACTACTACAATAAATTACTGATTTGATATGAATTTGAGTATTTGATAACCGATTTGCTTTTTATTTCTATTTCTTCGTAATGCTATTCATAGGTTATATTTCATTTTAGGACGAGAATTAAGTAAAGATAAGAAAACATGCGTGGAACCCGAAGCTTTTTTAGTGTACAGCCGCAAAAATGTAATTGGTCATATAAGTATTGAAAACGAAAATAATGAAGCAGTACTGCCGCTTAAAGATTTGAAGGAAGTCAGGTAAATTTCGACCTAATTAAGAAACATATTTTTTCATCTGCACTTAATCAAGCTTAGCTCGGACAGATCAACACGAACGCTACAACGGTATGGTTTAGAGGGGACTCACTTGGGGTCCCTGGTCCCTTCGAGCTCCGGCGTCATAATTTTTTTGTATTTGATAGTGTCTACATTCGAATTTGTGCTAGCGCGCTGATGACGACTTTATATTGATCACTTAAATATCGATGGCTTACATTGTACGTAAAACATTTAAATCAGCTTGTTGCGATTTTTTTCTCCCCCTTTGGCGACATCAGGCGTTCTACAACCTTGGTCCTTTATTGTTTATGTTATTTACTAAAGGTTTGGTTCTTTAATTAAAATCGAATGTTGAGTGATCTTGATAGTAAATGGTTAACTTAGACGGATATCATATGTTTTTAGGCTAATCGTTCGCCAACTCGATCTGTATGTATTCCACAACTCTTGGCAGTTTTCTACTAACAACATTAATGCCTCCCAAAATAATCCGATATCTCGAATGTGTAACCATTACAATTTAATATGCTCTCAAGCTATTTTTTTAATGTATTCAAACATCTGTTAACTAAAGAAAAATTGTACATTGCTTATGAAATCACACAGTCTTAATGTTATAACGAAAACTGATATTTTTGCTATTCAAATTCAACATTGTTATTTATTTATTGCAGTGCATTAGCAGTACACATATCTGGCTCAAAGATTTACTGGTTTGACAGCAAAACTAAAACTATAAACAGATGCTCCATTAATGGCTCCAATATGGAGAAAGTTCTCGAATGGATGGGATTAGTCGAAGGTATGTGTATCCTCCTTGTTTTACCCAGGCACCTTTTAAAATAGTTAATAAATCTACTACTGTTTATTTTTACTATTTTTGTGACCTATCACAAGCGTCGCTTTTGCTACCTAAGTGAATAACGAATTTCGAATATTGGAATATATACTTTTTTTTTTAATGATAACTTGCAATGTGGTATATTTGGTCCGGCATTACTACCAATTTTGTTAACCTCTCCAGCTAAACTAAATTGCTTGTGTTAGGAGTAGGTTCACGTCGGTAGTATAATAAGTAGGATTCGGACCGGTGAACTCACGATTGGCAAGTCCGACACCTTAGCCATTAGACTACAGCCGCCTCATATTATAACAATAACGGTCCAAGCATACTGCCTTGTGGCATACCGTATTAAATTTCCCTGCTATTTGAAAGATATTTTTAGTTTGTTTACATATATATTTTTTTTAAATATTCTAGATATCTCTGTATATTGTTGTCGACCTGAAAATGATTGATTACATTTAATAGGTTGCCTCTAATTCCGTAATCGTAAAATTTGTTTTAAAGTACGTCGTGTTTTACAAAATCAAATGCTTTTGTCATTTCAGTAAAAATTGCACATACGGGGTTTCCTTTATCAACGCTCGTCGTATATGGTCCCTTTTGTTCTTCGCACAATATATTATTTTTGTGTTAGAAAATAATACATGAACTGCTAAATAATTTTTCAACTATCTTCGAGAATATTAAGATTAATGCCACTGGTCGCTAATTTGACATGTCTTCCTTATTATTTTTCTTATGAATCGGTTTTATAATAACAGTTTTAAGACTATCAGGAAATATACCACGGCTTATAGTTAAATTTATAATATAGTAGAGCTATAATATCAGACACATATTTTATTGCTATGGTTGATATGCCATCATGAACAAAGCTTTTTTTATTCTTTAGTTGTCCTTTTGTCCGCATAACATCTTGTGGAACTACTGATGCCTTAAATAATGAACTTACAGTTACTTCTGATTGATCTTTTTTGTCATGTTACTTCGCCAAAAGATCATAAATCGAAAGATAGAAAAAATCACAATTAGGTACTTTATTGTATTCTAGGCCTAGCAATTGACTGGTCGGGACAGAATATTTATTGGACAGACACTGCAACACAACGAATTGAAGTGGCCCGACTAGATGGTTCCAGCCGAAAGGCGTTGATATGGCAAGGGCTTAAGAAACCTAAGAGCATTGTACTGGACCCTAAAAAAGGGTATGTATTTGTATTACGTCTTCGTACATTATGTTGGTATGGTTGACCTTTTATTGTTGTGGTTTTGTTGATTAAAATGCACTGTAAAAATGTTGAATTTAAGAATTTATTTCCATCATTACTAATGAAAAAAAAATCAATACATTTTTAGCCCTTTATTTTCATTACAGTCATCTACTCCCGGAAGTTTAATTATTATCAATCTATGTTTTTAAATTTACAGCTACATGTATTGGTCAGAACTGGGCTCAAAAACTATAAAGCGAGCGGGCATGGACGGTTCCTCCCCAACTATTCTTTTAGATCAAGTTGGCAAGGTACACTCCCTTGCCATAGACTATGAAAATCGTGCCATATACTGGGCCGCTCTAGACCCACCCGCAATAGAGTTTGCATTTATAAATGGAACTGGAAGGAAGATTCTAGTCAACAATGTGTCTATGCCTTTCACTTTGGCCTTACATAATGATAAAATTTATTGGGGCGATTGGAATACGGGTAAGTGTTTTTTTTAAATAGTTTAATCTATGATATATTTTCTAGTTTATATATTTTAGATATAAGCAATTAGAAAAATCAAATATAGTTTTTGAGAAAACACGATTATAATACAATATCGCTTTTTTTTTACTTTTTTTTACCCCGAAACGAAATTTCATAAGTTTCGTACTAAACGCCCACAGGTATTATAGAAACAGCGTCAAAAACTGACGGTAGTTCTCGCAAGGTGATTCACAATGGGGTCGAATACATATCGGAATTGAAGGTGTTCGGTCGATGGCGCGAACCTTCGAACCAGTGCGGCGCGGGCAACGGCGGCTGCGCGCATCTGTGCCTCGCCGCGCCGCAGGACTACCGCTGCGCCTGCCCTGCGCACTACCGGCTCAACAGGGACAACCTCACTTGCACCGGTATGTATACAGTCTGTGCCTCGCCGCGCCGCAGGACTACCGCTGCGCCTGCCCTGCGCACTACCGGCTCAACAGGGACAACCTCACTTGCACCGGTATGTATACAGTCTGTGCCTCGCCGCGCCGCAGGACTACCGCTGCGCCTGCCCTGCGCACTACCGGCTCAACAGGGACAACCTCACTTGCACCGGTATGTATACAGTCTGTGCCTCGCCGCGCCGCAGGACTACCGCTGCGCCTGCCCTGCGCACTACCGGCTCAACAGGGACAACCTCACTTGCACCGGTATGTATACAGTCTGTGCCTCGCCGCGCCGCAGGACTACCGCTGCGCCTGCCCTGCGCACTACCGGCTCAACAGGGACAACCTCACTTGCACCGGTATGTATACAGTCTGTGCCTCGCCGCGCCGCAGGACTACCGCTGCGCCTGCCCTGCGCACTACCGGCTCAACAGGGACAACCTCACTTGCACCGGTATGTATACAGTCTGTGCCTCGCCGCGCCGCAGGACTACCGCTGCGCCTGCCCTGCGCACTACCGGCTCAACAGGGACAACCTCACTTGCACCGGTATGTATACAGTCTGTGCCTCGCCGCGCCGCAGGACTACCGCTGCGCCTGCCCTGCGCACTACCGGCTCAACAGGGACAACCTCACTTGCACCGGTATGTATACAGTCTGTGCCTCGCCGCGCCGCAGGACTACCGCTGCGCCTGCCCTGCGCACTACCGGCTCAACAGGGACAACCTCACTTGCACCGGTATGTATACAGTCTGTGCCTCGCCGCGCCGCAGGACTACCGCTGCGCCTGCCCTGCGCACTACCGGCTCAACAGGGACAACCTCACTTGCACTGGTATGACCACATCTAAATTATTGTTCAGCAGCTTTCGTGTATAGAGACTTTGACCTTAGGTTTTATTTCAGAACCTGAAGAATTTCTACTGTTCGCCCAAAAGAACGCAATAGGCAGAATAGTAGTGGCAAACGGAGAATGTAACGATGTCTATATACCACTGACTGGACTTAAAAACGTAAAGGCCATTGACTACGATCCTATCAAAAAGTAAGTTCATTTTTGGTATAAGTACCGCATTTCGTTGGTGTTATAATATATGTTAACTAGTAACAGGTGACAAAATTTTAATTGATTATATTATTTTCTAGACATCTATACTGGATGGATGAAGATAGCCACGCAATTCACCGTGTACCAATATCATATTCAGCTACATCTGTACCTAGTGAGTCAGTGGCCGTGGTCACTGGCCTCACCAGACCTTTCCATATGGTGTTAGACGTGCTTGGACGAGCGCTGTATTGGACTTGCGCAGATACAGATTCCATTAATGCAACGTCAATTGGCAATATCTCATCGTCAGGGATCATACTAAGAGGCGATAACATGATGCCAAGACATTTAGCCTTCCACCAAAACAAAAGGTACGTGAAAATGTTGTGCTCATCACGCAAAGATTTATCCTGGGTAAGAATCCAACCCATGTCCTCTGGCTTAGCAATCATGGTCACTGACTACTAGACCAACAGGCCAGTCACTTAAACAAAGTAAATTAAATTTATTATTATTAACATTATTACATTTAGCTACAATTTGTATTCAATGTATTGAAACCTGTGTGTGTGTGCCTTTTCTGAAACATGGTTTAGTAATTTCGTTGTTTAATTAAAGTTGAAAAAATTTCAAATATTCGGCAATAGATGCATACACACTATAAAAACGTTTTTACAAAAAAAAAAAAAACCGATTTCCAAAATAAATATAAGGTAACTAAAAGCAAAAAAGAATATAGGTACAACAACAAAAAATAATTACTAGACCTTCAGGTCCATTACATGATTTGACGGAGGCGAAGAATCAAGTATCGAACACAGTACCCAGATCGCAACTCGCAATATTTATTATTGAATAGTTCCGCTGGTCATCTGCGTCTTCATCATCAGTTCCATTTTACTTAATGGTGCTTTTTAAGAGTAAAAGCACGAATCACAACAAAATATACCCAAATTACTATAGGCGTGCCTTTAATATTAGAAAGAGTGACCTCGATTTCTCCAAGACCTCATCATCAAATCCGAACTTTGATGTCAATGGAACCAATCTGGAAGCGGTCTAACCGTCTGCGAGTAATCGAATATAAAAAAAAAACAACAAAAAATAAACAGTCGAATTGAGAACCTACTCCTTTTTGAAGTTGATTGAAAATATTAAAACAAAACAAGGGACACCCGGATGGAACGAAGTACTTATCTTATTTTTTTTTTTTATAATCTTTTCAGCACCACACTGTTCAATGCGAAATAAAAAAGACGAAACGAAAATAACTTACAAAAATACGATTGTATACCGAAGGCTCGAACCCACAACTACACATTGTCACCAATACTGTGTACCGAATTTATGCCTCTAGACCAAATCGACAGGTGACTTCTTCGTCAAATTAGATGTTCATATCTTACGCGCACGCCGCGCGGGTTGTGTGTGTCAAAAAGTGTCGTTACAACTTTTCGTGAGATTTTTTTCCGTCTAACCCCCTTTCACAACGCGCGATAAGAAACTTCGTTCGAACTCGCTGGTTGCCATTGGTGTCTACTGCAATATCTTAAAAGCTTTTGATTGTGTTGTGTAGAGCTTACCAAATTTATTTTCGCTATGACGCCCTTGGGAGTTTGTAGTTTTTTTGTGACGCCGCCCGCTCCCTCCCACGGTCTACCCAAAAATAACTTACCAGTGTGTAATTCTAGCCTAGTGTCAAGTTAACAAAAATAACATACAATTTTTGTACTATTAACTCCAAATAACATATATTTGAAACTAGCAAAAACAAAATAAATAAAAAATTAAAGAGATAACGACTGGCTACTAGAGATAACAGGAGAAGGTTCTGCTTGCTTTTCTGAGTATAGCTTCTCAAAACAGGGCTTATGTTTGGATAGTCAAAATGCACACGGCGTTAATATAACTCCCACACATTGTCTTACGGATTACCAATAGGTATGAGCGTTCCACAAGGATCCATCCTCGGTTCTTTTAAATTTTTTTGTGTACAATCTACCATTCTACATTTGTAATTTATGCGATATTATTTTATTATTCAATCAGTAAAGCAATCATTATGTAATCAAAAGCCATCTGGCGAGGCTATTACACAATTGATGAATATTAGAAAGATAAAGTAAAGCGAATTTAGTTGCCTGCTGCTTTTTACTTTGGTGCTAATTGTTAAATAGTAAAATTATGATTTATCACAAGAATAAATATGATGTTAAATTTGATTTAAATATTAGATGATTGTTTAAATTACAAGGATTCTACTATGGAACGATGCTGGCCACGGAGTGATAATGCGAGCTAACGTAGATGGAACGTCGCGGATGGAACTGGCGCGAGCGAGCAATGCCACCGCTCTCACTGTCGACCAGACGACCGGGACTGTCTACTGGGCTGTTAATAGACAAATACATGCCGTGGATCTCGACTCTTCAAACAAGTAAGTTATTAAAACATAGTCACTATGAAATGTTTCATGTAGTTTGTAAAGTATGTAGTTCGCATATGAAATTGAATGTGTAGTGATGATATTATTAAGCTAAATTTCGAAAAGTGTCTCAATGTATACAGCTCTCGTATCGGTGTCTTTGGTTATTGATTGTTTGAAACTATATTTGTCATTGCAGTAGATACAATTGAGATGTACCTATATTTTGCGCAGGCGCGTAGTGTGGCAAGGCGGGTGGGCCGGCACGCTGGCCACGTACGGCGGCTGGGTGTACTTCAGCGGCGGCGAGCGCGCGCTCATGCGCGTGCCGCTGCACCGGCGCGACGCGCCCGCCGCGCCCGTGCCGCACGTGGCGCGCCTCGTCGCCGTGCGGCACGTGCACAAGGTACGTGCGAGCCGTGAGCGAGTGTCCTCAATGGACTGTCGTGCCTACTGTGTAGTATATCGTGTGCCCAGGTGAACCGGTCGCACCCGTGCTACTCCGGAGGTACGTGCGGCGGCGCGGCGGGCGCGTGCGGCGCGGACGGCGCGTGCGGCTGCGCGCTGCGCTGTGCCGCGGCGCCGCGCGCCTGTGACGCGCACCGCTTCCTGTGCGACGCCGCCGCGACGGACCCGCGCTGCATCCCGCTGCATTGGAAGTGAGTACACTTTATTATGGGTATATCCACGAGCGTCTCCGTCGTACTGATACGTTAGCACGTTAATGTGTATTTTTGCAGATGTGACGGTCAAAAAGACTGCGAGAACGGCGCCGACGAAGCCGATTGCGGTGCGTGCGCGGCGGGGCTGCGCTGCGCGGACGGCGCGTGTGCGCCCGCGCTCGGTGCCTGCGACACTGGCGCCTATTGTGAGCGGACGCCATTACCGGACGGCTTCCGGTATGTAAACAATCAATAAATAACTGAGGCCTCATTCAAACGAGCGTAATTTTATCGCGGATCATTTAGAATTTCTTATTACTATTCACACGAGTGTAAAAAAATGCCGGCGTTGCAGTCAGTGCACCATAGCACGGTAACATTATCTATACAGTATCTATAACATTACCATAAAGTTAATTAGGCATTATTTTTATTAACGCTTCACGCGACATCTATCCACAACCTTTTCAACTAAATGGTTTTCGCCATCTAGCGGAAATCCTTTAAACTTAGTATTGTATTGTCAAATCAATAATTGATTTGAATTATTTTCGAAATTTATAGAAAGTATCTGTTTAGATGATTTAAATATTTATATTACTAATCCAGAGGTCACTATCGCTGGTTGTCTTCGAAATCATTTAGAGATGGACGATTCCAAGATACGAGTTTTAATATAATAATAATAATAATAATAATAATAATTTATTCATGAAAGTAAAGGTACAATAAACTTATATAAAGGTATAATAACAAATAGCACAGTTAAGTATTGGCCTGAACTAGGTTGAAACCTGTGTTTCAGGCTAGAAAGTAAAAAGTATTTTAATAAATACTTTTTGAAACTAAAACTATACTTAATAACTAAAAGGAAGAAAACATAGACTAAAAAAATAACATTTACAAAAAATAGGTAATTATAAGAGATGTTACAACAATAGGTCTTATTTATTTTAGTACAAGTAATAAGTCCTCCGTCTGTTCGTATGACATATCTTGTAATTGGGAACTTACAGCTTGTTTACAATTAAAATAATTTAGGTGGTATATATTTACAATTCGATTTAATCTGTTATACAAAAAAGGGCCTATGAAATTAAAAAATCGGTTTGAGAACATATATCTTGAGGTGGAATCAGATGTGCAGACTATATCTTTTCGTCTCTTATTAGTTAAGTCAGTATTAAAAGTAAGTAGCTCGTGCTGTTTTAAAATTATATTTACTATAAAAAGCTAACGGACAGTCAATACCTTACAGCATTTATACAGGAGGAAGGTGGGATAAAGGAAATGTCGAAAAGTATGAACACAAATTAAGGTAGTTATGGGTTCCTGAATCGCAAGATCCTGAGCTAATGTTTAAATTCAAGTCACCTGTTAATATTATGTTTTTACATGAGGATAGTGATTTCAGTGTTTCATCTAGAGATTTTTGAAAGAGGTCAGAGTTTCTGAAGGAAGGAGATCTATATAAAGCAATAATCGCTGTATGTGAACCAATGTTAAGGATCAAACCATTGCAATCTTGAAGAGTTGGCTCCTCGACTGTGACCTTTAATGTTTTTTTAGCATATACCACGACACCATCATTTTGATTGTGATTTGTAGCGGTATAGTATACATTGTACCCCGGTATTATTGGGAGGCGATTTTGCCAGTTTATTAATCAACACTCGGTTAGAATGATTATATCACAGTGAACATTAAGCCTATGTAGAAAAACATGTAAACTATCTATATTTTTATGAATACTGCGAATATTCTGTGTAAGTATGGTTAGTGATTTTTGGTATCCGATAAGATATTGTCTGCAATCTTCAACCTCACAAAATTTTGATTCCGATAGGAAACTATTATCTAATTGCGTAATTAAATTTAAATCCATTTATGTAACTTAAATCTACCCTTAGTTCTAAAATACACGCGAGTATGTGGCGCTCTTAGGCGCCTTCATAATCAATTGAGTTTATGTACCTGAGTTCAGCTGCTTTTTTTGCAGGGCAGTCATTGTCACCCGTCTTGTGATTGTTCGGCTTTTTGAAACGCAAGCATGTTGCACATTTAGGCGCCTCTGATTTTGATTTGCACTCTTGAATAGAATGACCATCTTGACCGCAATGTCCACATGTAGAGTTAGGTGTTTTGCATGTTTTGGCTGCATGTCCGTACTGCTGGCATTTGTAGCATCTAGTCACTAGAGTAAAATCTCGCACAGGACAGGACGTCCAATTGATAAAAACTCTTTCTTGAATTAGCAGGGCTTTACGTATGACTGCTGATACTTCCAGTATATAATTGCAGGTCACTGCGTCTTTCTTCCCAGATTTGTGGCTGAGTCTAATTGAGGTCAAAAATGAATCTTTAGTTAAAGAGGGCATTTTTTCTACCAGGTTTTGTTCGTATACACATTTAAAAACCTCATTATCGCTCATTTGTGTCGGGACTCCTACGATAGTGATGCGGGGTTTGCGTTTTTGGGTTTCGTCGACGGTAAGACCTGACTTGGCAAGTTGTACAGATTGTTTGAGTTTTTCTAGGTCATTTTTAGACTCTGTGCTGATAATGACGCCTCCGTTTTTCGTGTTTCTGACTCCGCGGACTTTGAGTTTCATATCTTCAGGGCAGACAATTTTCTGGACCAAGGTTTTAGTTTCGTCGCTGGTTTTTGACCTGTCACTAGGGTAAATGGTCACGGAACTCAGGGGCGTTGGTCGAATGAAACTATTCGTCCCCTTCTTCACCATGTCAGCAAAAGATGAATTCGGCAATGCTTGTTTGGAACAGGACTCCTTAATCGTCTGTTTTATTTCAGATAAATCGTTTGCCAGATCTAGTAGGGCAGATTGGTTTTGCAAAGATACATGGGATTGGACTGCTCTATGTTTGATTGACTGATATTGGACAGCCAATTGTGAAACCCCACTACCAACTTTCCGGCAGAGGTTGGAAACTCTTAACTTCTGTTCCGAGTTCAGTTTACCTTCGGCTGAAATAGTGCATATTTCATTTAAGTATTGTTGGATAGATCCCATCCATTGCTGTAACTCAGGTGTTGATATGACTTCAAATTTCTCACTTTGGGACGTCGGCGGCCCTGGACTACCTTCCATTTTTAATTGGCCAAATGCACTAATAATAACTGTTCATAGTAAAACTAAACACGCATAACACACAAAGTCGGTAAACTAGGTCACTATTTATGCAATTGTCAATTTATTATTTTTAATATTTATGCGCACGTCTGTATGAAGCGATTGTTTATAATATATATATACACTGACGGACTCATAAACTGCATCAAAGTTCAGGTTTACTCTAAAAGGATTTTTTATAATAAGTATGCAAACTTTTTAGATTAAATTATATAAATATGGAAAGACTGGCTCTTAATCTTAAAAAAAAATTAAATTTAAAAATAGAACTGCGGTAAAACAAATGAATATAGCCGGGAAAAGAAAATTTACTCGTAGTATCAGATTTGCGTGTTATTTATAGCAAAGTTTTAAATTAATTCTCATTGATTTTTTTTGTTTGGTCAATTGAATTATTGTTACCAGCAGAATTGTTGGGTTAGTTTTTTAACACATCGAGAGTTTTTGAACCATAATATGGATACTTCGTCCGAACAAGCGGCACAAATTGTAGCATTGGTGCGGGAGGGCTTGGATCAACGAACGATTGGTAGAAATTTAAATTTAAACCAGTCTACGGTTTGTAGAATATACAGAAGGTTTGTAGAGACAGGTTCTTACAGGAGGAGACGTGGTACAGGCAGAACTCGAGCAACCACAGGTCGTGGTGACCGATTTATTGTTACAACTTCCCTGCGAAATCGTTTCCTCACGTCAGTTAACATCAAAACCGAGCTTAATGAAGTGCGTGGAAAAAACGTGTGTGCACGAACAATAAGAAGAAGGTTAAAGGAAGCGGCTATCACCCCTTTTAGACCAGCAAATGGTCCAAAGTTGTCTGCAGCTCACAGACAAGCTCGCTTAAGATTTGCGCGTCATCACCTGAATTGGACAGAAGAGCAGTGGGCCTCTGTATTGTTCACGGACGAGTGTAGGACATGTTTATATGGTGCAGATGGTCGCAGAAGAGTCTATCGTCGACGTGGGGAGCGATATGCTCAAAGTTGCATTGAGGAGCGTGTTCCTTTTGGAGGCGGTTCATGTATGGTCTGGGGTGGCATATCGATGAACGGGCGAACAGAACTTGTGTTCATAGACATGGTCCGTCAAAACGGTAATAGAGGGGGTTTGACAGCACATCGCTACATAACAGAGATATTAGAAGATCACGTGGTGCCTTACATGGGATTCATAGGCGAAAATTTTACTTTAATGCAGGATAATGCCCGGCCGCATGCAGCTGCACAAGTTCAACATTATTGCGAAGAGGTTGGGATACGTACAATGAATTGGCCAGCACGCAGCCCGGATCTTAATCCCATCGAGCATGTTTGGGACAATTTAAAAAGAGCTGTATATGCGAGAAACCCTTCGCCTACGACAGTGGCAGCACTAAGAACAGCACTTTCAGAAGAATGGGACAATATTCCGCAAGATCTTTTAAAAACCCTTATAAAATCTATGCGGAACCGATTAGAATCCGTAATAAGGGCACGTGGGGGTAATACACCTTATTAAAACACAAATAAACCCTTGCATAAAGTTTGTGTCTATTGTTAAAACCAATTTTTTAATTAAACAATTTTTCCTTAAACTTCTGTTTTTTATTCAAAAAAGGTCTTAAGGTCCTTTCCAGTACATAAACTTAAACTTAAAGATATGATCCTACGCTGTTTTAAAGTTCACGAACCAATCTAGAGGTTTCAATTTAAATCTGTATAGAAAGTTTGCATACTTGGTTAAAATATTTATTTCAAAGTCGTCTATTACTTTGATGCAGTTTATAAGTCCGTCAGTGTATATATATTGTAATATATACATTCCTAAGTTATGTTAAAGTAATTTAATCATCTCCTACTCGTGAGGTGAGTTGTAAAATATGTGAATTGCGTATTACGGAAAGATTAATTTTTAACTGTGGGTTCTAATACTGGCTGGTTTGTAAGTGTGTAGGACGTGTTTTAGTATCGTTAATTAAACAGTACGAATCTGTCGCTACTTATGTAATAGGTTGATCGGCGCTTAAATGCTGTTGTTACAGTGTGTTGTAGAGTACTGGTACTTTATAAATAGTTATAATAAGCAGAAATGTAGAACACGGTAGAACTCAGTATAACACGGTAGAACACTGTTAAGTACTAAGTTTGTGAGATAGTCACAGAAATGACTTTGTTTGTGTGATAGTCACAGGGATGACTATGTTTGTGTGATAGTCACAGTGATGACTATGGTTGTCACTGGGATAACTTGATTATGTGTAGTAGTCACAGGAAGTGTTTAGTATGTTTGGCGCAGAGATGCCTATGACAAAAGTTGCGATACCCATGTTTAGTATCGATAAAGATTAGATTATTTTTATCATTTTCTACAATAGTTCTGTTTGGGTCAGGATAGCTGAGCGGACTTGTATTTTGTTTCACGTGAATAGGGTATAAAACAGGAGTATTTTGTTTTACGTGAATAGGGTATAAAACAGGGGTATTTTGTTTTACGTGAATAGGGTATAAAACAGGGGTATTTTGTTTCACGTGAATAGGGTATAAAACAGGGGTATTTTGTTTTACGTGAATAGGGTATAAAACAGGTGTATTTTGTTACACGTGAATAGGGTATAAAATAACCTAAGGGGATAAAAAAAACCGCGGACAGTATTATTGATCGAAATCGAGGATGGTCGAACTAAGAGTCTAACTATAGACGAGTGAATTAAAGTTCATATTGTAATGGGCTGGCACCACAGGTTTATTTGTAGTCATAGCTCAGTCGAAATCGGTATCTGCTGGTAACAATAGTCCGTGAGTATGTGGTATTGCAATCAACTGTGGTGGGTGTCTGAGTTTTGTAAGAAACCATAAAGTCGGAAGAGTCTTATCGATCCAGGTGGATACGCATTCCAATGGTTGAGTAACTGGTTAGGTTACTGGTTTACACGTGAATCACACGTCAACAGATTAAATGATTGATTTAGTTTGCGATTTGATGATTTAAATCAAGCGTTTACTTTTCTTTCTTTTGAAAAACATGTATACTTATTCATTAAGTAGCAGTAAATTGGCCAATATTTAAGCACATAAAGTTTTTACATCGTAAGTGTATGCTCCTACTATGTTGTGCCCATTGAGGCTGATGTATTCAATCTCGTGTACTATTCTAATATTATTGACCTCTTTTTTTGCATCAGTCCTTTAATATGGTGTATAATATAATGGTGGCAGCACCTTACCTGCATATACAGTTTATAAACAGAGAAACATTGGCAATTTGAAAAGAGTGGCCACGAGTTTATTGCCTGTTCTTTTCTCGGGCTTTACCTATTGTTTGCGAACAGGCATTACAAGTAAATGTAGAATCGACTTTTCACAAGTGTAGTATTTTGCTTTCTAAGTGAATAAATCATTTTTATGTTATTATTACTTTGTTTTTTAAAGTTACATATGTCACTATATATATATATATATCCTCCGGCTCCGCGCCTGATTTTGTTGCGTAATATTCTAAAACTATGATTCTTATCTTCTACGATACTTATTCTAACGTATTTATTTGAATATGGGTGAATACCATGTTTATTGAAACACTTAAATGCATTATTTTAGAACAAATTTGATAACCATAAAAAGGGTAATAGTTGGTCAACCTTAAAAGATAGGCATTGGCTGTCGCAAACGTTTTTTTTAGAACTTTTCGAGAGTCAAATCCGTCATTGCTGCTCCGCTCCTATTGATCATAGCGTGATGTTGTATAAGTATGATGAGGAGTTTTTGATGCATCACTAAAAATCTGTGACGGGACTGGAATACCCTCACTAATGAGGAAAAAAATGATTGATGTATGTAAAGTTCTTTTTTTATATTATAGTTATATACCTATAAGCATTTCGCACTCCTCTATATAAACCATATTTTTTATTTTATTTTTTTATTAGGGAAAAAAACGTCATTACATTAGGTAAACTTAAAATTGTTTTGTTAGTAGTAAATATAACAACCACCATATTTTCCACCGATTAAGTGTTATAAGTGTGCAAAATTTCATACTCTTTCGAGCAATTCTCGTTAAAAGGGGCACAACCCTTTTGCTAATAAAAATATTTATTTATTTTATTATAGATGGGGATCGAACCCACAACCTCCGGCTTAGCAATCAGGGTCACAATATTAGGCTTTTTTTTGTTCGTCTTCTAGCAACGCGCGTAAAATAATCGCTCGTTTGAATGAGGGCTGACTAACATATAAATGTCCGCGATATAGCGTGTATAAATAATGTTTGATATATCTTTCGGCAGGTGCGACGAACGGCTGTGTCTAGCCCCGCGGCTACTGTGCGACGGGCGTCAACACTGCGAGGACGGGTCGGACGAGTCCGCCGCGACGTGCGGCTACGCGCAGAAGGAGCAGGTGGTGAGCGGCGCGCGCTCGTCCCGCGCGTTCGTGGTGTGCGGCGGCGTGGTGGGCGCGGCGGGCGCGCTGGGCGCGGCGTGGGGCGCGCTGCGGCGCTGGCGCCGGCGCCCGCCGCCGCGCCGCGCCTCGCCGCTGTCGCCGCTGCGCGCCGTGCCGCCCGCCGCGCGCGCGCTCTGCCCCAAGCGCGACGTGCCCGAGCGCGCGCGCCCGCTCGGCGCCAGCGCGCAGCCCAGCTCCACCGAGTGAGTCGCCTCCGCCGGCACTGCACACTTACAAACATAGTGAATTCCACGGACCCGGTCATATATTAAACTGTCTTCATATGGTGACAGTTTATAAATATCACTTATTATCCTATCACTTTATTACGATGGCTTAAATAATCATTTTCGCGAGTTGTAGCACAGAATAAATAATACAAGTACAGAAACGGCACTTTGCGCAACAATAAATAGGAATAGCGACTCTTGCTACTAAGCAACAATCTGCAATCCAGCCCGCATAAGCGCTCAAAGCCTACCGCGATATTCACCTAAACGCTCTCTTCTAACGCGTAACTCAGTCGGACGCGGAGGGGCGCGCTAGCTACACATTATTTATAGCACAATTATTTTAAAATCTTATTAAACGTTAAATTGTTTTTCATAAAACAGGAATATAAATTTATTTGTGTACAATACGGTAATCTAAAATATTAATTTATTTAATTTACAAGTTTTACTATTACATATTATATATTTTGCTATTAGAAGTATTCGCACTTGCAGCGAATTTTAAGTGTTTCGGGTAGTTCAATTAGCAAAAAATATGCATGTAGACTGTAGAAAATATAAATAGTTTATATGGAACATGTTCCTGAAAGGACCCGTAAATCGAATCTTTGCTCAAATTAGTATATTTTTTGGTAAGTAAGTAGGTATGATTTTTTAACGAACTTCAAAAAGGAGATTGTGCCATAATCATTCAATTTCCTCATCTGTAGATAATGAAAAAACGACACTCTCGTCTCCTTGTTTCAACACACATCCGTCAAATGAGCAACGTTTTAAACCAGCCATTCTTGTTGTTCACTATTCAAAACTTATTTAGAATAGGTATTAAGCATGCGCGAGCTTTGTGACAACCGACTGGTGGAGTGGCGCCGGCACCACGCGAATGTGCAGGCATTTGTCGCTGTAGGTACGACCGAGTGAAGGAGCCCCGGTCGTAGGTATGTCGTTGCAAACGGTTTCAGATCCAGTAACTACAGCGTTACCTCTGACGTTCCTCGAGGTCCCAACTCAGCTTCAATATAGTTTAACATATTTCAAGTTTGAAATGGAGAAATGCTTTTAAATTTTGATCCGTCCGGTGTTGTTTTTCCCATCAACGTTTGAAATTGTCTCGTTGCAGAACGTCGGAGAGCGGGTGCGCGCGCTACCCGCGGCCCACGGCCAACCCGCCGCCGTCGCCGGCCACGGGCAGCGACGGCGGCGGCGCGGCGCCGCGCCGGCGCGCCTACCGCCACTACCGCGCCATGAACCGGCCGCCGCCGCCTACGCCCGCCTCCACGGACGCGTGCGAGTCCGAGCCCGAGCCCGCCGCGCGCGCGCCGCCGCCCTCGCCCGCGCCGCTGCTGTACTGAGGTGACACCCGCCAAATGTTACACCGGTGATGATTGATGTGCTCACGGTGACGGTGATGATCGTGGTTGTGATGGTCGTGATGATGATGATGATAACACCGTAACCGTCACAATCCCTGCCACCGTCATCGACACGAGCTCCGAGTTGCGACTCGCTAGCCACAGACGTTAGAGGCAGAAGTGCCTCTAACGTCTGTGGAGAGTAAAATATTAGGGTCTATGTTATAATTTTTAACAATATTTATCGAATAGAAACATGTATAGGTAACTAATTATAATATGATTTATAGTGATACAATATTTACGTAATATTAAAAGGCTCTTAAGTGTCCTCATTATAGTCTTGCCAGACATTCTAAGTCACCTGTTTTGTAATCACTCCGTTTTTAAATCGTAAGCAAGTTGCAAACTTTGACGAGTCAGACCTTTTAGTGTACTCATTTACCTAGAGACCTAGTTCAGCGAATTGTCCGCACCTGTAGTTTGTTTCGCGAGAAGATCGAGCTACATGGCCAAACTGTTAGCCCTGAAACATCTGGTCTCCAACGACTGTGGTGTCTCGAACTGGGCAGGATGTCCAATTGATGAACACGAGATCTTGGTTAATAAGGGCTTTTCTAATATCAGCTTGGTGCCCCTTTTCGTCCCGATTTGTGACTAAACTTATTTATTGTATTTATTTATTTAAACTGAATGTACAAATAGTGTACAAAGGCGAACTTAATGCTAAAAGCATTCTCTACCAACTTCATAAAGGACATTAAAAAATAGCTCTCGTGTAATGTTCGGGATCTTATCGGATAGATAATAACACTCACACTCCGTCGTACGTAGTCCTCTTACGTGCAATTTTAGTTGTTCTGGGCAGACAAGTTTTTGGACTAGAGATTTGGTGTCATCACGGATTTTTGTCAATCTTAGGATAAATGGCTATTGAGCTCAAATTTGAGATAATTATTGTTATTGGTCTTGTCCATTTCGGCAAAGGACAGCTTGTCTTGAGTCACTGGTTTTTAGAAGTTTTATTCAATCATTGATTTTTTTAAATCATTAAGGCATTCAGCTGGGTCCTGATTGTCTTTCAAGCTTCTAGTGAAGTATGGATTAAAATAGCTTTTTCCTTTAATCCACTCCATGTCCCACCTTCCGCGAAATAGAATTGTCTGCAGCAATCTGGCATCCTTTCTTGTCTTGATGACATCCAATGCTTGATATCGCTGGTTTTCCGGGCTTCAAAGGTGAGGTCTTACCTTTGTTGAGACTCAGGTGTGCTGGGAGGGCTGCGAGGGCTACTTTCGATACTAGCCATAGTTTGTCTCAGTCGGTTGTCATACTAAAAATTTACTTATTCACTATAAATTGCAAGTTTGTTATAATCTAGATCACAGATTAAATGGTTATTAGCATTAAGGATATTAAACATATTCAATTAATGCTGATATTAAAACACACGTCTGCTCACTACAAGTAACAAAAAGTAACCACACAGTGGAGCAATATTGTTTCATTCCCGATAAATCCCGAAGTCCATTCCATTTGACCAACATATTTGCCTAGAACGTTATATATCCCTTCTCGTCCCCCATTGTTAAAAAAAAAAGTTATAAAACTGAACTAGACTGCACTAAAATATTAACTCATGCCTTTACTTTTGAATCCAGTCTCGTCTAGAGTAACCAAAACTAAGTGTAAAGCTCTTTAAATAGATTTTACTTTGATTTGAACTGTGCCAAAAGACGAAGATTGTTGCTAACAAACTTTGGTGCAGCACCTGCCAATATTCTGTAAGCAACATTGTAAACGTGTGAGTTATTGCTTGCTATCACGATTTTAAATATGTTTAAAAGTTTCAGTCAAATGACTGATGTAATATGTGACATAAAACAATGTAAAATTCAAAGAGGCATGCAATAGGGAATACGCTTGTATTTTTTTTAGTTCATGGTTTACATGAATATAAAATTTAAAAAAATATGCAGCACCAAAAAAGTACACCTATTAGGAAAACAAAACATTCAAAATAACAAACTGTTAAAAGCATTTATAAAAGCCACGCCGAGTTGTAAAAATGGCGGCAAACTAACCGGCCATTATTTTTACAGATCCCAGTTTAACTTGTAAAAAATGATTTGAATACGTGATAATTGACTAAGAACGAGACTTTGTGAATGTAATAAGCGCATAAATACTTGACACTGGCAGAAATTAGCCGTTAAAATGGCTAGATTGCCATAAACTCAAAGAAGAAGAAGAAAAGCCACGCCCTCTTGGCGCGTAAATGTCATGTGGACTGAGACGTCATCATAATGTGATCTGACCAATAGTATTCGTTTCAACAACCTTGAATTTCCCGCCTGATTTATTGCCTTTTTAATAATAAGTATCATAATTTTAGATGCATTTATTAAAATATATTGATGTAGACACAATTCTAAACCAATAAAGTATATAATTATATATAAATATTAAACCTTCATTTGTGGCATATGCATATTGCTTATTGCGTATAAATTCAGAGAAAACTGTCATATTGGCTTAATTCAGTTTTTTTTTAGTATTAGCGGGTATTATAACTAAAAACCATAAGGCCATCTATTATTACTGCATAGAAATTTTAAAGTCTTCGTGTGAAAGGACTATTGAGTTATCTTAAAATAATTGAAAGAAGGACTGATGTCAGGTCGTTTGTTCTATGTCGCTCCACTGTGTGGATACTTTTCGTTACTTGTAGTGAGCAGACGTGTGATTTAATACTAGTTTAAGTGCATGCATTTAAAATTTTACAAAAATAAGGCAGGGGGGGGTACATTTTGTGCAGCTTTCGAAACGATTATTTCCAAAAATATTTACTTATTCAAATAAGTTTATTAGAAACCTTAACATGTATGATGATGTATAGCACGATAGTTTGCTAAAAAAAAATCTGCTTCTGTTTATTTGTACCGGCTACTACAAGACACCTTTTTACCAAATTTAATCAGTATTCATTGTGTACTCTTTGTGTAAAATGTCTGTGTCATACGGACGGCCAGACAGACAGACGGATATAACGAAACTATAAGGGTTCCTTTTTTGCCAGTTTGGTTCCGGAACCCTGATAAAGGCGTTTTTTAGCTCAGACATCAAAGTTTAAAACGGAAAAGATCGAAATAAAATAAAGTTTAAAAAACTATAACCCGACTACGACATAATACCTATTGTGATCTAAAAAGTATGAAATAAAATATTATTCTTGGCCGATATTTATATCCAGCAAGTACGAGTATTAGATAGTGATGTAAAG
This sequence comes from Herminia tarsipennalis, assembly GCA_945859575.2. NCBI lineage: Eukaryota > Metazoa > Arthropoda > Insecta > Lepidoptera > Erebidae > Herminia > Herminia tarsipennalis. The sequence continues at coordinate 18,444,243 of OX243830.2, forward strand.
AAATAGCATGATATCTTTGATCTGCTCATCTTTGACCGATTGCAAGAAAGTTTGATTACAAGAAAGTAAACATATAAGTATACCCCACTACACTACTATAAGTAAAAATTGTATTTACAAACATTGGTTTGTAAATACACTCCACTCCAATACTTATAAACGATTTAAAAAAAAAAAAAAAACGTTTATAAGTATTGGAGTCCATCTGACTGTAGTTAATAACTTCAACTTTGGAATGTATATCATGTTACCGCGAAGATATAATTATAAATCTGAAAATTCAGAATGTCCTATAATGCACATTCGATTTTGGTGTTTGGACTTCCGGTGCTTCCGCTTCATCAAGTCAAATGTTTGTTATTCTACTGTGCGCACGTTTCTCTTTTGTAACTTAGATATCAGAATAAAATTTAAGCAGTAAAACGATGCGTTGCGCTGATAGTTTATGACAGTACTAATTAATAAATGCCAAAAAGATTTTATAATTTATCAACTTTTATTCAGCAATAATCATTAAATTTCTTACATTAATTTCTCGCCCGATTTACTACCCTTCAAATTATATAAATTGTAATCGATCTCCCTTTCAGATCCGAAGAATGAATACCTCTGACGACAGACGATACACGATCCCCGTGAATAAATTTGCCATTTGCGACGTCCATCGTACACAATCACGTAAACTGTGTTATAATGGAACTGCATGAGAATCGAGACATGTCACAATCGTTTAGACGTATCTACCACTTTCTTTTCAATCGCTGCCGCTAAACTGCGAGCAACTCTTTAAAACGTAACAAAAACTTTTGAAGATAATACGCCTTAATAGATCCTCAAAAAGGTTTTCAAGAAATATCTACTGATAATATTGATAAAAAGATTTTTGAGTAATGAATATTCACTGGCTATGTGCGACTGACTACCCAGAAATACAAGTCGCAAACGACCAGCGTGAGCGCAAAGTTAGTTTCATTGATAAGTAAGTACCTACATACATATTTTGTTAAATGACGTTAATGTGATTATTATCAATCATTAAAAATAAAATATATTAAACTACCATTCACAGTGTAATATGTTCTAATTTGACCGCACAGGCAGACATTCGTATATCTGTGACACATCATCAGTAATGCAATCAGCATTTATGATTGTATTATCAGCGAAAAGCACATGTTTAGAAGATAAAATGCACACATGAACATACATAAATAGTCTGGACGATAAGTGTGCTACCCCCTCGATGTATCTATTTCACAGAATGTGAAATTTCATATTGGTGCTATGTCACTGTTCGTGCCTCAATAATTATTTTAAGAATAAATCTCTATTATTTGTATAATACAATGTAACATTAAACTAGGAGAAACACATATCATTAAACATTTTTCTTTATAGTTAACAATTTCAGTTTAAAATAATACTTATCTAGCAAATAATTAATGTTATGTGTTTCTACCTATATTGTAAATAAAATTTCTATTGTAAACAAGTTTTATAATAATTCTAATTAATTATATAATTATTTGTAAGACACAAATATAATGGTGTTGTTAATTTACTTAGCTGATGTCGACGTCGATTCCCTTCAATCGATGACATTAACACAATATTAACATATTGCTGATAAAAGATTGACAATGTGCTAATATTGACAAAAATAAGTAAATAATGTTTGATCCTGACATCCGTAAAGGGCCCTATAAACGATCAAATATATTTGTCGAACTTCACGATTTCATCAAACAATAGGTAAGACGTTCAAATCAACCATCAAACATATTTGCCAGTGCAACGAATATTTGTCGCTTGAGATCTTATTTGACAACGGCGTACACGTTCAAATAGGTATGTTTGTCAAACACCCATCAAACACGACGTCAATCCAAATTTTCATCAAACACGTAGATCGTTTGACAAACGCTTTAAACAAAGCGGTAAGCTATCAGATTATTTTACAAACACCTAAAATTTGACAAACAATTTGATCGCTTCAGGGCACTTAAGATAATTCTTAAAACCAGATTTTGCTGCGGCTACGCCTCTGTGGATGTCATCTAAATGGTCAACAATTATTTCATTTAAAAAAATATATTTGAAATATTGGTGGCAGAAGGAGTAACAATTTACATGGGATTATTTTACGTAAGATTTTTATCTTCATTTTGAAATTAAACTGTTTGCTACTTTTACATATAAAAATATTAGATTTATATCAGTATGTTTCGTGAATACTCTCCTATAGTAAGTTTACCTCATGATTTTAATAATTCTGTTTTGGCTCTACAAAATAACGCAAGTTACCATGAACTCATAACATTTTCTGAAATAAAAACAATATTTTCAAATTAAACGAGGCCAAGAGTAATCTGTCCAAACTATGCTACAAAATAAATACTAAGTTATCATCATACATTTTTATACTTATGAGACGGCTGCTTTTTAATCTAAATTTGTAATATAAATTCATACAATGTAGGTATATTATACCTAAGTTATACAGTAAGCCAGGTAACTATTTAATAAGATTATATTTCACTTCTTATAAAATTTAAAACTGACTGATTGTGAGATTTTTGTAATTAAACTTTTGTACCTGTTATTCAACTGTTTTATTTCGAACAACCCCAATTCAAATACGATTTGTTACTTTTAACACGTCAGACCCACAAATAAACATAATTCCCAAATTCTATAAAAAATATCAACGTTTAACAGATGTCCCAAATCTGGTTACAATGACAACATACAATTATCTCTGGGGGCGTATTGTGAAACGCCCCTTGTCGATGATAAAATCAAAGTAACATTTTACACCTCTACAACGCACAGTTCACAAGCAGCCGTCAGCTTGAATACATGGAACATGTCCAGTGCTATACTAACATGGCTCATTCTGTTAGCAGTTATGTGTGTACAACTTGACTGTGAAATTTACCAAGATCGACCTAAAATTAAAACTTTAGATGGCGACCTTATACTGGAACCTGCCCAAGACAAAAATATATATTTACGCCCCAAAGGACCAAAATCAAGCATTTTCGTCGGTGATGTTGATATACTTAAAGCCAATATCCCAAAGGACGTGAATCAATATCTAACTGCAGATGGAAACTTTGATACATTTTTAAATGGGCCAAACGGAATATTACAGAGACTCCAAAGATTGGAAACCAAGGAAACTGCAGTGCCTGATTCTACATTGTTTAATATAACTATGCTCTGGAGAAGGATGAATGCACTTAAAAGACGAGTTTTAAATTTAGAAAATCGAATGAACAGCAGGCCGAGAGATGAATGTGATTCTCATCCTTGTCAACACGGCGGCACGTGTCTTAACTTAGTCGATGGCTACCACTGCTTATGTCCATCAAATTGGGAAGGACAAGATTGTGACGTGGATGTAAACGAGTGTCGAAATTTTGCTGGCACCGATCTTGGTTGTCAAAATGGTGCTACATGCATCAATAGACCGGGTTCGTACGAATGCTTATGTAAATCAAACTGGCACGGACTACATTGTACAACAAAGGCAAAAGATTGCTCTCAAGGCGATTTTGAAATGTGTGGCTATGGCACCTGCATACCGGTTACGTCTGGGGAAGGTATCAAATGTATATGCCACCAAGGATGGACATCGAACGCCACCAGCGTTACATGTTTAACTGATATAAATGAATGTGAATCATATCAAGGTCCTCGATGTTCTGTGAATCCGAGGGTTGATTGTATCAACTTGCCTGGATCATTCCGATGTGGACAGTGTCCAGCTGGTTACGAGGGTGACGGTTATATCTGTAACGATATTGACGAATGCACTACCATTCCCAACGGTGGCTGTAGTCCAATGGTAACATGTCATAACACCATCGGATCGCGAATATGTAGCTCATGTCCAGCAGGCTATCAAGGGGATGGAGTGACGTGTACATTTAGAGGGACATGCAGTATCAACCACGGAGGTTGTCATCCTTCAGCGCAATGTGTAGAAAGCCTATCGCCAACTGGTCAGGCATCCTTGTGTATGTGTCCTGAAGGAATGGATGGAGATGGAGTAGGCTTTATGGGATGCTACGTGTCTACTAATAACAACCAGGGAGGGTGTGAAGCGAACCCTTGCGGCACTCATGGAAGATGTCATACTCTTCGCTCCGGTTACACCTGCATCTGTTACAAGGGTTACAGCGGAGCACATTGCGAATCTTCTACCGATGCTTGCGCGATGAATCCCTGTCAAAATGGAGGAATCTGCAGGAGTGACGACACTACGGTCAATGGCTTCCGATGCGAGTGTACAGCCCAGTATACGGGCTCTCTATGTCAGGTAAGATCAAAAACATGTGGCGGCATATTGGACGCTGAAGAAGGCAGCATTGCTTACCCCCTGACTAATACTAGTTCTACTTATAACAACGATGCTCAATGTGCGTGGGTAATTCACACTGTTCCCGATAAAGTTATTAATGTTACTTTTAGTAAATTTAATGTAGAACCAACTCAAGAATGTAATAACGACTTTTTACAAATTCACGATGGTAGAAAATCTTCCAGTCAATTGATCGGAAGATTTTGTGGAACTACTTTTCCCAAAGGTGGTAACTTTGTGTCAAATCACAACAACTTGTATTTCTGGTTCCACTCCGACGGAACTGTAGTCAAAGATGGGTTTGCTTTACACTGGACAAGCGTGAAACCAACATGTGGAGGTGAAGTTGATGCAACCACTCACGGTCACATCAGTTCGCCTGGCTCTCCCGGGCCCTACCCTGAGAATCGTGATTGTTACTGGAGTTTATCAACTACTCCTGGCAAAAGAATTAATTTGCATTTCTTTGCTCTAGATATCGAAGTTCATTTGAATTGTAGTTTTGACTATTTAGCTATTTACGACGGAGCACATGTGACAGACCCACTCCTCAGTAGATACTGTAACTCGACACAACCGGCTCCCATAGTCTCAGCAGGCTCCGAATTACTCATACACTTCCATTCTGACGCCTATGGCTCTGGTAAAGGTTTCCAAATAGCTTATGCGCCTGTAGAAGGCGCGCCGGGTTGTGGCGGCTATTTCACCGCGGACAAAGGAGAAATTGTTTCACCCACTTACAACGGCACATATTCGACTAATTTACTTTGTGATTACAAAATCAGGACCAATCCGGAAACAAAAATAAAATTGGACTTTCACTTCTTCAAGCTGGAACGTTCATTTAGATGTAGATACGACTTTTTGAAAATTTACGACGGACCATCATCTGATTCACAATTAGTAGGAAAGTTTTGTGGTACTACATATCCATCATCGTATACATCATCAGCGAACACACTTTATTTAAAATTTAGAACTGATCGGAGTATGGGTGCTGAAGGTTTTCGAATAACTTACCAAACGTTATGTGAAACCATTTTATTAGGCGACAGTGGTGTTATAAAATCGCCTTCATATCCGTTTGCTTACCCGGAAAATAAAATATGTGTTTATATAATTAAAACTGTGCCTGGCAAAGCTATCAAGTTGACTTTCCAAGATTTTGACATAGAAGACAACAGATACTACAACTGCAGATACGATAACGTTGAAATCAGAGACGGTCCCAACATTAACTCTACGTTATTAGGCAGATACTGTGGTGGCTCAGAGCATACTCCTCCTGTACAAATTTCCACGCATAATTTTATGTTCATAAGATTTAAATCAGACTTAAGTTTATCGGGCTCCGGCTTCTATGCTAATTATACTACGATTGATATTGAATGCGGCGGCATATACACAGGTGGCACAACCGGTCTAATTAACCACCCATCAGGGAGTGACGCGACATATAAAAATGAACAATCTTGCAACTGGTTACTTATAGCGCCTGAGGGAATGCACATAAAGCTGACATGGAATAGATTTGAAGTCGAATCTTCTTTTAGTTGTGGAAACGATTATTTAGAGATTATCGAGATGAACGACAGTGAAGGAGATTATTCATTGGGTAAATATTGTGGAACTAAGACACCTCCCGCTATGACTACAAGTACAAACCGTTTAAAATTACAATTCACGTCGGACAGCAGTATCCGTCACGCGGGATTTTCAGTATCTTACACCTTCTTAGATGAAAAATCGCATTGCGGCGGTAATTATGTTAGACCTCATGGTTTCATTTATTCTCCCAGCTTTCCAAGTTTTTACGAACCTAATCGCGATTGTACTTGGATAATCACAGTACCTGTTGGTCAACAAATCACCCTAAATATTTCAAATTTTGACTTAGAAAGGCCCATACGAAACAAATGCAATCTCGGCGATTACTTGGAAATAAGAAACGGAGCCTCCGAGTCTTCACCATTGATCGGCCAATATTGTGGCAAATTTCAGTATAAACGAATTAAATCTTTAGCAAACGTTTTACATCTACATTTTCATTCTGATTTTTATTTAACTGGAACAGGATTTATGATTGAATGGAACGGAACAGTAAGTGGCTGTGGAGGGACGCTAACAAGCTCCTCAGGATCAATATCTTCCCCAAATTATCCAAACGAGTATCACCAAAATTCTGAGTGTTTCTATAGAATCGTGACTAATTCAGGTTCGCGGATCCATATTACTTTTACAGAATTAGACCTTGAAATTACGCCCGGCTGCCGTGACGATTATTTAGAAATATACGACGGTCGCGATACGAGAGCCCCGCTATTAGGAAAACATTGTCATCTGTCTACTGCTTTGAATATAGAAACGACTAGTAATATAGCATTTATCAAATTTAGATCAGATGCATATGTAAGCGCTAAAGGTTTTATGCTAAATTACAATACAATATGTAAAAATAATGTAACCGGTCGCTATGGAGTCATCGAGAGCCCAGATTATCCATATAATTATCCTTCTAACTTGGAATGTTTATGGAACATACAAGTTCCCAAAGGAAATACAATAAATGTAACTTTTACGCATTTTGATGTTTCTCAATTCTTCCGGTTTACGCATTGGAGGCAGAGAATATCACCAATAAGGAATGATGACTGTCCTTCAGATTATTTGCAAATGAAAGAAACTTCAGATCCAAATTATTCAAAAAAACTTTGTGGAACGTCTTTACCTAGTCCGATAAGTACTAAAAGTAATTCATTTCAAATTAAATTCGCATCTGGTTATTATGCATTTCGTACTGGTTTTCGCTTAGAATGGGCGACATACGGTTGTGGAGGACAAATCCAAAAACAATCCGGAACTGTATCTATAGATAGACGTTTAAGTAATGGAAAAGAAATGGAATGTGAATGGTTGATAGAAAGCTTGCCTGGCAAAAGTATTAGCATTAGATTTTCAGATGTTTATATGTCGGAATCAAAAGATTGTACTGACGATGTCATTGAAGTTTACAACGGTCAAAATATTAAATCTCCTCTTATTTCCAAAATTTGTAGCCTAGGTAACCAAATTATCCAGTCAGATAGCAATTACATGCTAATTCGTTTTAAAAAACATTCTACATTGAGAGATGTTCACTTTACTTCACGCTTTCAATCTGTGGAGAGTAAATGTGGAGGTTATATCAAAACAGAATCTGGTTTTCTTTATTCAAAAAATTACCCAAAGAATTATGATAACGATCTGGACTGTATTTGGTATATTTCCGTACCCAAAAATCACCGTATTGAACTTAATTTTGTAGATCTTGATTTATATTCGTCTTCGAATCCCGATGATTGTAGAGACACAATTCTAATTTTCGACATTGACGATTTCAGCCCCGCTTCAAACTACACTGATCGCATTTGTCCAAATTCAAACAAAACCCAAATCGTTACTAAATATAATCACATTGCGGTACAGTTCAGAAGTGACAGCCGTGAGACAGCTAAAGGCTTTAAAGCAAACTTTACCGTTACTTGTGGTGCTACTATATTGGCTAAACATGATGGTATTATTTCAAATAATAAATTTACGAGACACTCAAATACGAGTTGTCTATGGACTATCGTTGCACCTACACTAGACCTGAAGATAACATTAACGCTAACTCATATGTCTCTACCCAAGGATACCAACGTCGTTACAAACAGAAATTGCCCATCTGCTTTTCTTCGTGTTCTCGATGGAAATGACAAAGATGCTCCACTGATAGGAGAGTACTGTGGTCGCAAAGTACCATCAATGATTGTAAGTCGTGGCAATGCAATAACTATTGAACTGGGCAGTTATACAGATAGAATAGCTGGAATGTTTTCCGCCCACTATACTCCAATGATCAACGCCTGCGGGACAGAGCTATATGCTGAAGAGGGTACTATTGCATCGCCGTCTTATCCAAGTCCGTACCCAGTGTATTCAGATTGCGAATGGATAATAAGCACATCTCCAGGCAACACTGCTCACATTACATTTGAACGTTTCGATTTGGAATATTCTGAGAATTGCAATGAGGACTACTTAGAAATTCGCGAAAATGACGGCGCAGGGCACCTACTTGGCGTATATTGTGGGAACGAAATTCCTACTAATTACACCTATGCAGCAAAAATATACATCAAGTTTCATAGCAATAGCAAAACAAGTGGTCAGGGGTTTTTGTTACATTACAGTTACTTGCATGAAAATGATATTGAAGGAGAAAACGGTGTAATTACATCTCCATTATATCCGAAGCATTATGAAGGTTCTGGCGAGTATGTGTGGCGAATATCGACCGCAGCTGCAGATAATATCGCACTGACAATTGATAATTTGGAAATTCCTGCACAAAGTGACGTGAGTTACAATAAATTAACTATTTATGATGGCTATGATAATACAGCACCAGTCTTAGAGCAACTTAATGGAGCTCTAGATGAAGCAAAAATAATTTTAGCATCATCTAATAGAGCGTGCATTGTTCTAACACTGGATGAATCTAATACCGGGTCCAAATTTCAATTGACTTGGACAAAGTCCTCAATAAATGCGGAGTCTTCTGCACCCGAAGACCGCATCAACTGTGGTGGTAATCAGACAGAATTAATTTTATCAACCCAAACGAGTGAGTTGAAATCGCCTAATTATCCTGAAGAGTACAAAAACAAATTAAATTGTGAATGGATATACAGGACTACAAAGGGTAGACATTTAAGCATAACTTTCGATGACTTTAGTCTCGAACAAACGCCAGACTGTTTCGCAGATTCAGTTTCAATTTATTCTGCAGACACACCTGGGACCTGGAAACCCGTCAAACAAGACATATGCGAATATACAACAGTAAGCTTAGAAACCAATGCTTCTACTTATATGAAAATAAAGTTTAAAACAGACTCATCCATGACCAAAAAAGGTTTTCATGCTCGAGTAAGTTCTAATTGCGGAGGATTAATGACTGATTTATCTGGCGAGTTCGGCCCGTTATGGGTAGATATACACAGAACCTTATATTCACGCATAATAACAGAATTAAAATGCAACTGGACGATAAAAGTGCGACCTGGTAGAACGATTCAGTTAAGATTCAGTCATTTTAATATAACTAACAGAAACGATAACTGTGCGTCTTATGTTCTTTTACGTAATGGAGACTCCAAAGAAGCGCCTTGGTTAGAAAGTGGGAAGTATTGTGGTTATGAGCACGAAAAGAAAACAGATATTGAGACTTCCAGTAATTCACTGTTTGTGAGCTACACTAGTACCTCGCCTAGATTTCCATTAGTTTTCCCGAGCTTCAAAATCTATTACGAAGAGAAAAATGTTGAATGTGGATCGACTTCAATGCTTACTTCAGACAACAGTTGGGAAATAATTAATTCACCAAGTTATCCAAATCCGCCTGTGCCTTATTCAGAATGTGAGTGGATATTTTCAGGCCCACCTGGCGAAGTTTTAAGAATAGATTTTATAAGTAGATTTGATTTAGATTATACAGACAACTGTGTAACTGAAGCTGTCGAAATTCGTGATGGATCATCAAGTATGTCGCCATTATTAAGGGGTCCTTTATGTGGCGAATCACCAGGTACTATTAAAAGTAGCAGCAATTCAATATATATCAAATACAGAACTCAATTATCAGAACCCAGAAACGGTTTTAAAGCAAACATATCGATCGATATATGCGGTGGTACTATTATCGCCAATTCTGGCATAATATCCTCGCCTGGATATCCACATATGCAAGTATTCCCCTACGGTACAGTTTGTAAATGGCGTATTATTGGGCCTCCTAGGCATGTTTTCTTAATTAAACCAGAGGACATACAGTTCCCTGATTCTGAATCTAATTGTGCGACTAAACTTGATATAGAAGAAACTCTTCCAGTTAACAATACAATCACCATTTTAAAAACTATTTGTAATGACGATGATAGTGATGAATCTCTAGAGGCCATTGAAACAGTAAGTAATAATTTTACTATAAAACTCACTTATGGTAAACCAGATGAATGGGATCAAATATCTCAAAATAAAGGCTTTCGAATACGATTCAACTCATCGCGACCTGTGTGTGGCGGTAGAATCACAGCATCTGAAGGTTATTTAGCTACACCAAGCTATCCTCAAGAGACTACATTGAGATATTGCCAATGGCTTATTACCGTGCCGAATAAGTCGCGAAGGATACGTTTAGAATTACTTGATATTAATGAAGAAAAACACAGAATAAATATATTTGACGATGTTTCCTTCCAATCTGTAATTCAAACTATACCTAGTGGCAATTCTACTTTAGAAAATCATGTTGTTGAATCCGCTGGAAACAAATTATCAGTATATGTTTGGATGAATAGGTTAGAAACAACACATCGCTTTAAAGCTAAGTTTAGCTCTGACGAAGAAGCTCTGTGTGGTGGTGACTTGAAGGGAATTTCTCAGGAGATCATTTCCCCCCTTCTGCAGCGAACTTACACTTGTGAATGGCACTATAATAACCAAGTTTCTACTGACAATAATCAAAATAATCTGACTTACAATTCCGTTTTTATTTCTGTCAGTACCAATTCTTCGACGCGCAGAACACAATGCCGGTTCTTTGATCCGCAAATCCTCATTACATCTCCAATTAAGAACAGAGGTTACAGTCTCCGCCGTGAGATTTGTGGCAACATTGTCGTCTCGTATAGATTACCATCGTCCGTAATAGATATAAGGGCTGTCAAAGGTAAAACCGACTCACTTTACTTCAACATCAACTTAAAATCACAACCATGTGGAGGAACTGTGCACGTGCAAGAAGATCCTGTCAATATTCTGAATATACCTACTTCTTATAATGACACCTTAGATTGCGCTTGGGTAGTCATGATTCCTTTAACCAGCAGAGCTGAAATAAAAATGGAAGGCTCCTTCTTGTTAGATTGTGATAATGAATATGTGACAATAACACAGGGCTTAAGTCAAGATGCCACCGCCATTGGTAGCTATTGTAAAGGGCAGGAATTGAAAATTCCGTTGCTTATCCATTATTCTTACATATATGTTCAGTATCATTCGAAAGCTAAAAGCAATACTGATATAAAGCTTATAGCCAGAACTGTAACTAATCAATGTGGTGGACTGCTCGCATATTTTCAAAGAGTATTTACTTCACCTAATTACCCTAAATCTTATAATCCGAACCAAGAATGCGCATGGGAGATACGTGCCGAAGAAGGTTATAGAGTATCTCTTCGATTTGTAGACCGATTTGTAGTTGAAAATAAGCCTAATTGCACAAAAGATGCTGTAGTAATTTACGATTGGATAGATGATACCTACAAGGAGATAGCAAGAATATGTGGACGTGAAGCGACACACTCATATAATTCGACTAGGAACCGCCTAAAGGTGGTTTTTCGTACGGATGCTGAGACTAACCTTGACGGATTTAAAGGTCGATGGGAGCCAATTTGTGGCGGTAATTATATAGCTACTGAAAAGGCACAAATGCTCTACAGTCCAGGTTACCCCTACAGATATCATCCCAATTTGGATTGTTCTTATACTATATCAGCTCCTGACAAACAAAAACTGTTTATTAAATTCCTCGAATTCGAACTTGAAGGCACTTATCCCGAATGCGCTTCTGATAACTTAACTTTGACAAGTCAAAGTGATTATAATTATCTCTATAAAATTTTCTGCGGAACCGAAATACCCCCTACTTTACGAAACTACGAAAAAGTATATATCGCGTTCAAATCTGATACATTTATACAAAGAAAAGGTTTTAAATTATCATACTCTATATTTACGTGTGGAGGCAAATTAAACGACACTTCTGTGATTTCAACCAGTTTTGGCGAGGATACTTATGCTGAGAATTTGAATTGTACCTGGTCCATCGAAGCACCACAGAACAAAATAATAGTGGTGAAATTCCTCTATATTGATATGGAAAGCCACCCTGAATGCTATAACGATTACGTAGCATTATACGATGGACAAATAATTAATACTGACAAGCGTTTGGCATTATTATGTGGATACGTGAACTCTACAACAATATTAAGAAGTACGGGAAATAGAATGGTGCTGGAATTTAAATCGGATGGCAGTCTTAACTTCCGAGGTTTTAAAGCTGACGTTTACTTTACCTTTTCTGAAGCAGCGGGATGTGGAGGTCGAATAGACTTAAATACGGGTTCTAGTTATGAATTGAAATCTCCTTTATTTAGTACAAACATTGTTTACGAAAATTTCTTAGATTGCCTTTGGTCGATAACGTCGCCACCCAACACGGTCATTAAAATTACTTTTACACAATTCCATATATCGCCTTGCACGAATGTCAATCAAACTGCTATAGGATACAGTAACTGCGATTGCGATTATGTTGAAATAAAAAATGGTATACACACAAACACCTTAATAATTGGTAAATATTGTGGTCACACTTTCCCACCGCAACTGATTACGTCTGAAAATCTAATGAGTGTTAGACTTTCTACCGATGGTGAGAACGTAAGTTCAGGCTTCAAAGCGACGTTAACAGTTCAACCAACACTGTGCGGTCAATCGGTCATTCCTGTAAGTTCCACACCATATCGCTTCAAGACACCTGGTTACGATACAGGATCAATTCCGCGAGGATTACATTGCGGTTACCATTTAAATGCCAGTGACGCCTTTATGTATAATCAGATACGTGTCACAGTAATTAATTTACAATTACGTTCTCCTGACACAGATGGGCCAGACGTAAATCTTTGTAAAAATGACAAACTAATCATATCCAGTAGCTGGTCTCGTTCGAATATTACCACGGGTAAAGACTTCATCATGAATCATCAATCGGATGATTTATTTTCCCATTATTACTTCTACGATATCAATATTCATTTTCCTAAGTATTTCGAGATGTGTGGACACAAAGAGGCTGTTGATTACTACGTTTATGGCAGTACATCTATAAACATAATCACATCGCCAGATTCAGACAGTGAAGTGCATAAAGGTGTGGAAATTGAAGTAGCAGTAGTAAGTACTTGCGGCAGAAATTATACCGAATCTCAAGGCAGAATTTCAAATAGTTACCCATTGTCATTATCACCAACTGTTAATGGAAACACTGATTGCTATACGTTAATTACTGCACCAGAAAACTACACTATATCAGCATATTTTCTAAATGTCGTGCCGAGTTTCTATGAGGACAATGTTTATCTTAAAATATACGACGGAGATAAGACTAGTAATACTCTTCTCGTTAATATACATAATGAATACGACAACTACCCAGTTTTTTCGACAGGTAGATATATGCTGTTGCATACCCATCAAAATGAGAATACCATGACTTTTGACATGAATTACGTTACAACGGACAAAGGTGTTGGATGCGGTGGCAAACTGTCGAACCCCATGGGTGCCGTCACCAGCCCCTTCTACCCTAGAACTTACAGACATGAAAAAAATTGTGAGTGGGAACTAGAGACGCCTGTCGGGACAAATTTATTAATTCGCTTTAATGACTTTGAGTTAGGTACCATATGCGATCAGAATCATCTGGAACTTGTTGACAGAGGGGGTGTCGTGGTTAGGAGTTTTTGTTCTGAAAGTCCTGCAGATTACACTAGCAAAGATAATTACATAAAGCTTGTGTTTCATAGTTCGAAGAACAGTTCAGGTAAAGGTTGGTCTGCTATGTTTGTTGCAATAAAGACATAAATACACACCTATTTAATGTTTTTTTTTCTGTTGGTCAAGTAACAAGTCAAATCTAATTTATGTACCTACCTAATTATAAGTAAGAACGGTATGTATATCGGTATAATAGTCACTTTAACAAATGTTATAATATGAAAAGTTGTCTAGGAGATGAGACATTTTTGTGCAACTTCTAAGATAATTTAAAAGATGTTTACTTATCCATATAATAACATTTCTACTGTACTTACGATATTTATTATACCTACTTTTATTGTATGGTAATTTTAATAAGGTACTTTTAAATGTAAGCTAATGTACCTACTTTAATAAAAGAGTTCTAATTATTTTTCGTTTCATTTAGCTAATGATACCTATTTAACATTTTATGACTCCCTTCTGCCCTACATATGGCATCGTTGGTGTTCATAGGGTAGATACCCAGGAAGGTGTACGACAATCCCCGGTTAGTGTACTATTACACTAAATGGTGTTATTAAACTATTACAAGAAATGGTGATTATTTAAACTGGGTTGAGGAGTATAGTATTAAATTATCTGTGACCACAGGTAATATAATACTTGAGGTGAGGTGTTCGTGGATCGGTTTACTGGTTCTATAGAAATAGTATGGCGCCTTCCTGTAACACATTGTAAAAAAACACTGACAAATGGGCAGGCGGTGGCTGGCCACTCACTGGATGGACTCCCGTCTGGGCGCCACAGGTATACAAGTCAACAGGCAGCTTGGAGTATCGAGCGGTGCGCCGCCGCCCGGTTTCACCTTCACAAAGAAGGCCCGTGAGTGGGTTACCCCGTAGTTACGCCCTTGAAAATTTCATTTCCACCCCCGAGCATCTAATTTCTGGCGACCTCGCGCCAGAGATTATATTAAAGCGCCATTCATTTATTACGTAAGACGTTTTTGGCTTCTTTGGATTTAGTTTTGTGCATAAAGGATCCATCCTTTAAATCTTCTGAAAACCTTCTCAAGGTTATTTCTATGTTCTTTGAAAGATCGGCTCATAACTATGACGTCGTCCAGGTACACTAGACAAGCATCGTCGAGCAGACGGTCTGCTCGACGATGCTTGTCGGATTAACCCTATCAGGGCCCCTAGGCAATGCAATTCTGGGGGCCCCTTTCCTTTATCCTTTTCTTACCTTCTTATCAAGTCGATTAGGGGCAGTGGAAATCTGTTAGAAATCCGAATAGAGAATTACTGGCTGTGAAAGCAAAAAAATCAAAGCGAAAATATCAACAGCCGTTCGAAGTTCAGTAGTTGGTTTTTGTAAAGATATACTGACTTCATTGATTCGATCCAGTATGGCAGTCCAGAATATTATCATTACGACATATTCTTTTTTTCGGAATCCTTTAATAGACATCTAGCCTCGTAAATCGCTTGCGATGTTTGAGTCTTATGTTAACATTAGACTGCCAAGCAATAGGCTGCCAAACTTTCTGAAAACTCATAACCTTTTGACAAAGTCTTAGTTGAATCGACTCTTGATCACCATCGGATGTTTCACTAAGCCTGTTCTTCCCAAGTCTCCTTCTCCTGAGCTGAAGATGTATTTGTAGCTTAGTAGCAATTTCTCCGCTTCCCTGTACTTGCGTGTAGACAAGCCCTCCCTGGAAGTTTCTAGTAAGGAATAAGTTCCTTACTAGAAACTTCCAGGGAGGGCTCAGCGAGGACGAAGAGAAGAGCTGTATCAACCTCGACACAGGTCGACGAGGTTAGGGCTGGCGGGCTGACACTGGCTGGGCATTTTCAAGCCTCCACTGTTCAAGTGTTACAGGCTTGTGACGGTAATAATAAAGGTCTGGTAACTTCAGGAAAAACAAACGGCCAAACAGTTTGCCTTGCGATTGACACCGGAGTATCAAGATCTATAGTTCGGCCGGAACTTTTGAAACTGGCCAGCCAGTGACCGTCCTGGGAAACACATGTGTATGGATCAAGCTGGGAGAGAAGATCTACAATCAATCGGTTTTGGTGCGAATATAACAGACGACTGCATCATAGGACTGGACTTCCTGTGACATCAACAATGTGTGGTAGATGTACCAAAAGGAGTTCTCAACTTTTCAGATCAAGAAGTTTTTCTAGAAGGATCTGGCACTTCAGAAGTCTACAACGCGAAGACCTTGATTACCTTGGCACCGAGATCAGAGACCTTAGTCCATGTCACCTTTCCTGAAGATGTAGCAGCAAACCGTTGCGTCTTAGTAGAAGATTCTGGAACCCATCACAGCTGGATAACAGCAAGAACGTTAGTCATGATTAGACAAGGAGCAAAAGCGAGAGTAGTTAATCTCAGCAACAAGGCGACACAGCTACAGGAGAACACTGTTCTTGGGCGATGTGAAGCTGTCAGTTATCTAAAGAAGATTCACGAATGCGACCCGGAACCACATTCACCGAGCCATATAAGTTCCTTGCTAGAAAGTTCCAGGGAGGGCTTGTCTACACGCAAGTACAGGGAAGCGGAGAAATTGCTACTAAGCTACAAATACATCTTCAGCTCAGGAGAAGGAGACTTGGGACGAACAGGCTTACTGAAACATCCGATCGACACTGGTACGCTACGCAGCCGATTATACAAAAACACAGAAGAGTGCACTTGTCGAAAGAACAAGAAGTTTCTAACATGATCCAGAATATGGTGCAGAACAAAGTCATCGAACCATCTACAAGCCCCTGGTGCTTACCTGTGGTATTCGTGTAGAAAAAGGACGGAAGTAACTGTGTGTGTCACAAAAAAGGACAGCTACTCTCTGCCACGTAATGACGACGACACTTTAGACATGCTTGGAGGCATGAAATAGTTCTCGACAATAGATCTGAAGAGTGGCTACTGACAGATTTTTGAACTTAATCACTGATACACTATATATATACTAGCTGATATCTTGTTAAATACTCTCACAGAAAGACCCATAAATGAATGATGACTTTTATGTAGTCTAAGATATTGGCCTACTAATTTGTGCTTATTTCTTATGTTCACCGGGTGAACGTCACTATTTTTGTTAAATAAATGCATATTTTGTATAATAAACATAATGTTTGTAAATATATACTGAGATGTAACTGTCATAATACCTATCTCTTTTAGCTTTTCTCTAAGGGAAACCCATGCACCTAGTTTGTAAATCGCACGCACTGCACGTTTTTGAAGAATAAAAATTGTTTAAATATCAGCCGCCTTGCACCAAAGCAGTATGCCATACGACATGACGCTGTGGAAATAACCGAAATAAACTAGCCTTGCTGTTTCCACATCGGTAAGTTGACTGACTTTGCTGACAGCATATGCTGCAGAACTGAGTTTCCCTGCGAGACATGATATTTGGGCGCCCTACTGTAACTTACTATCTAAAGTAATTCCCAAAAAACCGTTGATCAACAAAATGAATAACTTCATTATTTAAAACAAGATTTGTACTAATATTTCTTACATTTGGTAAACTAAATTTAATACATTTTTTTTTTAGAATTTAAATGCTAAAATGTATTTGATGTAAACCAGTCAAGAACTAATGCGAGGGATCTGTTTACTTCGTCAGAGTAATCATTTTTACGATTGGTTTTGAATATAAGATAAGTGTCATCAATAAATAGAACAATATCACATACGTTACTTATAAGAAATGGCAGATCGTTTATATACACCAAAAATAGAAAAGGACCCAGAATTGATCCTTGTGGCACGCCTATACCCACTGTTGATCCGGACGACCTTTTTCCGTTAATGTCAACATACTGCATTCGCTCACTAAGATAAAAAGCAACAAGATTAAGCGCTGTACCCGTAATGCCGTAATGCCTAAGTTTCAGCAGAAGTGTACTATGCACCACATAATCAAATGCAGAAAGGTCGCAGAAAACACCAATAGCGTCCTACGAGTTTTTCCAGCCATTTAAGTGTTTTAGTAGTTTAGAGCCTGCATCTACTGTCGAACGACCCTTTGTGAATCCATATTGTTCACTATGTAGTAGATTATTAGATTTAAAATGTGTTTCTAACTGCATTAGTATGACCTTTTCAAAGATTTTACTAATAGCAGGTAAGATAGAAATAGGTCTACAATTACTAGGGTCGCTCTTTGAACCGGCTTTGAACAAAGGGATTACTTTACTGTGTTTCATTAAATCAGGAAACACGCCGGTATCAACACATCAATTAAATATTGTAGCTAAATGTGGTGTTATTTTAATAAATACCCCATAAGTCTGCTGTCTTTTTGCAATTAATTGACATAAATATTGTTATTATGTCATTGGGGTTTATAAAATTGAAACTAAATGGTACAGTAGATACACTCTTTCACATTGCTTCTTACAAGTGATTGGGCTTGAGCCGGACATGAATTTAAGGAGCTGGTTGTATTTATAGCTATTTCAGCAAATAAATTATTAAATGTTTGCGCTAGATCTAAATTGTTAGTTACAATTTTATTACCAACACATAATTCAAAATTATGATCACGTGGCTTGGCCCGCCCAGCTTTAGCATTGATTATGTTCCAAGTGGCTTTAATTGTATTCTCTGCTTGTTGAATAATATTTCTACTTAAATGTAAAGACTTGGCAGCAGAACAAGTCTTTTTAAATATTTTGGAATATTTTTTAACATATTGAACAAACTTAGGGTCAAAATGAAATTGCTTCATACCATACAAATCATACAACTTAGCTCTACTTATTTGTATGCCAGTTGTTGCCCAATCACAAAAGCTAATTTTTCGATTTTTATAAAAAGTTGTGAAAATATTATTAAATTCATATTTGATAATGTTAAACATGGACGCGTAAAGGTAGTTCGGATCATCCTGACTAAAATCTATATTAGCAATACGGACAGAAACATTTGTATTAAATTTGTTTAAGCGGACTGTACTCATTGGCCTTTACTCAATGTGACATCTTTATAATAGCTACAGTTGCAAAAAAATATTATCCAAGCATATGGCAGAATGTGATGTGGTCCTTGTTGGTGCGCTAAACAAATTCTTCAAATTAATGAGTTAAATAAAGTACATAATCTAATAATAATAACACATAGGTGACAGTTCAAGAATATTAACTTTGAAATCGCCACATACTATTACATGCTTTTTACCATAGCTAGAAACTTAGTACATCTTCCATTATAGTCTCGAATAAATTAAAGTCATTCTGTGGACGGTAGACACAAACAACAATATGCTCCTTTAATTCTACACAAGAGAGTTCTAAAGTACG
The DNA here is from genome assembly GCA_945859575.2 of Herminia tarsipennalis. Lineage (NCBI taxonomy): Eukaryota > Metazoa > Arthropoda > Insecta > Lepidoptera > Erebidae > Herminia > Herminia tarsipennalis. The sequence continues at coordinate 18,463,581 of OX243830.2, forward strand.
CTCGACAAAAATAGCAACAATATCTTTACGTTCTTTACTATTCACACTATTAGAAACAAAAATCATAGAGCCACCATGTATAGCCTTCTTCCATAAGAACATACTTACCATACTTTATTGTTCATTATTAAAAATCAGTTCATGATTTTTAACCAGTGTTCTGTGACACAAAAAATATCAACATGGTGGGTCTTTAAAAATAATTCTATTTCCTGAATGTTTCTGAGTTCTTATTGTCATCTTCCGACTCCATCATCAGACTAGCTCCATAGTAAGTATGTACCATATTATTGCATTGTCACCTAAGATACGCGACAATACTCAATGACGACTGCCTCTGTCGCGCGGTGGGAGTGTGTCCGACTGCTACGCAAGAGGTCGTGGGTTCGATTCCCGGGACGCCACTTTGTGTGATCCACACGACAAAGGGTTTGTACCCTACTGCGGGAGTCGTCTTTAAAAAAAAATTCCAAATTTGAATCCAATCGAACGTCAGCAAGTGGTAATAATATAGCTTCTAAGATTAGACCTGAACAAACAAACATGGCAAGTTATTTTTTTTTATTTATAATAAAATTATTTCCATAATTAGCTCTTAACATTTTGCACCTAAATATTACCGCTAAACAACATTTGACTAAAATTTCAAGTTAGCCAAGCTTGTTGTTCAATAAATGTAAAAAATATGTTTTGTTCGTCACACTATTGAAGTCAATTCATCAATCAATGAGCCTGTATCGTTCAACTTCTAATTTACTCTACAACACCCGGTCCTCCGCCCACCTTCGTTCCTTCAACTATTGAGGTGGTTTAAGAAAATTAGGAACAATTCAACTTAAAATTAAATAATAGCCAAAGTACTTGTAACGAAAAATGTATTCTATCTTTGTATAACGAAGTCACCTGATCAGTTAGATGTCTTCTTTAACATGTTTTCTCTCAAATTAATAAATAATATAATTAAAATAATCACTTGTCTACTCGTCTGTACCAAAACGTAAATAATAATCATACTAATTTAAGAATGTAGGCGCATGTACCGGACGGCTGCATTTTCATAGCATTTTAAATTAGCCGGCTAATCTCTGTATAGAGGTTAAGGTGGTTATGGTGGGTTTTTAGCCAAAATTGCAAAACGGAACATATTACTTACGCTGACAAGGTGAAAGAATAAAATCTTGAAAAACATTATTTTTAGGGTAACTCCCCTATATGAAAGTGGGGATGTGTTTTTTTTATTAGATAGGTCTTTTAAAAATCTTTGAATGCAATGAAGTATTCTATGAATAAATTGTTCTATCTACAATATTTAAGATACTTTCCCTCCGTGTGGCATAGTTTTAGAATACTCTGTATATTTTTTTGCTATTTTTAGCAGTCCCTTGAAACTACCGTAATGACAAAATAAGTAGGTACTCATTGTTTTATTTCCGAAATCAACATTTGATAGTACGTATTCTAAATTCTAATAACAAAAGCCTGAAAAAATACATTTACCCACTAGTTAATATCGGTAAATAAGCACTAAGATTTACTGAATATGATGTAGCCAACGCCGTCTATGATCGGATAAGTGGTCTTTGCGCTATTGTCTTCATAAACATTACTAGCTGACCCTTGCAGCTTTGTCTGCGTCAATTTTCCCTCGTAATTTAAAAGAAAAACTTTACTAGCTTTTCTCATACACCAAATACACAATAAAAATCATTCAAATCGGTCGAGCCGTTTGGGAGGATTTCGACCACAAACAGCGTGGCACAAGATTTTTATAATAATTATACTAGTTGAACTTGGCCACGCTTCGCTGTGGCTTTTAAGACGCTGACAACAGCTACTGAACTTCGATGTTTCACGATTTTAGCCACGCCCACTATTTCTCCGATGTCCTAGTGCCATTGATAAAGGACGGTAAATACAGCGAACTACCAACGCAAGGACGCGGTCAATAATAAACAATAAGCCAATAAATAGATGGCGCTTTATTTTTTGTTCTATATGAAGAACTAGAAAGAAATTAGACAGGGCGATTAAAAAAAACAATAAATATTTTTTATACGTTTGTATTTTTTATTATTTTAGGAGACTTTTTTTGCTATGAACTTCAAAACAATATAAAAGAAAGAAAAAGAAAACTTGAAAATATATTAGCAACATTTTAAATATTTTCGCATAATTATAATTTATTTGCTCTCGGATATTTGCCGGAACAGACAGACAGACAGACAAAAAAAACTGTATTTTTGTTATCAGTAATTATTATGGATATATGTTATCCATAATAATTAATATATATGCATAAAACTGTTATTTTGATATTACAAACAGACTCTTCAATTTTATTTATTTGCACAGATAGTTAATAATATATATTATTTTTTATTAATAATATTATTATTTATTTGACATAAGGTAAATTTAGAGCTGAAGAAAATTCTTCCAAGTTTGAATGTCCTCCGAAAATTGATAACATACCTGCTACAGCACAATAATTGACTGGTAAATAATTTTCGTCACTGGAATCACTTTTAATGATAAATTTTAAATTGCACATCCTACACAAAAGAGTGAACTTCGACAAGAATCCATTTATGTTTTCTCCTACCAAATTAATGTGTTTTAAATTACAACCCAAGGGTTTAGGGGTAAGGGCGAGAAATATTCTGAAGATTTAAAAATAAATGCGATAAGTTTATTCGTCGTCCGATGTAATAATAATAATAATTATAAGGATTTTTTGTTGTGCAGGGTGACTTGTAGCAGTCTAAAAAAAATAATACTTAAAGCTTATCTATGCGTTAGTAACTAAATACTAACTGCCAGATTTTATCTTCGACAATCTGTTCAAAATAATAATATTTACCTCAAGTTTAGGAATATTATCGGTGGATTCAACTGTCTCAGATACCTTTGCCGATACTTCAAACCAGTGATGGAAAAAACTATGACTCACAATAACATAAGAAGTATAAGAACGATCATGAGAAAGTTTCATATCACTTGGGCATCATCTTTACCTGGTAACATTTTCTAGAGGAATTATAACATCACTTTCTAATGTAACTGCAACAGCCACATTTCCTAATCTGTACAAAATATTTATTACATTTAAACTTAGAAAAACTTTCTTCAGCACTAATCTTACCTATTATGTCTAACTAGCTGTAGACTAGCTGTGGACGTAGCCTAAGTTACTCCTTACATCATTAGCTGTCTGACAGTGAGTCCTGTCAATGTCCGTACAGCCGTTTTGGAGATTTGTCGAAACAAACACACAGACAGACAGCCAGATAAAAAAAAACTGTATTTTTGTTTTAAGTACTATGCGTACTTTCATAGCATTTAGTAAAAAACTGCTATTTTGACATTAGGAACAGACACTTCAGTATGTATAGATCGCCATATATAGGTAAAAAATACTAAAACCTACACAACTATTTGTATGGAAAAGGCAAGAAACAATGGATAAAGCTACAAGTATTTTAGGAGTATTTTCCTATTAGGCCAGTTCTAAGATAGTCGTAGGTCTATGGAAATGTGATAGTTTATCATTATACTTGTTTGTAACTATCTTTCTAAAATGTAAAGGGGATCCTCTTTGTCCATGTGGCGATTCTTTTTGTGTAATGTTTTAATGTAATATAAATAATAAAATTATTATCTATATTAGTATGTAGGTACTTATTACAAACTTATTGGTGAAAAACTTTCCGAAGTTTCACCTGCTTCTGAACTATTCGCCAAACGTCTCTTTTTACTGAAAAGATAAAATAAAATATTAAAAATAAATACAAAAATCGAACTGGCGAACCTAGGATTCGAACTCGAAACTTGATATTCTGAACCAACGCAGATACCGCTAGACCAAACGAGCTTCAAAGTTGCAGGTGAATTTTCGCTATACGTTGTACAAAACAGCTTAGTGTAGCTTTTTGGTTCGGTTACGATTTCACTTCTGTTCGTGCAATATTTTGTCAATATTACATTATGAAAAATATAATACTTACTTTACTACTTCCATGAGATGTTTTTGTTTGTTGGTATAGAAGCGCTTTTTGCTGGCCTCCGACATTTTTGTTTGTTTCCCAATTATAGTAACAAATATTTTTAAACTTGGAACTATTTAAATTAACAACTTAGATAGTATAAATTAAATATTTATTAAACTTATATTCTTTACCAATGTCTATAATTTTTCAAACAACAAACAAAATATGAAGTGAATGGATGGCGAGGCAAAGCGACATACGTCGGTCTAGCTGCGCGTCTCTGCGATCACTGTCAGATTGCTTATAAAAGAAAGAGAAGCGCGATCACGCAGCGCTCGTAACTAATTATAAACCATAAAACAATTAATTACTTAAAAATAAGTCGAGTAGTCGAAAATAAAAAACAACCAGATTCTGTATTATAACATGATACCTACGTTATTGTTATTAATTTTATCAACGTACGTTGTTAAGTAATACAGATATATTTGTTAGAAGATCATTTTTAGAGGTTAGTTTGTATTTTTTTTTTATCGAGAAAAAAATTCAAATACGTGTTTTGAATACAACAGGGTTCTTAGAAATATGTTCAAGATTAACATATATTTTTTCTGCCGTCACAAACTACGTAGATTTGGCTAAAAAATTGTTTAGGATAAGCCTATTTGGCTGTTGTCAGCGCCTTAAAGCCAGGAACACTCGCCGGCCTTCCCAGAACATTCTGCTAAAGTTTCATCACAATCTGATCAATGGTTTCGGAACGCATAGAGGACACACATACAAACATAGATTTATAATAAGAATAAAGGGGACACTTTCGTTAAACCATTATTTTTGTAGGACGACAATTTATTTAAGTACATTTTGAAATGACCTAAAGATTGAATAAAGACATAGTTGTTAGTAATCAACTTTGTACCTTTACCCATTCGACCTGTTTAACATATGTTTTCTCCACTAAACGACCACTATATAAATTTGTCGTAGACTTAATTTTGGGCGTATCGTTAAAACGAAGCTACCATGACAATTTCAGTTTGGTACTTACCTATCATTTTATAATTTGTTCTAGGGATCCTGTACTATTATTGATATTGTTATGTTGTTATTTATAGCAGTTTGCCATGATAATAATATTCTTTGAATTCAGTAATCACACTAATATTATAAAGGCGAAAGTTTGTGAGTATGTGAGTGTGTATGTTTGTTACTTATTCACGTCTAAACGGCTGGAGCGATTTTAATAAAATTTGGTATTCATTGTGTGATTGAACATAAACAAAAGATTTTAGAAAATGATTCAAGGCAAAATTAATAATACTATCCCAATAACATAAATGTAAGCCCAAAAAATTTAAATAGGTACAAAAAAAAATAAAAAAGCATGCGAAAATCACTTGTATTGACTGCAAGTATCGATATGAAAATATAAAGAAAAATATTTTAGAAAAAAAAAATGGTTCTTACTGGTACAAAGTGGAAATCACTCCTTGATACAAAATTTCACATTCAAAATGCCAGATACATGTTGAGAAAGGTTTTCTTGGTGTCCAATTTGGTCGGGCTATTATTCTTATAAATTTTTAGGGTTCCGTGGTCAAGATGGCAAAACGAAACCCTTAAACTTTCGCTATTACCGTCCGTCCGTCCGCAGCTTTGCTCATAGACTGTTAGTGCTAGAAGGATGTCATTTTGCATGGATACACATATTACTGACGCCGACAAAGTGAAAGAATAAAATCTTGAAAAGCATTTTTTTGGGGTACCTCCCCTATATGTAAAGTGGGGGTGTGATTTTTTTCTCACCTACCCCATCGAGTGGGGTATCTTTAGATTGGGGTGTCTTTTAAAACGTTTAAGGGTTGGGTTAGTGCAAATTCACAAACACTTGCCCGGTTTTTTGTCTAACAGTAGGATCTTCTGGAAATCTGTAGGTACAAAAGAATATTATAACTGATGTTAGGTACTAGGTACTGATATCCCAGGCCTACAATAAAAAAAACCGGGCAAGAGCATGTCGGACCATGCTCAGTGTAGGGTTCCGCAGCCTTGAACATTGTATCAGCAGAAAAGCATATGTTCATGGTACTTACGCCATTTTGTTGAGAAACGCAGTTTTTCGGCAATAACTCAATGACGGTACATCCGAACTTTTCCAAAATAATTATAAGCACTACTTTCTTTTCATAATTTTGGTCACACGGTTCAAAAGTCAAGGGGACACGATTTATGCAACTTTCGGAGCAATTATTTCCAAAAAAATACACTCTATCAAAAAAGTTCATTAGAAACCTTAAAATGTTTACGAAAGACCTGTCGAATGATGTGCAAGATGTTGATGTTTGCTGAAAAAAAAAGCAGCTTCTGTTACATCTATGGAGTGCCCCCCCTAAATTATATATTTTTTTTTATTATTTAGCTATCAAACTAAGTAGCGGCTACTACAAGACACCTTTCCATCAAGATTTATTGCGTAGTCTGATAGTAAAATGCCTGTGACATACGGATGGACAGACAGACAGACATGATGACACTATCAGGGTTCCGTTTTTTGCCATTTTGGCTACGGAACCCTAAAAAACCGGGCAAGTGGATATTGGAGCATGCTCAGTGTAGGGTTCCGCAGCCTTGAATTTTGTTGTGAAACGCAGTTTTTCGGCAATAACTCAATGACGGCACATCCAATCATGTCCGAAATAATGACGACAGACAGACTGACATGACGAAACTATAAGGGTTCCGTTTTTGCCATTTGGCTACGGAACCCTAAAAAAAATAGAAAAAAACATTATGATCTCAATATGTCCTGCCGCTAGAATTTATTTTATCGATATATTCATCCTTAAGGATTAGTCAAGATTAGTGAAAACATAACAAAACAATATTTTTCTAAAAACACTAGTTCTAACGAATGAATAATATCCCTAACCCTTTCGGATCGCTCCAATACAATTGTGCGGGTCACAAAATTGAGTATAGCTCATTAGTTTTACGTTAGCATTGGACGGGCCTAGTATCGTACGATTGTGCGGGAAGCGAACTTTCAGCTCCCGTGCAAATTTTGACTGACGCGCAGTCGGCGAGCCGGTTTCAACTTCTACAGTTCGCGACTGATTTCGTTCCCCGACTTGGCGAAAGTAAGTACCTACTATTGTTTTGTTTTGTAAGTGTAGTAATATACGAGTAATTGATTAGAAAAATAGTTAAACATAGAATGTTTTTGTGACAACGGTGACTGTTAGCAAGCAAAAGCTTTGGCGTAACGGTTTAACGAACTTTATTGACACAATTGTATCGACGTGGGCCCTGCATTACCTCATGCGTATTATAAGTTTCTAATGATTATTCATTTTTCACAGTTTCCGAACCATATTTCCGGTTTTAAACGACGCTGCTATCGCAGAGACGCTCAATGACTCTGGGGACGAAGACGATGACAATGACGAAATCGATTTGGACAACGTCAATGAAGAAAACCCCGATTATTCAACTCCTCTTCTTCTTATAAAGACGAAGAAAGTGATAGATAGGAAAGGGATGACGATAACATACCTATATGTATGCTAGCAAGACGGCAAAAGAAGCCCTTCAATGGCAAACCTCTTCCAGAAGAGGCTGTTCGTGATCCAGAAGATATTAAAACTCCATACGAATATTTCGAGCGCTTTTTTACTGTCAAGCTCATGTAAAATATGGCTTTGACCACAAATCAATAATAAATGGCCAATACTGGTACACAAATGAAACCTATTTGTTCTTTACTGGATGTAAAGAAGTTTTTTGGAATACATGCCATTCTTGGGAGTACCTATACAATTTCCAAGACTGAAGATGATTTGGAGCAAAAGCATTTCTTGATTATCATTAATATAACTAATACAAAGATGTGTTTCTGATTTCTAATAAATAATATTGTAATTTTCATGTTTATTTCAATCATGACTCTTTTCAGAAAAACGTAAAAAGAAGGTGTTGGTCCGAATTTGATACAACTCACAATTGTACGTAGGAAATGAAGGGCCCAGCATGATACAATTGTTGATATACGAATTTTCCAAGATGGCGGCGGAAAATCTGGAAAATTATAGCAGATTCGTAATCTGAGACCCCAAATTACCTAAGATTCAAGTTCAAAATTACAAATTTCTTTGTAGTTTGAGCGCCGGTCCGAAAGGGCTAATAATAAGTTAAAATTTAAGATTTCCAAAAATAATTTTCTTATTTACTATGACGATTTTCATATCAATTTCCTCGAACTAAACATAAATAAGTTATACCAATGACAACTTCCTGTGAAATGAATGACTCCCTCCCTGGATTATTTCGATTGGTAACAGCACAATCACTAACAGAGCATGTAACTATGGTTTGAGATGTGATATTTTTTGAATTAGTGATTACCTTAAATAAACACAAATGATGTAAGAGTTCATTATCAAGTAGGGCGACTTGGGGATTCCTCTCATTGAAATTGGGTCACAATAGTCACAAATTGTGTGAAGAGAAAACAAACACAATAGTATTGTGACTCACAATGTTTTCTCTTTCTTACTTGTAGCACTGTCATATACATACCACTATTGCCACTATTATCTACACAATATCTATAATATCTTGGGACAACTCACACAACGCTATCTGATCCCAAACTAAGCAGAGCTTGTACTATGGAAACCAGACAACTGATAAACATACTTATATATTTCTAAATACATATATATTATAGACAAATTACACCCAGACACAGAATAAACCATCGTGCTCATCACACAAAGTTTTATCCTGGGTGGGGATCGAACCCACGACCTCTTGCGTAGCAGTCGGATACACTCCCACTGCGCCACAGAGGCAGTATCCTCATGTTTGTACATATATACGATACTAGCTGTCCCGCGCAACTTCGTATGCGTACATTTGCCCCGTGTTTGCAACATTTCTCATTGCTTCTCCGCTCCTATTGGTCGTAGCGTGATGTTAGCCTAATAGCCTATAGCCTTCCTCAATAAATGGGCTATCCAACAGTGAAAGAATTTTTCAATTTGGACCAGTAGTTCCTGAGATTACCGCGTTCAAACAAACAACAAGGTATCTCTCTCTAGTTATGTCTCTAAAAAGAGACAACGCTACTTTGTGGACAATACTTGTCAAAGGCCGCACGAGTTTTTTTCCCTTTCACGCTTTGCAGTCAATATTTACTTTTTAATTAATAGGGATGTTCGAGTCCTGTCAATACCTCAATGGTCGTAACCACTGACCTCTATACTACAAGTACGCTGGACTGGCTATCCCAAAGAGTAAGTAAGTAAATGATTCTACATAGAACTATCTACGGGCTATACAATTGCCATACGAAGTGACAGCAATTTTGTAAGGCGATGACAACTACCTACCGTCCGCGAGCGTCGTAATACAAATGACAAATGTCTATTAATTTTAAACATCGATTGAATAAATAGATCAATTTTAAATAGGATAAGTTAATAAATAGTCAGTTTTAGCATAAAGATAAATTAGTTATTGTGTTAATTATCTTTCGAACGATGGGATTGTGTGTGTGTATTGTAAAACTGCATACGAAAAAGGCAATGGCATCAATCATTAATTTTATATGCTCTTTGGCATCAGTTTCCATCCGTAATTGAAAGAAATGTTTGAGCCAATTTTTGACTCCTCCCTGCCATCTGGTGGTACGTGGTGCGGTTTTAGATTGATTGGATGGATCCGCCAGTGAGGTCGGATCCCGGCTATAGATAGCCCGGGTACCGGCTATTGATAGCCGGTACCCGGGCTATCTATAGCCGGGACATTAGTTTCCCTAGACCCTAGTCAAAAAAAGTCCACATCGAATGTCGTCTATTGGCTTAAAAACATAACTATTTCCTAGTTTACCATATTAATCGTACAGATGCAAGAATTTTTCGCGTAAATGTCACATCGCACATATACTAATAATAGAAAGCTGAAGAGTTTGTTTGTTTGGTAGGACGCGATAATCCCAGAAACTACTGGTTCGAATTGAAAAACTCAGGAACTCTCTTTTTGACCCTCCTCCCCCCTGATGATACGTGATGTTATAGACTAATCCCACCCAACATCACGTGTATTATTTTGGAAACGTGTGTGCAATGGGTCAAGTGTGAGTTACTCGCACGACGGAAGTAGGGGGGGGGGGGGGGGTTATTCCAACTTGTTCTCTTATCACTTTGTTCACCTAGGTGAACAAGGTGGAAGTGATATCACACTACCAAATACTGATATTTCGTGATTTTCACGTGATTGAGGGACGACCCCTAACCTAAGCCATTATGATGATCAAATATGCCACCATAAAATTAAGTATGTACCTACTTAAATAAACACAAACTTAACTGGGTGCAAAACATTTTGTAATACCGAAAAGAAACGAAATATCATTAATATAAGGAGTAAGTCTTAGAGAATTTAAATAGGGAGATGCCTTGCCGCGTATTCCCCTCTCGCCAAGGTACATACATGACACATTTTGTCTTGTCAGTTTATAAAAACCAGTTCGCGTGATCGTTCGCTCAGTCCATCCGTGCGCCTATCGCTAAAACGAGCTCCCGTAAATATGATAAAATGGTATGTTAAGCAGTTTTAACGTGTAAAAGGCGCTCAAACACCTCAAATTATATCAAAGATGGTATTTCTTTTCACATGTAAGTATTTTTTTGCTATTTATTGCTTTAAAACAATAATTATCATAACCATGTTAGCGACAGTTTGACGATATAAGAGTTTCGTGGTACCAAGGCAGGCAGATTACCGTGACTCGACTAGAGATGTGTACAAGGTGCGAACGAATGATTGAATGACTTACTTTACTTAAGTATTTATCGAGTTAAAATAGTGAAATTAGTAAATATAGAAATAATTTATTGTCACTAATTTTAATCTAGTAAGGACTAAAACGTTAGAAGTATTAATGACATTATTATTCAACGTAAAAATGCTAAAAAACATGTCATTTTCAAAATTAAATAAATGTTATGTAGCTCCACAGAATGTCGACGTCAAGTCAACAAACAACAGTATTCATACTGTTGCGTTTCCTTCGGTGAGTGTGGAGCATCAGGGGCACTATTCCCCCACTCGACGCCCCCCTTATTTTTTCCCTATTATTCCTTTTGCTTTCGGTAGGCAGTAGCTTGGTTTAGACAATGCTAAGAGAGAGCGGCGATTACCATTTAACATCAGGTGGGGCGCATGCTCGACAGCCACCGTTCATGTGTTATGTATAAATAATAAAAAAAAATCCTAAAATAGTATTTATAAGAAAGAAGTGGATAGAATTTTGCCAAAGAGATAGCACTTGGACACCAACTCGAACGAGTGTGATTTGCTCTAAACATTTTGAACCAGGTAGCTATCGTATACTTCCTAACAATCGAAGGAAGTTGAATGAGACTGCTGTGCCAACGCTACATATTTGTAATTGTTTAAAAAATACTGAAGCCATCAATTTCTGCAAAATTTATTGTGGCAACCGTTTTAGAGAACTACGAGGGTGGATCGAAATATTCGCGGCCTACCACATAAATACTTGACTTATTTTAATGTAACTGACCTTATTCGATTTGTTTACTCTCTGGTTGTCACATTGTAAAATTCTGTCACAATAGCATTATCTGTTTTTAAATTAGACTGATGTGAGCCTAAGTGCAGCGTTTTTAAAGAATGGAGAAAATTGAGCAACGTGCGGTCATCAAATACCTGTTTAAAAAAAAACTGACTCCAAAAGAGATTCACGAAGATATGTCAACAACATTGGGGGAATCTGCTCCATCGTATACGACTGTGAAAAAGTGGGTTGCAGAATTTAAACGCGGACGAGAGAGTATTGAAGATGACCCTCGCTCCGGCCGGCCTACGACGTCTACGACTGAAGAAAACATTGGGAAAATCTGTGATCTGATATTGGCAGATCGGAGATTGACCATCAGGGAGATTGCTGACACTATTGGCAGCTCATATGAACGAACACAAAACATCATAGTCAATGAACTTGGATTTTCTAAGGTTTCTGCGCGGTGGGTCCCCAGATTGCTTTCAGTTGAACAAAAACGAATACGGCTCACGATTTCTCGCGACAGTTTGGAAATGTTTGAGACTGATCCACAAGATTTTTTGGACAGATTTGTTACAATGGATGAAACCTGGGTACACCACTACACCCCAGAGTCAAAACAGCAATCCAAGCAGTGGAAAAAACCTGATGAACCGACTCCAAAAAAAGCCAAAACAATTTTGTCAGCTGGCAAGGTGATGGCGTCAGTTTTTTGGGATGCTAAGGGTGTCATCATGGTGGACTACCTTGCAAAAGGTGAGACTATAAACTCTGCTTATTACTGCACCCTTTTACGTCATTTGCGTGAAACGATCAAAGAGAAAAGACCAGGACTACTCAGCAAGAAAGTGTTGTTCCATCAGGATAATGCACGCGTTCACACGTCTGTTGAATCAATGGCTCAAATTCGTGATTGTGGCTTTGAATTACTGCCCCATCCCGCCTATTCCCCTGATTTGGCACCTTCGAAATTTCATTTATTCCCAAACCTTAAAAAACACCTTGGAGGTCAAAAATTTTCATCAAATGAGGAGGTTGAAACCGCGGTGGGTGACTTTTTTGAAGGCCTTGAAGAAACTTTTTTTATGACCGGCATACAGGCGTTGGAAACCAGATGGAAGAAGTGCATTGAGTTAAGTGGAGATTACGTGGAAAAATAAAATTACTTTTGTTTATATTTTATATTGTTTTCTTGCTGAGGCCGCGAACTTTTCAATCCACCCTCGTATATAGGAAAATCAATATTCCCAGAAATAAAAAGACATGTAATATACGGATACTAGGATATCTATTTTGATGAAAAAGGCTGACCCTAAAAAATGTATGGCATATATTTAACAAACTTATACATTTTAAAAACCAGTGAATTATTGATGATTATGATTAATAAAACTTATAAAAAATAAAAAAAGACGTTTTAATATTCCCCTCATTCCACTAATTAAATAGCAGTAAGACCGTTGTGCGATGAGTTCCAAATAAAAATGAGATCAGCTCGCCCATTGTTTTCGATATTAATATATTTGCAACTCAAACAACGCCATCTGATCCCAAACTAGGCAGAGCCTGTACAATGGCATCCAGACAGTTGATAGGTACATAGGTATATATACAGTTCTAAGTACATACATACATATTATAGATAAAGTAGGTAATTAGGTAAGTTTTATCCTGGATGGGATAGAACCAACCACCTCTGGCTTAGAAGTCAGGGTCACTAACCAATAAGGCAACAGGCCAGTCAAATCAATATCAAGATTAGGTAAAAATACAGTTAATTATCTATTAATATACTAAACAAATAATACTAATATCATTACTGTAATTATTATTTTAAGATGGTCAAGTCTCGAAAAATGTGCTTCAAACTAAGAACATGTCAACACGACAGTGTTCCCTTCATGCAAATAATGGACTTTATTATAAAATAACTTAAGAAGAAACGAAACAAGCTGGTATTTATTTAATCTCCAATATAAAATATGAAGTAATATTTCTACTTTAAAACTCATTCCATTCATTCATTCTTTATCACAGTAGTATTGTGTCCCGTCTCTAGCGTTATACATTAGTTTACGTAAAGTCAACTGTGTAATAACAGAAACTTTTAAAGTAATGTGAGTGATTTATGTTTGATAAACGATTTTGGTTTAGTGTGCATTTGACAGTACACAAAGTTTTATGTCAATAATGTGCGTAATTATGTTGTTGTGTGCTGTATGTGTCTACTCTACCTCGCCTCCCTCCGATAACGGCAGACAAATTGGTTCGCGCTCGGTAGGTAGATGCCATATCCCGTGGTTAAATGATCTAAGGGAGTAAGTACATAATAGTACCTACCTATATTAAAATATACCAACCTACTGTCCAACATACACATAATTGTGGCAATATGGCGTATATACGTAATCTCCAAACAATTACCTAATAGGTACTTACTTCGTGGTCAATTTTATAAAATACATAGCCTACCTATGTATTGTATTATTACAATTTTGGTACCTTAACTAAATTTTGCATAAATTCACAACACAATACAAATTATGAATAAGTTTTAAATATAAGTCAGAATTTGTTTTTTGTTTCTTTGTGAATCCTCAATAATGTCGTTAAATAAACCATTGGAAATAATTATCATTCTGTACGAACGAATATTCAACTTTATTTTGTCCCGCGCTTCGACGCTCTATGAATGCATGTATGTGTGAGTTTCTGTGGTGTGAGTGAGAGAGCGGCGGGCGACAGTGTCGCTGTGTGAGTAATGCTAAATGCTTATTATTTCCGGAAGCGCTCGCGCTCGGCGTAAAAGAATGGTGAAAAATACAACACTCTCTAAGAATGTTCCAGAGTTGTGGTCGTTTGCCATTACGTTCTATTTTCAACCGACTTCAAAACGGAGGAGGTTCTCAATTCGACTGTATGTTTTTTTTTTTTTTGAAGAGATCCTGGAGAAATCGAGGAAACTCTTCAAATATTAAAGGCACACCTACAGTGATTTAGGTACATTTCATAGTGATTCGTGCATTTACTCTCAAAAAGCACCTATGAAGTAGAACTGCTAATGAAGACCACAAATGACGAGCATTACTTTAATATGATATTGAGTATCATTTTATTCTCGTCGCACTACTATTACACAATGTAATAGAGCTGATAGTGAACTATCATGTGAACTCCTCAACAATTAACGGCCCTGCATCGGGGCAAGCAATATTTTGTAAATGGATTTGAGCAGTTGACATAAGCCTATTGTAACTTTGTGTGAATTACAAACCAACCCACTAAAAAGTGAGAAATAAAAAACTTTTATTACAAAATAATATTACCGACTTCAAAAATAAATACAACTAAAAAGCAAAAAATATCGACCTAGAATTAACAAAAACAAATCTGTCGTCTCAAATCTAATTTATTTATTTTTTTTGTATTTTTTTAATTTATCATATATTTAGTGTATTTATTACAAATTATTTATGATTATGCTTTAACTTATGTATTTGTAAGTAAAGATTTTGCGTTTTACAACGGACTAGATGTAATTAGTCAGTCAGCCAGTGTAATTCATGTAATTATACAGGGTGTTTGAAAGATCGATGCAAAGCCGTAAAGCGGATCTAGTATAGACTATTTAGAACCGTTTGAACTATACTAGTCTTAGACAAAGTGATAATTTTATGTTTTTATCAAATTTAATTTATTTTTGATGACAAAACCCAAAATTTGTAGTTAGTTGCGAAAAATGGCTAGTTTAAAATATAAATCATTTTTTATGTATTATGTTAAAATTATGTATAAACAACCTAACAAAACGTGATTAGGGCATCTGTGTCATGATATTTTTTTTACAGTAATTTATAGTAAAAATATATTTTTTTAATTGATGAAATCCGTATTTTGACGACATTAAAATAAAACACGTATGGTGTTGTTTTGTTCAAACATTTTTAAAAACATGTCTAATTATTGTTCTTTATTTTGAGACGTCAAATACGCAAATAAGTCACAAATTATTAAATTAGGGCCCACAAAACAAATTTAGGGAAAAATATTAAATTCATACAAGAAATAATTAAAACAAAATTTTAATATAAATCATTCATCATTCGTGTTCAAAATGTCCTCCTCGGTTCCATAAACAAGCAAGAGCCCTTCTTCTCATTTCTGTTGTTGTTAATTTTAACTTCATCTCCTGCTTTATCTTTTCAAACGCTAAATTAATTCTCTCAATCAATTCTTCTTTTGTGTTTATTTTTACCCGACTGTAAAGAAGGGTTATGTTTTTCGCGCGTATCTTGTATGTATGTATGTATGTAATATTCTTTGTTACCTGATATCTCACAATCCACTGAACGGATTTATACAATTCACACGTCGCGTCGTTAGATTCGTCTTAGTCGCCCAAGTGTTCATAAATAGATGACGTTTTTAAAAAACAAACTTGGCGGCTATGAGATGTCAAAATAAAGAGGTGTGAAAGTTGTTACGAATACTGCATTATGGGTATCAAATTAAAGAGTTCATCTTAGGCATTTCAAAAAGGTATAACATGATTATGACTGTTATACTAAAAACGTTAATTATCAACCATTGTTTTTTCAATTTTCAATACTTGACAATAGCTGCGATAAAAGTAAGTTGCTACATCGGTTACATCCTACAACTACTAAAAAGTAAATTATAAAAATAAAAAAACCCGCCTGCACAAAAAAGATGGAAACAAGATCCCCTACATAATTATACAATTTCATGCAGTCATTTATTTAGGGGGTTATGTAGGGGATCTTGTTTCCATCTTTTTTGTGCAGGCGGGTTTTTTTTATATATATATATACATATATATATTTTTATTACATTAGTATAAACTAGTTCCTTGGCTCGACCCCACAAGTCAAGCGACCGTGACCGGGCAGGCCACGGGATAGGCCCATCTCTGTCGATCCAGCTGTTAGGGAAGCAATTATTCAAGTGCTCCCGTACATTTAATGTCCAATCCGAGAAGTCATCTTTCAACAAGATGGTTGTCCAGCTCGGACAACCATCTTGTTGAAAGATGACTTCTCGGTCTATAGTGAATATGGGGCCCCGTATTCCTCTACAAGCTCTGGAAGTTCATTTGGTAGGAATTTCAAATAACTGGTATAATTCAAATTATCCGGTAAGAAATGGGGCCCAATCAGTGTTCTGCCAATTACTCCGGCCAACCCGTTGGTAGAGAACCTCCTTTTTCCAATGTGTCTCCTCCGTTTTCCTTGATTTTTCCAATGTGGATTAATATGTTTCTCAACCCATTGATTTATCAATGCGTTGAGAAACATATTACCTCTCGCCTGAGCGCCCTCGTTCCCGTCCGCCGACGTATTTACTATTTTATATGCTCTTTGGTATGTACTCACGTACGAACAGAATCTGCGAACGGTTCTAAACGGTAGATTGAACAGGAACCCTTAGAATTTTGCTCTTTGATCGGAACCCATATTATTTCGTTTCGGTTCGAGCGGAATCGAAATTATAACGCTCTTATCAAAATTTATGGGATTGCTTTCAGAACGGTTCGCGAAAATCAACCCGGTTTCCGAGCCCTGGTTTTAACCCCCAAATCCCCCTACTGGGTACGCCCATGCAACCAACATCCTCCCTCCTTTTTTTTTTTTGATTTGACGGGAAAAGTCCCTTACGTACATCCCCACCGTCCGGGGAAGACGGTGGAGGTAGTGTGGGGTTTGCACCCACTAAAAACTCGCCGTGTATCGCCCGCCACCTTCGCGAACGGGGCGCCGAAATTTGTTATACCGTCGGCGACCCACCCAGTGGCAATGCCCGGAAGCGATGTTATTTCACACCTACGAGGCACCTGGATACACGGAGGGTGCCGCGCCTCCACGGAAGGCTGCGGGCGGGGCAGATTACCCCGTACGCCCGCCCGCAGCCCCACCTAAGGTGGCATCAGGCGCCGATATGCGCGCCGACGCCGTCCGGTTCGCCGGCGACGAAGCGGATCCGCCAGGGAGCTCTCTTCCCTGACGCGCTCCGCCGCCTCGATGATGCGACCGCGTTCCACGACCCCTCGCCCCGGACCATGGACAGAACCACGGCCGGCAACGAGAGGTCACTTCCGACCACTGCGGTGAGAACTTGACGCTGCCCCTCCCAAGCTGGACAATGCTGGAGGGTGTGTTGCGCCGAGTCCTCACCGCAGTAGTAGTAGTAGTAGTAGTGGTGGTGGCAGCCGGGACTTGGTTCCCTACTAGCGACCGTGTGCAGGTACTTCCCGAAGCACCCGTGCCCGGAAAGGACCTGCATCAGCCGGAAGGAAAGGGTCCCATGCTGCCGCCCCGCCCACTCCTCCAGGACCGGCTGGAGCACCTCCACGGTTCAAACACCTGCCCGTGGAGTCCCCAGTCGGTCCTGCCACCGGGCCATGATTGCCCGGTGGGCCTCACCACGCCAAGCGCGAAGCTCCTCGGGCAGGGGCACCGAACCCCCTGCCCGAACAGCCACCGCCCACCGATACACTTCGGCGAGCACTTCCGCCTCCAAATCCCACGGGGGTGTGCCGGCCAATGCGCACGCCGCCTCTGCAGACACCGTGCAGTATCCGCGTATGGCCCTAACATCCTTCCTCCTGCACAACCTCCCTGGATAACGATAACTGACTTAAGGGTATCGTTAATAATAACGTAACTTTTTTAACTTAACGTTAAACGGTAATTGGTAACGTTAAGAAAAAAATAACGGTGATTCGGTCTCTGCGTGCGGCACGGCCGGAGTCACACAAACCAAATGCACCGCGGCACACGTGCGTGTGCCTAAACGTATCGTATGTAGCGTGCCTACCTATGTTTTTCTCGCTTCTCCATTTGGGTGTTGCCAGAAAATAGTCATTACCTTTTATTTGACTGCCTCTGTGGCGCGGTGGGAGTGTATCCGACTGCTACGCAAGAGGTCGTGGGTTCGATTCCCACCCAGGATAAAACTTTGTGTGATGAGCGCGATGGTTTATTCTGTGTCTAGGTGTTATTTATCTATAATATGTATGTATTTAGAAATATATAAGTATGTTTATCAGTTGTCTGGTTTCCATAGTACAAGCTCTGCTTAGTTTGGGATCAGATAGCGTTGTGTGAGTTGTCCCAAGATATTATTATTATTATTATTTAGGGTAATTTTGTCATTGATCAATTGGGTCAAATATGAGACGTCAATGATTTCAGCGTGCCGAAGGCAGCCCGGTGGAGCGATTGATATACTTATTACTTGTGTACCTAACCAATATGAATTTATTGCACAATGGGTCAACTGGATCATAATGGGCCACTCACTGTTATTAACTATAATGAGCCTCAGCGGTTTTTATTTTTCCAACTTAAGTGTTAAATGCGCAGCTAAGTGTTAAAAATGTCATAAAAGGACTACGTAATTGTAATAAAGTACATAAAGTGGACAGTGAAAAGTGACGAACGGCTGGCAGCCAAAGTTATTCTGTCGGCTTTCGCAAAGTGTCTCTTCGTTTTGTAACTTTGAATAAAATACAACGCTTTTATAAAAATCATTAAATTTTTCAAAATTACATTATTTTCAAGGTTTGTTTTATAAATTTCATAGTTAATAATCACTATTTTTTCTTTCTGAATTAAAAGGGAACCTAAAAGAAAAAAACAGGTTTATTAACAGTGATTGCCAAATATTTAAACTATAGCTCAGTTTGACAGTTTTTCACAGTAAACACGCATGTGTTTACTGTTTAATCTGAGATAAAAATTCCCGTGATCGGTTCATTCATGTATAATCTCAAGAAATTCTAGTGCGTGAGACCACCTAATTTCCCATTACAGGTACAAGAGCAATAAAAAAAATATCAATTATCTAACTACAATGTAATCCTCAATATTATGTAGGTATAGTTTTCAGTAAAAAATCTTAGTAGGTAAGTCTTAAGCTCCACTAAAGATTTTTAAATCATATTATATTCTTCTTGAAAGAAACCAATTATGAAGATATTTAATCAAATCGAAATTCATGCTGACGCTCATTATAGACTAGGATTTAGAATTAAAACATTAGAGACTAGGATTGGGGAAAATTGAACCCGAAAAGTAGGCATCACTACAAAGTTTTACTTTGAGGTTTTAATTGCAATATTATCATATTAATTCAATCAGAGGACCACTTCAAAGCATAATACTCGATGTATTCTGTTGCAATATAATATCTTAAGTCATCGCAATGTAAAACAAGCACTAGATTGTAATACTTACGAATGAAATGTGATTCCTTTGGTTTTCCTTTCACTTATCATATATTATTTTTTCACTTATCATATATTATTTTTATTACATATTCCTCACATTTAAAAACACTATTTTTAACGAGTCCTTTACCTCAGTACATAAACAATTAGTGAAATATACAAATATTCAAATAAACATAACTCGCGTTATCTTGTTTCGGCCAATTTCATTGGGCCAAACAGAAAAAAACGGCTACGATGATAAGGACAGAAAAAAAGTTTTCATATTTTTCTTTTTCATTGGAAACGTAATTAAACTACCCTTGTCTATCTTCTTGATGACGTCACATCGTTCATATTTAGTAGTTTTTAATCTGAGGGGTACGCGTACGCTTAAGCACGAACGTACCCGATATGCACGAACCTCACCGATTACAAGAACTGCTTACATGAAAATAATCGGCTACACCGTTTCCGCTTACGCGTAACTGCGTATATGGTTACTCAGCTCATAAGCAGTTACAGTATTAAGTTACGCTAAAAAACACCCACCTCTAATCTAAGGTGTCATGATCATTTGATAAGTCTTGTCATTGTCAATTTGTCATTTTTAATTCAACCCGCAAAACCCACAAATTGGAAGCGAAAAACCCACGAATTGAATTGCAACAAGTACTTACTATTTGTCAATTTCAGTAAACAAGTTAATCTAATGTAAATAATGTGTATTGTAATGACGTGTTCAATTTAACCGAAATGGATGTCCTTCTGGTTTTGTGGACGATTATTCTATACGGCGCTGCGGCGGCTATAACCTTTCTTGTCATAGTAAGTATGCGTCTTTCTTTTACATATATTCGTAAAGAATGAAGTGATCTTGTCTTCATTGCCTAATTTTCTGGTAATTTCGTTTGTATGATGTATGACATGTTCAGAAAAGTATTTGTCTCATAAACACGCTATATAAAGTGTCTTGTTGGCAGTAAATACACCTTGATTTCAAAGCAATATTTTATCTTAAGACAACTCGCACAAGGTATCTGAATCTAAACTAGGCAAAACCTGTACTATGCCGACCATTCAAGTAATCAACATTACTTTAATACACAACCAAACAAAAAACAATATATAATATAATAATTTGGTCTGGGTGGGAGTTGGACCAGCATTTGGGCAGATTACACCCTCAAATTAAAAAAGATTGCAAATATAACATGGCACACAAGCCAACAACAAATGAATACAAATATTATATTTTAGATATCTGTCACGCTGTATGTTATAACTAAACCATATCCTGAAGTGGAGAGATTTCCTGAAGAGACTATTTACTATGATTCTAAAACTAAGACTAACCTGAAGTTTCCTAATATTGATCAAGATGCAACTCTAAATTTAAGCGTTGTAATACCTGCATACAATGAGGAAGAAAGATGTAAGTTTTTAATTACTATGGCACTTGATTAGTGATCCCTTTACCCCATTAAATTAGTTTTCTAAGCTTGTGTTCGATTATAGGCCACATAGTCAAAATTGACAAAGCCCTTTCAAAACATACATTAAAAAAAATACTATGGCATAAGTTTGTTTATGGAGGGATCTAGGAGTTTGAAAGTGAGTGGTTGACCCTGCTGAGCAATCCAGAATTTTATTTAGGGGTGTGTCTCTGATGAGCAACCGAGGTTATGTTAGGGGGAGGCTAGTCCCTGATGAGCAATGCAGGATTTTAGTTTGGGGGGAGCTAATCCCTAATGACTGATGAGCAACCCAGAATTTTGGTTTGGGGGGTGCTAGTTCCAGATGGGCAATCCAGGATTTTATTTGGGGAGTATCTCCCTGATGATCAACCCAGAATTTTGGTTTGGGGGGTGTTAGTTCCAGATGGGCAACCCAGGATTTTATTTGGGGGGTATCTCCCTGATGAGCAACCCAGAATTTTGGTTTGGGGGGTGTTAGTTCCAGATGGGCAACCCAGGATTTTATTTGGGGGGTATCTCCCTGATGAGCAACTCAGAATTTTCATTTGGGGGATGCTAATGAGCAACCAAGGTTATGTTTGATGACCGCTAGTCCCTGATGAGCAATGCAAGATTTTGGTGTGGGGGTAGCTAGTCCCTGATGAACAAACCAGAAGTTCCAACTTCTAAACAATTTAAATCTATGTCTGGCTGAAAAAGCTTAGCTTTAGCAAATTATCCATAATTATTTCATTTAAATATTCTAGTGCCACCAATGCTGGATGAGGCTATAGGATTTCTGGAAGCAAGAGTGAAGGAGTATTCATCATATCAGTATGAGTTGATAGTAGTAAGTGATGGTAGTAAGGACAAGACTGTGAATGTCGCCAAATCATACTCTGAGAAATATGGCAGTGAAAAAGTAAGGTGCCTTGAATTAATCAAGAATAGAGGTAAAGGGGGTGCAGTGAGACTGGTGAGATCCATAATTATATCTTACACATGCTTCTGCTAGGTTTCCATTAATTCTAATAACACTTATGAATTATTCTGACTCTTAAATTGAATACATCACAGATACCATAAATAGAAGCAAAGCTCTTTGTGGTAGTAAGTATTCAGTCATCATAATCATCTATTTTATTACTAAATATATTTTTTGGTAATGTTCTTACTTATTTAGTTATCTTTGAATTTGAATACAGTATAATATGATACAAAATACCTTCTCTATGATTAAGATATTTATGCAAAACAGAGTATTACAGCCGTTTTGGCTACTAAAGATAGAATTTGGACATATTTTGCATAAAGCTTGGTCAAATATATATCTCTAGTAGCCATGATTTGGCTACTTGCTATTGATAGATAGAGTTTTTAAAACAGCTGTTAATTGTAAAAAGTACCCTATCTGTCTGTTTTAGGGAATTCAAAGCTGTAGAGGTGCTGCTATATTATTTGCGGATGCAGATGGTGCATCCAAATTTGAGGATTTGACCAAATTAGAGAGTGCACTAAAAGATATTGTTAAGTGTGACTATATGTCAGATCCTAGGAAAGCAAGCAAGAACTTAGCACTAGCGATTGGTTCTAGGGCGCATCTTGAGACAGAATCACTAGCTACGCGTAGTATTTTTAGGTAAGCTAGGATCAGTTTTATTTAAATTTTATTTAATGTGCAGCCTCGTTTTGTATGGTCTTAGAGCCAAAAAACGGCTACCTGTTTGTATTTTAACAAATGTGGAATTTTGGTATAAAGGATTCTTTATACCTATCATTCATGAAGTGGGGACTCACTAAGCCCAAAGCGGCTGCCGCGAGAGATCCTCAGGCCCAACAGGTACAGAAAAGGATTTCATAGGCTTTTGACTAAATCTGTCGTTTTGTAATTTAAAAATATACTGTAATTATTATTGAAAAATAACAACAGCAGACGATTTTCGCTTTGCCAAGTTCCTGGAAGACAATATTGAAATCACCAAAAAATTTAAAAGAGTCTGAATACATTTTAAACTTCTTCTCTTCTTGTATCTGCTTGTGTGTTTCTATTAATAATTTATCAGGCACTTTGAAGTTTCATATTGCCATGATTTCAATATTGTCTGCCAGGAAATCATTGCAAATAATCAAAGTTATTAATATCATTGATATTACAAAAAAAATAAAAACTGACTTCAAAAATTTCTTTTTGATGTATACAAGGTAACTAAAGAGCAAAAAAAATATAGGAACAACAACCAAAAATAATTAAACATTTTGAAGTTGGTGCCAGAAAATGTAGTTTTATGTTTTAGGCACCAACTTCAAAATGTTTGAAGTAGTGTCTTTACGCCATTCTCAAAAATAACTACTTGAACTGGGTTGACTCCGTAGGGTTGCTTTATGTGTAAGTGCTTTATGTTTACACCGATACATCGATTTGTTTATACATTCATCTTATCATCAGAGCATCATTAAATAATTCGAGATCTTTTGTATACCTATGTACCTACATGCTTTTATATTTTATCTCGATGACGACGACGCGCAACTGTAACTATGCTATGGCGGCTTGCTGCCATTTTATGTGCATTGTGCTACAGTTTTATACTTACACGGTATACATTTCCAGTGTTAGCTGAAACACGACACCCTAAGTAGCATTAAGTACAGCAGGATTGGTTTATAATGGTATGTTGTAGCTCGTCTTGAGGTCGACGTGCCTAGCCTGATTAATGCGCCTCCAGGCGGCGGCGGCTGCGCGCCGACAGAAATTATACCTACCACATCACTTACCTAAAATACTGGTGTTATACCAGCGAACGATAAGTTGAGGAAAAATTAAAAGCCCATTTCTTATATGTGCTTAAATGTGTAATTAAATGAATGATTGATCGTTATCAAAATTTATCTATAGGTTCCTACTCTCAAGGGAAAACCTAGTTTTACCTACCTTTCAATATTATTTGGAAACTTGAAGAACGTGTAATTATAATTTTATGTTGTATTCAAACATCCAAGCAGTAATAAAAACGCTTATTTATTTTATTAGGACGTAGCAATAGATCAATGCGTAGTAAACACTCGCGAGCGACAGTCCGACTGAACTTCTGTCCCAGACTGCTTGAGACGGCCTGTAAACGCACCGTCAATGTGTGTGTAACAATAAGAGCGCTTAGTTACGAGTGGACTATGTCTCGGCGCGCCGCCCGCTATACGTAATTTGTGTTTAATATTTGAAGAGTTCTCTCGATACATTTGGCAAGGTATTTCAGTGGAAGTCTGGGGGGAAGGGGCAAATGCCCCTGTTGCAAACCCCCTTGGATACGCGCCTAGCTGTTTGTAAAGAATGCATTAAAACCATCCAATAGTTTTTGAGTAACACCTAACCAGCATCACAAATTTTCGTAGTTGGGAAGGCAAGGATTTTTCTTACTAAAGTGTTTATTTGTACATTATTTCCAGAAATATACTTATGTATGGATTCCACTTCCTGGTGTGGCTGTTTACTGTTAAGGGTATTAAAGACACACAGTGCGGTTTTAAATTGTTCACCAGAGAGGCTGCAAGCATATGCTTCCAGAGTCTTCATGTAAATAGATGGTAACAATTTTAATTTACTAACTTGTTTCCCATGGCTCTATTTTTCCCCACTTACCATCTCATCTCCCCATAGCCTGAAAAACTGATCGCAAGATTTAATTGGAAAAAAAATCCCCAAATTACACTTTCAATAAATAGTTTTTTAGAGCCGAGTGTTTAGCCTGAGAACGACTGTCCATTGGAGCGAGGCTACGGAGCAGAGAAAAGAGAATACCTATATATATATTAACCAAGGTTACATAATCACTGTCCACTGGAGTAGTGCAAAAATTTAATGCAATCCTATTGGTTAATATTTTTCAATTTCTCCGCTCCACAGCTTCGCTCCGCGTCAATGAACAGGCACATGTTGCTACTCAGGGCTGGACATAACTTATCTGGTTCATAACACAAATGTGATGCTGTTTATAACAATAAATTATCATAATCAGTGTATATCACTTGGCACCCCAAACAATCATAATATACTTTTAGCCGTTTCACGTGATGACTATGGTCGTTATGGTCGTGGTGAAAACGTCACTAAAGACGTCTTTATTTTCGCTCACGCTGTGCACACGACTCTAAATAGCTGGGTCGAAGAGGACGTTGGATGTCACTATTGACACTTAACACTATTAAACAGCTTAAGTAATTTTTAGAAGTTAAAGATGTGCAAAGATGGCTCGTTCTTATCCAGTTATCACGTATTACAAGTATATTTTACACAATACACGCAGAGCTGTGAAAATAATGACATGTCAGATTTCCGCCATTTTCATGTGTTCGAGTGTTTGTCATTTGACACTAAACATTCGATATTCCATTCCACTTGGGTTTTCAACGGTATCGCTCCCAAGCAAGTTGAATAGGGTTATCAGCGCGATCGTTGCGAACTTCAAGTGGAACGTACAGATAAATGTTCTTTTACCTACAGCAGATTGCACTTTAAAAAGTCATCTCCCAGGGCAAAGATCTTTTAAACTTTTTTTTGTTGTTCCAGGGCATTTGATGTGGAATTATTGTATGTAGCACAAAAACTAAACATTCCAATATCAGAGATTCCAGTGAGATGGACTGAAATTGAGGGCTCCAAAATAACTCCAGTGTTCTCATGGCTACAAATGGGCTGTGACTTAGGTCTCATATGGCTCAAGTACACCATTGGCGCTTGGAAGATTAAGAGTCAGAAGACTAAATAATATTAATTTATAGAATGGTTTCTCATGTCTTAGGAATAAGAATAAAAATCTTTTATTTACATTCATTTATAAACATTTATTTAAAAAAAGGTCTGCATTTCTCTTATACAGCAAAGATAAAAATATAAATTTATAATGTACATTTTGCAAAGATTGTGAATAACATACAATAAACTAGACTCGAAGAATACTTAAAACAACATAGTACCATTTTAGGCTTGCACAAAGTTCAATCATAATCTACTATATTATTAATTATGTACATAAATATTATAATTTAATATTTTTATAAAATGCTACATTTATTGTTACAAACGTAACATGGAATAGACATATAGAACTTAGGGTAGTATTGACAGCCTCTTTAACATTCGAGAGTATATTGAAATCAGTGAAGGTAAGAGACACCAAATTATATTATAATATATTAGGATTATAAAATTTTCTACAGACGAAAAGCTACTTTGCCAGCCATATTAGATGAGATGCACCCTTTCACGCCACGATGGACTATTGAATCTTTTATTGTTGCAATATATATTTTGGTGTGATCTAAAATATATTATACTCTATTGAATTTTACATTACTTATTTGAGTTCACTTATTTACAATAGTAAACAGTGTGAAATGTTAAAAAAAAAGTGTGCATCTTGTCTAGCTGTTGAGCAAGAACATTATAAATTTGGCCCAGAGAATTTAGAAAATATTTACCTAAGTTTATACAAATTGTTATTTGAGCGTCAACTGCAATAAATGCTTCAGGTGAGATTGCGAAAAACTATTTACAACCAATAATTAATATTGATCAACTATATATGTTACAAATGTACTAGTAATTTAAATATTGTTATTTCAATTTTTGATTTACTTTGTTTTATATTAAAAAATATTTTAATGTAATATGAAATTTTGATTATCACAGAACTGGTAATTATCAGATAGCCAAGCCAAACATTTAAATTTTCCTCGTAATATAGGGGGTGTTTAAGTATATAAGTGTAAACTTCGAGGATTGTACATGCTTTTATTTATTTTTTTAACAATTAGTGTTATTTATTAAATAACCTTCTATGTGAAAGTCTATATATTCGCCTGTTTCTGAATATGAATATACTAATGTGCCTATTACTTGAACACTCCCTAAATATAAGATGTTATGTTACACCTGCCAAAATTTCAAGCTACTTGTTCCTTTAAAATTGTATAATTACCTTGGTTTATTTAAATTTTAAATAGTTTGGGTGGGTTTTACTCGAGATTTCCAGGAAGCTTGGCAACCGCGGCGTTTACGGCCAACACTAAACGGAAAAGAAATTATCCTGTTATTACACCTGAATAAAATACTACTATGCGAAAATATTTGATAATGCCCGCAAAGCTAACTACAAGTAGGCAAAAAAGCATTGGCTAAAACTGACCATTAGGATTGTGGTCTTTTCAGTATAAAAACCTACTTCGAATTACTATGGCTATTCCATATTACAATTACAGCTAGGGTCACTCTCAAACTAACCAAACATTTCCACTGAATAGTATTTTCTGCATAATGGTGTGAGTTGGACAAAACAAAAGAGTTTCATAAATAAATGCTAAGCTATTGTTGTACTCAATACCTAACTGGAGTCAAAAAATAATAAGGAAGGTTGAAACTGCATGATGACTACTGCTACATACCATACATACATATATTCTGGAATACACAACATTAAATATAGATGTTTATTTTTAATGTTTAAAATCTAGACATAGTTATTATATAACGCGACGTCTAGCTTATTAGTGTCTTTTCGAACACGATCTTTCATATTACATAAAATCTTTAAATACTATCTTAAACTTACAAATTAGGTTTACCAGATATACAACAAATCATAAAAAATAGCGATATACATATAAGTCCTTGACTCTTAACAACTTCGTCTTGTTCTGGCAATCCTAAATTCAATACAAATACGAAATACACACTTAGATATTTAAAAGTTTGCATTCATTTTAAATCTGCTCAAATTTCAGTGCCTCCCATTTAAAAATTCGACACATTCACGTGAGATACAACCTTTCTTGAGGATTTGTGTATGAAAAATCAGGTCAGATTTAGAATATGTAAATTATAACGTGGAGTATTGTGCAATAAAATCAGAAGGGCATAATTATATATAATATATGCTATTTTTAACTGAAGGCAGTGATTCATTTCCATTACAACCATTTATACTTTTACCTTTAATCCAAACACCATCTTCAGGAATTGTTCATAATGAATAGTGATGACGCCATCCTGGTCCGTATCGTATTGTCGGAATGCTGATGTTAGAGTCTGAAAATAATATTTTTAATATTACAAGTTCGAAATTAAAAATAATATAAAGAGCTTATTCATTGAATGCTTAAACACAATAAAGGAAAAAAAAATACTCACATATAAAGTAATACAACATTGAATAAAGTCGTCAAACAAGATAGTGCCACGACCATATCTGTCGAACTTTTGAACCATCATGTTAACTATTTCATCTGACAACCTGTACCCAAATGCTGTAAGGGCATTTTTTAGCTCTTCTCTATCAATGTTGCCAGAATTATCTCTGTCAAATGACCGGAAACAGTTTTGCCAATCAGTTACATATTTCCATAGGGCTCCAAAATCTTCAAATGATATTACACCTCTATTTTGTTTGTCAAACATACCTGAAAAAATAACAAATTAAAATTAACTTCCCAATCGCATGGACACCAGATAAAAGATGTATTTTGTAACATGTAGAATAACAATGTAATCTTACTGAAAATGTAGTGAGGTAACTAGTTACAGGTAAATTAGCTTGAAGAAATTTTTGCGTTTGTAGTAGTGTATGGTCAGCAAATAAAAAAAACAACATTTTATTTTTAGCTTTTATTGTTTTAAAGGTAATATACGTTTGTGGCTGGAGCACACCAAATGCGTGCACGTCTACGCATACGCACTACGTACTAATACGGTCGTGAAAATGTGTATCCACCGCATTGTAATCTATGGAACTGTATGAGGCAGACAAGCCAGTTCCAAACATTACAAGCATTGAATGCCGGTTTTCACTTCAGTGAAGACGTGTATGAATTAGGTGTTCTCCGGCCATAAATGTTTTATTCTAATAATTCATCAACCCCAGGCATATCACAATCATCCCCATCCTCGCTTTCATCAGATGAATTATTTAAATTAATTATGATTCGTTCTGATATTGTGTCTAAAGCTGCGTCTCTACCCTGATATTTGCTTTCCTCCTCAATAGCATGCAAACAAACTTTTCTCCATTCCTCTACAGTTATGGCGTTCATTTTTTCTTCAGCTAATGACATTATAACCTTCATATTCATTGCGACATTCTTTTTTGCGACATATGTTTTCACTATCCCCCATATATTTTCTATAGGATTAAACTCCGGATGGTATGGTGGTAAACGCAGCACAGTATGACCGTGCTGTCGTAATATTTCGTCTATCTTGTACTCTATAAATCTCGCCTTGTTTTGCAGAATCAGTTCATATAATTGAGGCTTAAGCAACGTGGATGAATGCTCAATGTTTCGAAATGTCAGCCAGTCTATCATTTGCTGTTTTCTAGAATTACTATTCGGTGCAGGATTTTGTATTGAGTTATGATATGGTGCGTTGTCAACAACAACAACACTATTTGGTTGTAAGTTGGGTATTAATTGAGTTTGAATCCACCTTGAATAGTTGTCATAGTTCATATTGTTGTGGTAATCTCCACTTTTTTGGTCGGCTTTAAACATAAGCAATGCATTTGGTATAAAGCCATCGATACCACCGGCATGAACAATGATTAAGCGGTTGCCTTTCGATATATGTTGCTTCAAACCTGAAGTGCTTCCATCTGACCAAGATTTCGAGAGGGTATGTGATGTATGTATATATGTTTCGTCGGTGTAAACAATTGGTCGGCGTTGTTCACGATATTCAGCAATTTTCATCAAATAATTAATTCGCAAGTATCTAATTTCGTGTTTTTCCATAAGAAGTTTCCGGTTATCTTCTGTTTGCTTCCAATTAAAACCTAATGACATGACGTGTTTTCGTAACGTGCTGACACAACCTTTATAATCGATATCTTCTTTCAATTTTGAGTGCAAAGTTTTTAAAGTGGGAACTTCTTTATTTGTGATGTGAAAGTCATGAATTGTTCTTCTGATAACTTGCTGATCAAAGTTATCGATTACTATTGTAGGTTTACGATTCGGTTTCTTTTTAGGAGATTTAAATGTTACTTCCTGATCTGAAGGACGACATTTGCTTTCTGATACTACCTTTCTGACGGATGCTATTGAAATTCCTGTTGATTTAGCAACTAATTGAGTGGGGGTCATAATACTGCTCGGGTTGTTATTACACTCATTTTCGAAATATTTGTACAAACAGTACAAAACTTCCTTAGTTTGAGAAGTCAAAGGCTTGCCTCGACCATGTTTTAACACTGGAGCCATTTTGAATTATCAATATAAAGTTACAACACTTACACACTTGAAATTAAACACTTCAACAAATATTTTAACAATAATAACAAACAATAACAACAATCAACAAATACAAAATTTCACAATGAAACTACTACGTATCTAATAGGTAATTATAATTTTTTAATGAAATGCGTGCTTTATGTTCTAACGGTATCAAGCGACTGACGTCAGACTGCACGTGGCACCTGCGGACAGAGTAAACTGGTTTATTCTGGTTTTGTGCGTGTTTCCACTTTCCACTATCAAGTGACGATTTATTTATTTGTTTTGTTTCGTAATTATTATGGTCAAAACTTTTTACCTATAGCTAAACTACTATCATCTAAAGAACGACACGATATTTTATTGTTTCACGGTAGTCGCCTTGTCGTTTGCTCAAGGACGTGAAATTGAATGACATATTTTTTTTAATAAAGTCAAAACCTTTTTCTTTAAAATAAAAACTTGTTTTTATTGAAAACAAAAATCAGAGTGTTGCTAGGGATAAGTATTAAATTAAATAGTAATGTTAGGATATTGAAACATTTTTGTAAGGGCCAGAACGATATAGTGGAAACGCGCTCTAATATCTAAGTAACATACACACCACTACATATGCAAAAATTTCTCGAGACTAATTTCACTGTAGTTAGTGCAATTTTTTTGCGCCATTCCCCCCGTCGTGCATGCAACACAACGAAATGCCCCCCCTCCCTCGTCTATTGCAAATTTGTGCCTGGCACAAATTTATCGACTCTTTAAGGGTGAGTCGTTGGCGATATGGTAGCTACAAAATACAAAGCATAGGGTGGCAACAAAGCATTCCCAAAAAGTGTTGCTGCCAGGCAAGCAGCTAACCATAAAACCAAGTCAAATCCTCATAACAGTATAAATATGATGAACAATTATAGAAACGTACATAGGCGTCTTTCATTTATTACGTAAGACGATTTTGGCCAGTTTTTGACCCCTTCTCTTCCCTATGTAAGAATATGACGACCCTCCTCCCTTAATTTTAATTACGTAAGAATCTAAATGAAAAAAAATTTATGTTTGGTTTGTTTTTAAACCTAATAAATACTAATTTTATTTTTTTGTAATACATAATCCACTTTTGTGCAAAATTTGTTTGAACACTAAGGATACAGATATACATATACATAGATTTTGGGGCATAAATTGGGCAATTTACACAAACACCTTTGGTGACTTTTGTGTAGAGAAGAATGTTGGCTGTTGTAAGAAAACATAAAATACTTTCATTTCAGAGACAGAGTCTCTTGAAGTGTAAATATGATATTATTGTAAGAAAAGGCACACACACACATTATCTATTGATGATAAAGCATTTTATCTTATTTTCGGTTACATTCAAGGGTTTTGAGCATTAAGTTTATACTCTGACAATAAATATTATCTTAGATAATAATTTACTTTGAGTGCTTTGGTGCAATAACAAATTATGTTTTTAATATCATGTTCAATTTAGTGATAATAGTTATTTTGTTGATTGCAAAACTTTATTTATAAAGGTAACTAGCAATGTGGGATTGTAGGTCCCACATTACTAGCAATCCTGTTAACCCCTCCAGCTAAGTTCAATGGCTTGTGTTCTGTTAAACTTATTAATCTTTACATAATATATGCTTAGTCCACGCACGAACGCAACGCAGCGCATTTTACACTGTGCCAGAGGAAATTCAAACTTCTAAACTTAGATATAAGGATCGTATTTGCATGGAATTTACACTGCTTGGAACTTGGTTACATCTTGCCGCCGCAGCCGGTCGGATGTATT
Source organism: Herminia tarsipennalis (assembly GCA_945859575.2). Classification (NCBI taxonomy): domain Eukaryota; kingdom Metazoa; phylum Arthropoda; class Insecta; order Lepidoptera; family Erebidae; genus Herminia; species Herminia tarsipennalis. The sequence continues at coordinate 18,495,895 of OX243830.2, forward strand.
GTATTCTAGTCTCTGAGAATGAGAACATGCCGACGGATAAGCGAGCATGCGCGCGCATGAACCCGGGTTCCAGCAGATTGTGGCCGTCGGACGGACGCGATCGTCTGCTCGCGCATTCTCTACGATGCGCTGCGCTTGGTGGAAATCGTACATTATTCAGATATTTTTTGTGGAGTGTTTATATGTGTAATGAATGCATATTATAGGTATAAATGGTGGAGAAAAAGCAGTGCATAGTGCAAAGCCCGATAACTATAAATAATTTTATAGAGCTGAAGAGTTTGTTTGTTTGAATGCGATAATCTCAGAAAGATGGAGGAGAAAAATCTGTTGTGTTGGATAGCCCATTTATCAAGGAAGGAAAACGGACAAAATTGACACAGACGAAGTTGGATGAATGTGGGTTTGGATATTTGTTACTTTATTTGTAAAACTAGTTAATAATAATCACCAGGTATTATTGGAAGGGAGATTTGGTTTTTTTTTAATTTTAGTTACACTATAAACCTACCTATCATAAGGCGGACAGTTTCAGGGTTGAAAGGATTCCAGGTGCCATTTGATAGCGCTTGCTGCAATTCATCTGCTGATATATAACCACTGCGGTCCTTGTCGACCCTGGAATTTAACAACATGAGGAATATTTTCTTATGATAAACTCATAACGAAATATTTTTTTATTACAAAAATAATTTTAGCCTTTTTTTCTCTTCAGCCTATGTTGACATGGTGAAAAATAAATATTATGAGTCATTATCACTCATCAAACTGGAAAAACCACAGTAAAACCTTTTTTGTGTGTAATAAAGTGACTTGTTCTGGATTAAGGTTATGAGTCACCATACTGGCAAAACCAAGGTACTGGTAATTACACCAACATAAATCAATAGATCTTACACCCAAGATGTACATAGTAAAATCAATATTAGTTTGATGGCAAGTACACAGCATATCTAGTAAATTGTAAAATATCATTAGTCATCAATTTCACAATAGTTAATTATACTCTAATGTCAATGCTTAGATTTGCACAATTTTCAATAATATTACACCTTCCAGAGAATTTCTTATCTCAGGGCCAGATTATCTACAAGGAAATGTAAGGAACCATCTGGGGGTCTGGCATCAGCTATGGGGGCACAGAATTATGAAATTGCATTGTGATACTAAAAAAAATTGTATTATACTTATAGGAAGTAAGAATTTGCATAGGCATTAACTCAGGGCTGTCAAAATCTGGTGCAGGCCTTAAATAATAGCATTGCCTAGGTACAGTATAGATAGGTCTGGATTAACTGTAGCCCCACTACAGTCAATCCAGCCGATTCCAGCCTTATCTATACTGTACTACTATAGTGCAGTAGAATGAGTGATCTCCCTTATACAAGTAAAGAGATAGTAGAGAAATTCATAATATTACCTTCTAAAAACGTCCCACAGGAACTCCCGGCTCGGCATAGGAGATTGGAAGGACATTTTCACTGCAGAGAATAAAAAATAAATATTTCATCAATATGCTAACAATGTATTTTTGCAAGAGAAATATTTTTAATCGGGATAACTGTTAACGAATATGACAAGCATTTATCATTTATTTATATCCTTTCTTAAAGTAATAAAATTAAGCTTTATTATTTAAATTATGACCACTTATATTTTCGTCATCACCACTATTATTACAGCATAAAAACGCCCTTTCGTTATGTGGCTAGCAGCCACATAACGAAAGGACGTTTATATGGTCAATAAATACAGTGATACAAAAGTGTAATCTGTGATTAAAAATACAAAACAACATACAAATCGTCTCTCACCTGTTGGTTTCTTCTCAATCAATCCAAAATATCGCACCAAGTATTAAAATATCGCGTGCTTTAAATTATGCCTACAATTGAGGAAGGAAAATCTTCGATAATACCAAACTTCAATTGCCTCAATTTATTATTTCTATAAGCCCAGATCAAACTGTAAGTAATCAGTAATCACCGAACAATGAAAAATGAATGACGTCATACAACAATTTTGAATCGGAAAGTCTAAATGACATTGACATATTGTGTTTGGGTTACTAGATCAATAATGAAATTACAACATTTATGTTCCCTCTCCAACAAAATACTCATCTAAAAACTCGTTAAAATCATAATGGAAAGATAATAAAGTAGTAAAGCATTATGTTTTATCTGAATTCATCTATAATAAAGATCCCAGGATAGAGGGTTCCCAACTTTATGTTCAACACGTATTGGTTTTTTTACGTACTTAAAAATATATATATATATATATATATATATTTCATTAAATAGTTTGCGAGATCCAGCTATCAGCAAAACGTTACTCCAGCAAAAACTCAAATAACATAAAACCTTACGATGCACAAATTTAGGTTTTGGATGCACATTTCGCACAAATTAAAAGCTATCTTTCTACCTACCCAGAAAGCTATATTGCAAAAAAAAAACTATTTTTCTTGATTAACTCAAAAACGACTGGATTTACAAATTTAAAAAGTTGCGCACCTTTCAATCTTGCACTAAAAATCTGTACCATTCGTTATCCTGAAAGGAAACAACATTAACACAACACAAATCCGGTTACCAGATTAAACAGGGTAGTGGCCCTGACGCAAGTTAACTGCCATTTCGCACATCATGTCTGATTATAGTCCAGGAACTGCAGTTAAACAAAAAAAAAATACACTTTGTCAAAAATATTAAAATGGAAGAATTAAATGATCGATCTCAAATTAACATGAATAGGTGGTAATTTGTGCTTTTTATTAGACGTGTTTCTTTTCTATATAGTTACACCGTTTACTAGCTATGAGACACGTTTATAAAGAAGGAAATTAGCTTCTAGTTTTTGAACTAGAAGACCTAAAACCCAATGATGGTCTATGTTTATACCTCTCATTAATTTTCATAATCCCACATAATTTCGTAAACCTACTTCAACCCATTTATAACGAATATTCTGTTTCAACCGACTAAGTTATTTTGAGTTACTCCAGAAGATTATTTTTTCAATCCAGAATCCAATGCAATACGCCGTTGAAATGTGCGCAACTTTTTAAATTGGTGCATCCAGTCGTTTTTGGATTATTCAAGAAAAAAAGATTCGATTTTTTTTCCGCAAAGGACCTTTCGGGATATAAAATAAGTAGAAAGATAGCTTTTTATTTGTGCAAAATGTGCATGCCAAAGCCAAATTTGTGTATCGTATGATTTTCATGTTATTTGAGTTTTTGCTGGAGTAACGAATATATATTTTTTTTATTATGAAGTGGTAACAAGATGGTAATTTGTGCTCTATAAATGACTTGTTTCTTTTATAAATAGGTACACCGTTTACTAGATAAGAGACACATTTCTAAAAAGGAAATTAGGTTCTAGTTTCCAAACTAGAAGTAAAAAAATCTACTAGCAGCACTGACTTTCATTCTATACCGCAGGAGTTGAGAAAGATTGATAACGTCGCGTGAGTATCGGTATTGACAATCGATAAAATTACCGGTGATATTTATCGGTATTTAAAAAAAAAAAAAAAAAAATATTTTAATTATTATTTGGAGTACAATTTGTTTGTCAATATCGATATAATTAGGATATTGATATCATTCCGTGGATGAAATGAGACGCCAGCCGAAGAAATGAATGAAAATGCCAATATAAAATTGATACCAAACATCGAACAGATCCAATAAAATGAAAGTAATGAAAAGTAGCGGTAGTCTAATGGTTAAGGCATCGGTCTCGCAATCGTAAGTTCGTGGGTTTGAATCCTGCCCATTATACTACCGACGAGAACCCACTCCTAACACAAGCCATAGTGTTTAGCTGGAGGGTTTAACAGGATTGGTAGGTAGTAATGTGGGACCACAATCCCACATTGCTTGTTAATTTTATTAAAAAAAAAATATATAAATATACCGATTAAAATAATATTATACCGGTATTATGATATCGATATACCATTTATACTAATATTATGTCCCTGCTCACAATACAAAGTTTTTGTCTATGATGCATTACAACCATCATGCTCTTCTTTGGGTACCGGTACTATTTTTTAGGCTCTTTGACCGGTACCAATAAATACTGGTTTCGTTTTGTTATTTCATTACTTTTAACAAAAATGATAATATTATGTACTAGGTATTTATAAACTATTATTTGTTTTTTTATGCAAGATTACAAAGTTTTTGATCGATAATTTTATATTTTTTTAATTAGTGTATAAATATTGTGTTTTCTGCAGGAATAACTATGAAATGTAATATAAATACGTTTTGTTTCGACTAGTGGTAGTTACGATTATTTGGATACGAATCACAAATAGTAGTAATGCTTTGATACTAAAATGGCCGATGTCTCACTAAATGAGCGCAAAGTGAAGCTTACTAAAAACGGGAAAGTTGTTAAAAGACGGTCAAGGAATCCAGAAGGCGAGTTTTAACTCATATCATAAGCCCATTTATTAATTTGCTTTCATTTACACAATTTTCAATACGGCACTGTATTTATTGTTGAGTCTGCTTTACTTTACCTACTTTTTGCCTCTTACTACCTTACTAAATTTTTGTTTATGAAGTTTAGTCTTTCAAATTATTTTTTAAATCTAACTAGTTATTATTATTTTACTATTTTTCTCGTTCCATGTTATCAACACCGTAATACTATACATAATTAAGTACACTTATTATTATATAGATAAATTGGAAACTGTTCTATATTTTTTTATGGATTGAAAACAAACAAACAAACAATAGCTCCGATTACAATGCTTTCAATTTTAATTAACAAAATTATGTTTGATCATTTTAGAATGGCACAAGCAAAAACAAAAACGTTTAAGAATAGCTGGACTAGAATATATCAACGCAAATGGAAAAATTGTACCGCCGAAACAACCAGGAACTGATTGTAACTGCCGACGACGATGTTTTCAGAAAGTGCCCGAGGATATCAGACTAAAAACATTTCAGGGTTTCTACTCTATGAAAACACACGATGAACAAAATGCCTACTTATTTGGGCTTATGAGACAGGTTGATGTAAAAAGAAAAAGAGTAAAAACAAGCAGTCGTCGTACATGCACGTTTGAATATTTTATTCGTGTTAAAGGGAGAGAGACTCAAGTATGCCAAACAGCTTTCAAAAACATACACGCTATCACAGAAAGAAAAGTTCGAGTCCTTTGCAAAAAAATGGATGATGGTGTTATGTTTCCTAGTGATAACAGAGGCAAAAACAGCCACAGAAGATCCGGAGAAGTCAGATTACCATCAGGTATATTAGATCAAATAAAGAATCACATTTATTCAATTGTCCATACACACCGTCTCAAAGACTTCATTAGACTGGACAAAATTGCTGGCTTAGAAATAAACATTTCAAAGATGTGGAAGGATTATATAAAAACTTTTGACCCTGATAATATATTAGCAACTATGCCCAAATCTAAAAGGAGTATGGATTTAATGCCTCAGCCAGAGCCCCCACTACCACAGCCCCAAGCCCCGCAAGATCCTCTAGCTTCTATTTATCCTGGGAGTGGCCACCTAGTTAATATAGCTGAGAACTATTTCCAAAATCAATATCAGACAGCTACACTGGCCGCAGGCACGGCTACAAACTTTTATCAAACTCCCAATGGAGGACAGAGCATGGGCATATTACTTCAATCCACAGCACCAAGACCAGCTCAAGCTCAGCCTGTAGGTTTCATAGTACTGCAAACTAAACCTGAACCACAACAACACTCAAGTATTGCTATTGATAATACTCCCTATAATCAGCCTGAAGTATTATTAGAGGAGCAAGTAAAACCAGAAAAGAAAATTAAAAAAGAGAGAAAGAAAGGGCCAATGGTGAAACAATGGAGATACACAAACATCTTTCATGATGAAATTAATGGAGCTGCTTTGGCTGCTATAAAGACAAGATTGGGAATGTATTATGCTGAGAGTGATGCTGCTAGAAAGAAAGCCAAGCAGGTGGTGCGCCCTGCAGAGCCAATGCAGCCCCAGCCACCCACAGATCAAATACCACAAATGAGGCCCACACACACTGTAACAATTTATACCTAACATTAATTTATATTAAAAAATCAAGACTAAATTTTGACTGATCTGTGACATACTTGAATCTTAATTATATTATTAGTATTAGATTATTATTATTATTGTGAAAGTACACTTAAAATAATAGTTCTTTTGGATTTATAGTACATACATTATTATTATCATGATTATGTAGTGAGTTTTAGCTCTGCCATTGCCAGATATTATTACCTACATTATTCATAAGCAGAAGAAAAGTTATGTATGATTTGCCTATAGTGTGTATGGCAAATAGTATTGTGAATATATCCATATTAAGATTAAATTGAAAAGCATTTTCTTTTTTCATTACTAAGCGTAAATGTGTAATGATTATTACATTTTTTGTTTACTGATCTCACAGTGAATTTTACTTTATATAACAAAATCACAATATCAAATGCTTCTTATTTTTTCACAAATTGCATTTAAAATGCCTTAGATTTATTTCTATATTATGTTTTATCTGCTTAATTTTATTGCGTTGTAATTTTTTTTTGAATAACAATTTTGTATTCCCTTATTTTGAATATCATTATACATATTTTAAAGAATGCATTCCAATGTATTTTTATTCTATTAAAGCCGGAACTGACCAAAAACACTAGCATATAATGCGTGGTTAGTTGTGTAGACTTGACTAGTTATGCGAAATTACGGATGCTCGCATCATTAGGTTGCCTATCTAACGAAGCGGAGAGGAGTTTGACCCTGCCATATTGTTTAAAGAATATTAATCTCATAGAAACTCCGCTCTACTTCGTGCATCACATACGCGGAGCAGGGAAGCGACAGCAGCTACGATGGACAGCAGCAAGTCCGTACTAACGGCCGGTCTCAATAATCTACCTATCGATGGATTTCGCTACTATAGGTAGAATTTTGACATAATATTGTATGGAGCTTATGTCAAATATATACCTATATTAGCCAAATGTATCGATAGTTAGATTATGAGACCGGTCGTTAGTAGTAGTAGTAACGTAGCTACCTCTTGTTGGCACCAGGTGTGGAAGTTGATGGTGTCACCCCATCGAAAGTTAAAAGTAATACAAAAATGTTATAGTTATTTAGCATTGTATGTTGCAAATTTAAAATATTGAACAAATAACAAAACATTGTGTAAGTAAAAGGTTAGAAAAAAACCGGCCAGGTACATGTCGGGCCACGCACAATGTAGGGTTCCGTAGTTACCCCCCCCCCCCTCGCCCATCCGAACAATGCGGCTTATGAAGTGGGTTTTCTGTTGTTTTTGTTTCATACTCACAACGTTATGCTACACTTTGACTAAATAATGTCTAGATTCGTAATCCGGCATCTAAAATTGATTGATAGGCTTATTGAGGGAATGCTCCATCTAGACATTGTAACATAATAATAATTTTCTATGGAATTTGTACGAAATTTTGTTACTTCTCATTTGATCTGCTGTTATTTGTAATCTTGTAACGCCTTCTTAGCTGTGATAGTTTCCCTTTTACTATCACAGCTAAGAAGTTTTTTTTTACTATTAACTACTTACGACCGTGTACCTATATATTACTCAACATCAACCATTTAGCTGGCAGGGGATGACGACAAAAATTTGCACTTAAAATCTTAATATTTCACAAACGGATCCCTAAATGTAAAAATGGTCTTCCCAACCCCTAAACTGTTTTAAACGATTGGGTAGGTGAGAAAAAAAAATCACATCACCACTTTACATATAGGGGAAGTACCCTAAAAAAAAATATTTTTCAAGATTTTATTCCTTTACTTCGTCGGAGTAAGTAATATGTGTTATATTTAATACAGCCTTCTTGCACTAACAGTCTCGGAGCAAAGCGCGGACGGACATGGCGAAATTATAAGGGTTCCGTTTTGCCATTTTGGCTACGGAACCCTAAAAATCCAGCATACATCAGTTTCGTCATACCCGTCGGTATATCACAGGCATTTTAATTATAGACTACCCATGAATATTGAATAAATTTGGATAAATCTTGTAGATAGATGTAATAAAAATAAATTTATTTTGCGTTTCTCAACGAAGGGCGCGGGCGTTTAAATAATCTATTTTTTTTTTATACGGCAGCACTGAGAATGATCCGACATGTTCTTGCCTGTTTTTTTTTGTAGTTTTTACAGCTGCAAATCTTTTATTTTACATTTAACTAATTATTATTGATCAACAGACTTAAAAAAAAGGGAGGAGGCCTAAAGGGGCGTCTAAATGGGTCATTTTTTACGGCAATTTGTGGCGGCACTATTGACAAATGATAGCTCGGCCAATATTGGCAATATGTCTACAATTGTATAGCGCATGATCCAGTCTCCTAAACGGGTTACACAACCTGCGAATCAAATCAATATTGGAGAGTACTGCCATGTTGCCGGCCACAGCATTGCCGTAAAAAATGGCCTGTTTAGACGCCCCTTTACAATGTTGATTTTCCATGTTGAACCTCTTTACTGAAACCTACTTGTATTGATTGGCCACTACTTATAATAATCAAAAAAACTGCCTATTATGATCGAAAATTTACAAGGTCACTTTTCTTTCCTTTTAAGAAAAACTTTTATTAAAATGAAAATTTACCATGTTATTATATACATTATGCTAGATTACCCTACGAACTAATTATATACAAACTATTAACATTATTTACAACTTACAGTTGGATCAACGTAACTAGGCCGGACTGAAGTAGGCAACAAGTGGTTGCGCAGATGCATTTTTTGGAAGTAAATGGTGACAGAAAGCGGGGGGCGGGGGCGGTACCTAAACCAAGAGAATTAGAGATGCGATTACGCATTACATTGTCATATTTAGTACTAGCTGTCCCGCGCAACTTTGTATGCGTAAATTTTCCCCGTTTTTGCAACATTTCTCGTCGCTGCTCCGCTCCTGTTAGTCGTAGCGCGATGTTATATAGCCTATAGCCTTCCTCGATAAATGGGCTATCCAACAAAAAAAGATTTTTTTAAATCGGACCAGTAGTTCCTGAGATTAGCGCGTTTAAACAAACAAACTCTTCCGCTTTATAATACTCGCTGTCCCACGCAACTTCGTATGCGTAATTTATCCCCGTTTTTGAAACATTTCTCGTCGCTTCTCCGCTCCTATTAGTCGTAGCGCGATGTTATATAGCCTATAGCCTTCCTCGATAAATGGGCTATCCAACAAAAAAAGAATTTTTCAAATCGGACCAGTAGATCCTGAGATTAGCGCGTTTAAACAAACAAACAAACAAACTCTTCCGCTTTATAATATTAGTAGGTATAGATCATTTATTCGCATTTGGTCGGATTATCATATTTAGTATTACTAACTCATGTTTTTTTGTGATTATTTATTAAAATATTGTTAGTATTTTTAATCGATTAAACATAATTAATCGTTTTCGTAAGTAATTTTAGGGTCGCATCTCTATCACATGCGCGAAAGTGATAAGAACCTAACTTCAATCCGGTCAAGTTACAATGATCGTACTATGCCTAGTAAACTACAAAAAATAAGGATTTTATAAAGGGAATCACAGCCAGTTTAGGCATCGAAGAATTTCTCCCCATCGATGTCAACCGGTATAGTGCCCAGAAGGCTGGCAGCATTGCCACGTTGTATGGTAATGCTTATTAACTGAGTAAAGAAAAGGCCAGTCAGCCTTCTGGTAACGAGATGCACTGATAAGACGCTGGGAAATATCTTCGAATAAAAGGAGAGCACTTGGACCCCATAGCCCTAGCGTCTCAATCCCAAACGGCTCAAATATGTAATCTCCGACTAGATTACTATATTTGCGCCGTTTGAGTCTCCGCAGATACAGCAGCAGCGCAGGTACAGCTCGCAGTGTTTGGAAGATGGGAAAACGCTAGGGTGTCGACGCAGGTTGCATCCCGTATCAAATATCTTCTCATCTTCCAAGGTATCAAATACATATCGTCCGACCTCTTGCCATCGCTGCGCACCAAACCATTAGATCAACATTCCATTCGCTGGTGTTTTATTTGATCAACATTCCAAAAAATATTAGGCAAACTTGACATCATGCGGCGTCTAAACCCACCATTTTTTACGGCAATTTGTGGCGGCAATGCTGTGGCCGGCAACATGGCAGTACTCTCCAATAATGATTTGATGGTTGCCGGACGATTTTGTTGTTGTTTCAGTCGCTCTCTATTTTATTGTTGCCGGGTTGTGCAGCCCGTTTAGCTGACTGAATCATGCGCCATACAATTCCCCTTTCCGACCCTCTGCTCCCCTGAGCTGCTCCCCCAGGGGAGACGATGGGATTTTTTTGTAACAACGTCTCCCCCGCGCTCTCGATGGAATTTTTTTGTAACGACTTCTCCCCCTCACTAGTTATTAAATGTGCCATTTATAATTTTTAACTTACCAAAACTGCTATTTACAACTGCCTCTTTAAATGAGTGCTTTTAAAAAGTAGTAGGTATAGTTTTAGGGGTTACAATCATCTCGTCTTAAACGCAACTGGTAGAAGTAGCATCTGGTCTAAAACAGAATTAGTCTAAAATTCATGTCGTCTAAAACGCAACTGGTCCCTTAGGAGAGTGAGGGGAAGAAGTCGTTACAAAAAAAAATCCATAGAGAGCGCGGGGGAGACGTTGTTACAAAAAAATCCATCCTCTCGCCTGGGGGAGCAGCTCAGGGGAGCAGAGGGTCGGAAACCACAATTCCAGACATATTGCCATCAATGGCCGAGCAATTAGTTGTCAATAGTGCTGCCACAAATTGCCGTAAGTGAAAGAATTTTTTAATTCGGATCAGTATTTCCCGAGATTACTGCGTTAACAAACTCTTCAGCTTTTAGTATAGAAACCAAATATTCGTGACTACCTATATATTACACCAAAAAGTAATTCCTATGGAAGTTTCAAATCACTCTTCATTAGAACTCATCAAGATCGGTTCAGCAGTTTAGTCGCAAAACCAAGCAGACAGTTTTATTATTGTTCACATACAGATCCTATTCGGGATTAATACATGTTTTAAATTCCGCCCACAGGAATGAAATTATAACTATTATAGGGATTTTTAAGAGTAAACTACAAATTGGATTTTAGATTTTTATTGTAGACTTAATAATATTACGCAGACAGGACGCAGGCACCCCCTACAGCCTTGATTTTCCTCTCAGCTGTCTTCGAGAAGAATTTAGCTTTTACTATGACGGGCTGTTTGGGTAGTTTGCCTTTGCCTAGTAGCTTGTAGTAACCCTGAAAAAATAAATTAAATAGGATGTTAAAATACTGGCGCTATATTTTTCGATTTTATGTGAAATTTAAACAACACATTCTCGATATATGAAAGCATTGTTAATTTATTGTAGAAATATGGACATAAGTATATAGATAGGTCTTACGTGGGCTTGATGCCATCATTATGCCTAGTGATTTTTAGATGACTAAGCAACCATGTGGTGCAGAATTATACAAGAGGCAAAACAATGGACAAAACCGCATTACGAGACAGCTTATATTATTAACTTTCGCATTGTAGAAATATACATAATTTCTGATCAGGCAGTTCAAACACTTTTGATCAAATCTTGTTTTCGTGAAATAACGCGATTTTACACAAAAAAAAAACCTTTCACACAACTAACGGTCAGTTACAAGAAAGTGTCTTTAACGGCCAGTCTCAATAATGTATTTAACAGTGGATTTGGCTACAAAAGCTATTTATTTGACTTAAGCTCAATACATCAACGGTTAGATTACAAATACATTGATAGATTATTGAGACCGGTCGTAAGTCTCCATTTACTAATCATTCCTTCCTACCTCCATCCACTTGAAGTTAATGCTTCTGTTAAATTATGAGGTGGTAATTATAAGCTTAAACTTAAAGGAAATCTGAATTCCAGTGTTCCATTTATAAAATATTGATGTATGCACCTTCATACTCAAAAAAGTACTGGGAATAAAAAACATTAATATTTAATTGATTAGAAAAAAAATCCAGGAGTTCCGTGGCATAACTACTGGGATTTTTTTCCCAGTACTACAATCGACAATAATTAACTAATGTACAGATAATGGAATGGTTTCGGTAAAGAATGAATGAAATTAGTTGGTTGTGATATTACAAGAATTTATTGAGCTTTTGATATAAACCTTATAATTGAGATTAAAAAACAAAACGTTTTTTAAAACCAAATGACGTTCTGTCTGTCAGCTGTCTCCATCACTGACCGCTATCCATTATACTCACATAATTAATATTCAGTTTTAATTAATTACATGATATAATTAATACTTAAATAAAGATGACAACAATATGCACAATGCAGTTCTTGTTATTATACAAGACAAGAAACTACAAAACTCTTGGAACATACGGAATAGTAAGTAAGTATAATCTTCGATTATGACTTAGCAATAATTGAATACCACACCTGTGTATATGTAATAGTTTGCCATACATATTTTAGGCATGTATAAAACGTTTTATAAAATATTTGAAAATTTAGTATGTCTGTTATTAAAACCTAATTGGTACCTAAAATTTAATAATACTACTTTTCTCTTTTTTGTAGTTACATCAAGTTGTCATGAATATAAGGGTCTAATATAAATGATTATAATTATTTCAAAACAAAAAACCAGAGCACACATTTGGAGGTAATCAAGAAATATGTCTCCGACAAAAAGAGCACAATATGATGGTGGCAAAACGCCAGATTAGAGTAAAACACGACAGCATAAATTAAAAATTCAAATATATATTAACTTTACATTGTTAACTTTGTAGTTTTATTTATTACCAAATGTAAAATAATATTAACAAGACAGTACTCTCGGAAATCCAACCAACTCTTTAAACCTTTTCACTATAATGTAACATTCTTGCTGAGCAACCATTTAATTGAAGTAGGAGTCAGGAAAACAATGGTATTTGTCACTTTTTGTATAAAACAACAAATACCTAATAGTCTTATCACAATTCACTAAAGCTGCAAAAACTTGTTAAAACAACCAGTGTTGCATTTACTGTATCAGTAGCGTATCATAGGCCTTGTAATCTATACGATCTAAAACCTTCAATTATTTATTCCATAAATCTATTTTGTCTGGCATATTTTGATAAACCACATCATCTGATTATTAATGTTTATTTCAATTTCCTAGGTTAATTACAGTTGTTGAATTTGAAATTTCCATTTAAGCAATTGTTTGCTTGTGTTAGGAAATTCTGCCCGTCCAAAGTTACATATTAAATTATTAACTTGGGTTACCTTAAAATTAAATAAGTGCATGTTTGTACAAGATAATTATGCATGCATACATGTGTATAGGTATAATATCTCCGGCACTATTGGTGTGTGTGTGTGTGTGTTATTATTATTTAACAAACTTTCTTGCAACTGACTGATAATCAGATAAATCACAAAGATATTAGCATTATTTTTATTTTCCTCTAAAACACCAAGATCAAGATAGCTAGTGTATAATAATGTCTTACTGAAATATACTTACAGCCTTAACAATGTTGATGACTGGGACCTTGCCATCTGTAGCGTCGGCGTACTTGAGGCGAGACTGCTCAGACACAAGGGTCCACAGCTTGTCCAAGTTCAAAACAGGATTGAACAGCTTGTTTTTCCTTAAGTGGAAGTTCCTCATGCCAAGCTTAAATAAAAAGAGCACAAAAAATAATTAGTATCACAATAGCTAGACTCAAATTATAGAACATATATAAATAAAGGTTTTGAATCAACAAGATATGTCCACAATATTCGAATATATTTTCAAAATGTAAAATAGTGTCAGATCTGCAGAGAGTGTCAGTAATAAAAAGGGATTGACATATTTATTAATTGTCAAATATTTATGCATGCGTTTCAATAAGTTCTTGACTTCCTTTTGTGATGTTCAATAAAAAAAAAAGTTTGAATAGGATAACACTCAGATTAGTTAAAATGATTTGTTGAATTGATTAGTTGGGACGGTTTATAACATTAATGTCAGGCATAGATTGGTGGGATGCAAATTACAAATGGTCACTCATGCCCCTATTAACCTGATAGGAAACGTTGCGAATGAGTCATGAATCCCTTCGAAATCTATACTAATATTATACAGCTAAAGAGTTTGTTCGTTTGATTAAATGCAATAATCTCCAGAACTACTGGTTCCAATTGAAAGATTATTTGCGATTTGATTTGATTATTAATATTGGATAGCCCATTTATCAAGGATACATAGGAGCTGAGATTCAATGAAAAATGTTACAAAATTGGGGAAAAATGACACATACGAAGTTGTGTGGGTCCACAGAAGAGACTGATTTAACTTGACTGTCAACTAACTACCCTACTGTAAGACTACCTTATACTGTCAACTCATTATTTAAAGTAGGTAAATAGTAATAAAATTATTTTTCACCCCCATATAAGGCTGAATGGCAATTATTACCACAACATTTACAACTGTTAAGACTTAGAAACAGGTACAATTGCACATGGCAACTTATTTGTCATGTTTACTGCATGAAACAAGAAAATCTGTAGATTCAGTATTATTTGTTAGGAGTGAACTTACTTTGCCAAAGTAGCCAGGATGGTACTTGTCCATGTTGATTCTGTGGTGGTGCTCGCCACCAGCATTACCGCGACCACCAGGATGCTTACGGTGCTTACCTGGAAACAGACACAATAGAAGTTACCTTGATAAAAATTGTTTATATCTGATGACCCATTTTTTAAGAAGTTGCTGGTCAATTTTACGAGTAGGGTTTTCTAAAAATATAATTTTTGATTTAAAAACACATGAAATAGAAACTTCAGCTGTTTTGTTTGAAAGATAACCTAAGATTAAAGAATTACTACTGTTTACTTTCACAAAAGTTGCCGGTTTTTCTACGTAAAGACCTCGCAGACCACCAAATAATATTAAAAGTAATATTTCAGAGCACTGTAGGAGTCTGATGCGCATTATGATTGAAATGTTATTTCGTGTCTCTACATAGGTTAGGTCTCAAAAGTGCGTGTTTTGGAGTTTTAGGCAAGCACTACCAATGAAGATATTTAATTATATTTAACTTACCAATACGACCGTGGCCATGGCTCACGTGTCCTCTCAACTTCCTGGTCTTCTTCTTGGAGGTGGCCTGCAGCGTAACAACAAATAAAATTTAGAACATCGTTTTATTACCGTCATAGAAAATATTCCTGTATAATACACTGAAAGCACTTAGATCACACTAAACACAGCTTGTTTCATTTAAATATTTGGAGATTTCAATGAAAATTTGTGATAAAATTCATAAAACCAACACGAACCATATTTTCTTCGTTCAAGTTTTGAGAAAGAAAGAGGATTAGAACGAAGTGACATTTACTATGGATACTAGTGTTGCCATCTTACATTTTAGACGAATTTTGTCTATGCTATTAGTCGCCTAAATTAACTTATGTATTTTTTTAAGCTATTGCATAGCTTCTATCGCGGACCTTGAGCGTGGAGACCGAATCCAGAAATTCTTTAACGAAAATAACCTAACACCCCCCACTCCGACCGGCACAGTGGTGATACTTTTTAGTTTTGCCATCTATCGATGAATAGCAAAACTTTTAATGATTTTTTTTTAAATAAAAATAAAATAAAATTTAAAGAAAAAAAAATAAAGTCATTGTTTTTTTTAACTAAAAAAAAACAATATAATATAAAAAAAAAAAAAAAAATGTTTTTGTTTAAATAAAAAAAATAAATTATTTAAATAAAAAACCTTTTTTAATAATTAAAAAAAACTTTTTTTTTTATTGCATAAATTGATAAAAATGCTATGAAATAGCTTTACCGCGGCAGTCTCCGAGTGCCTGCCACACATATTTTTTATTTATTTTAATTTTAGATTACATTATAATTTATTTTACTGTGAGTAAAGCAGTTTATAAATAAAAACATGGCTATTTCAGTAATCTACGATTCACATATTTTTATACATAAATCATGCTAATGCGAGCATTATTAATGGAGAAGAAAGAATCTGTTATTAAATAAATCGACTAACAATTTAGTGTACATTAAGAGATTTAGTGATACTAATGTGACCACATCCTTATTCAGTCAGTACGTTTCCAGAAAATGGTGGGATTGTGTATCAAAATTGAGTCTGACACGTATTTTACGAAAAAGTATAATTATTTTGTTAAAATTTTGCAATGTTATTAATCTAGTAGAAGTTTTATCCCTGTAGCACTTCTAAATTGTGAAAAAATGGAGTTTCGAGAGACGTTATTAGCAGCTCAGCGAAATCAACAACAAAAGTCATCTGTGAGTCTTAGTAGATAGTTTGCGAAATAATATGCGCATACTTTTGCCTTATAGATAGGACAAGTAATATATATGTGAGCGATTTACCACTATAATATTTAGTATTAACGTTTAAAGTCCTCTAAAAGTGTTGAATAGATAATGTTTTCACTTTGGATATATACCTTTTTAATGCCCATTCGTAATGCTAAACATATACTTAATTATACTTTCAGGAAAGTTCATATTACAAAGCCCGTTTTGATCCTCCCAAGAAGGAACAAAAGCAGAAAGATAAGTTGTCTGCTAACATTCTGAAGTTTTTAGCAAAGAAAGATGAGGAAGAAAAGCAAAAGAAGATTGATGCACAAAAGAAAAGAGATGACCTGTTAGCAATGCGAGATCCCAAAGCTTTGAGAAAGATCCAAAAGACTTTGAAGGTTATCAAATCTGCAAACAAGTCTGTACTTGCCGATGCTATTGACAGAGATAACACTGCTGTTACTCGGGAGGGTCCTGATCAGCCCGACCAGGATGACTATGGTTATGTATCTCAGGAAGCAGCCGCCCTATACGACAAAATGATGGAAAAGTATAGCAAGATACCAAATGAACCAAAATTTCCTACTGGAAGTAAGTGTTCATGTTAATTTATTTTGTGTGTAAATCTAGGTCATCATTGTAATACTTATTTTTTTCAGATTTTGACAAATTTTATTATAATTTATTATAGATTAGGTATACATAATGCATAATGCAAACAAACACATTATGCAGGCTGAGATATCTGTCTTGTCTGTTTTGTCTACTATGCTCATTGTATTGAAATCAAATGTAATCATGGGCATACACAGCTTTTAACCCAGAGGTGGAGGGGGGTTTGGGCAACCCGACTTTTTTGAGCTAGGTTCCCATTTTCAGTTTGAGCGACAGAAGGGCAAAGATCCCCATCTGGATTTGCTAAGTCTGATCTGAAGGATAAGAGGATTTTCAAAGTAAAATTTACACTCATCAGGGGGCAAGGCAAATGCCACACGCTTCTTTTTTGGCACATGCTACTGTTGTTTTTGGTCCACCAATCTAGCAGCAGTCACATGACGTATTGTCAACTATATGTCAAATGCATACATTTTCCCGCGTTAGCGTGTTACGCGTCGGTGTTATAGACGGACCGTCGACACCATTTATCTACGCTTTGGTGTAAGAGGCGGACCGTTGACACCATTTATCGAAGCAGTGCAGTTGCGGACCGGCACGAGGCGTCGAGTCAGCGCTACGTGATTTCCACATCTCGCCACTTCGATTTCGCAACCGTCTTTCCATAGTTGTAGTTTTAGATTTTAATAAAGAACGATTCATTCTTGGTACATACATCGACCATTTATCACTAGTTTTAGATTTTAGTTTAATGTAATTTATAATTAAATTTATTTAAGATGTATAGACTTTCTCTGCAACCTCCGGCTCCAGTTAACGTAATTGGCGCAGTCGGTAGGATATTCGCGGGCCGGTTCGCGATAATTAGGAATATCTCAAATCGATATCCGCGTTCGCGAGTCACCCGGGTGGTTTCCAAGCACCTTCAACGAATATCCGGATCTTCGGAAGCTGAAGCCAGAGGCGTATCCAGACATCGATACTGCAGAGGGGCCAACTATACACTTATTGAACCCAGACGGAACATCCGACCAGAAGAAGTAAGATGAACACCAGTGGTCTGGCAGCAATATTTGCCACTCCGCTTGACAAATAGTTGCTGTTCTTCGGGGGGAGGTGTTACGCGTCGGTGTTATAGACGGACCGTCGACACCATTTATCTACGCTTTGGTGTAAGAGGCGGACCGTTGACACCATTTATCGAAGCAGTGCAGTTGCGGACCGGCACGAGGCGTCGAGTCAGCGCTACGTGATTTCCACATCTCGCCACTTCGATTTCGCAACCGTCTTTCCATAGTTGTAGTTTTAGATTTTAATAAAGAACGATTCATTCTTGGTACATACATCGACCATTTATCACTAGTTTTAGATTTTAGTTTAATGTAATTTATAATTAAATTTATTTAAGATGTATAGACTTTCTCTGCAACCTCCGGCTCCAGTTAACGTAATTAGCGTGTGCGGAAAAAGTATTGTGTGTTATTTGTCTAAGCCTCCAGCTTGCAGAATATCATGTCACAGCTCGAGTCAAATGGGCAAGTGCAGCACGGCCTTATAAGCCATTGAAGAAGCTTGGAACCACAGCGCAATCTTGAAAGTTACTGCACTATTGGGGACTCAGCATGGTCTCACAAATCACAACAGGCACAGCTCGAAGGCAGAAGTCATGCATGAGCTGATGAATGTGCGTGAACTTAGAAGCTATTGAGTGAGCTGTGGACAGCAGCATAACCTAAGTCACTGCGCAAGCAGACGCCACAGCATGTATTGCAGCAGATAGAGAGGAAATACTAATACCAATTTAATTTAATTATTTGGGAGTTGCGCTCGCGCCGCCGTCGCGTATGGTTATGTACGGATTGTACTAATTTCGCTCGCGTAGCTACATATTTTTTATAGGACTAAAACAATATTGTGATTACTTTTATGAGCAAAATAATGCTTAAAAAGTTTTGGTGACAATAATATTTATAGTGAAATTGTGTTTTTCGTTTTCGTATGAATATGATTCTACCCACATAACTTTTAAAAAAAAACTGTGTATTTGTTTGTGTTGTTTTTATTGAAAAATGGAAAGTGATATGGATGAAGAAGTCTCAGATACAGGCAGAATGTCGCAGGCCGAAATAAATCACATAATTCTTGGATCAGATGAGGAAAATTGCGAAATTACTTTATCTTAAATTGAAGGTGAGGGTAGAAGGCCCAATAAAAGAAATAGAGTGGAATCTGACGAGAATCCTGAAGCGTGGACAACAGTGGACAAAAACGGGAAGAGAAGGAATAGTAGAACTTCAGATACAATTGACCAAAATGATTTATGTGAAGTTTCAATCTCTTGCAAAGAAAAATTACCAAAACAAATTCGTATGGCGAAAGCTCTGAAAGAGGCTGGCTTGCAAGGAGTTTTGAAGGTTACTTATAAAAACCCTTATAAGATTTTATTACTTTTCAGTAACTATGAAAACTCATTAAAACTCACGGAATCTGAAAAAATTAAAGAAAAAGGTTGGAACTGTCGAAGAACTGGTGAGGTAACATACTCATATGGCATAGTAAGAGATATAGAACTGGAGATGTCTGATAATAATATTAAGGAGATATTAGAAAGTGATGTTGATATTTTAAGTGTTAAAAGATTACAGAAAAAGGGAATCAATGGAGGGTATGTTAATAGTGAAACAGTACGCATATGTTTTAAAGGTCCCTCGTCTCCTCCATATGTCATAGCATATGGATGTAGAATGAAGGTAGAACCATTCACATTCCCTGTAACGCAAAATGCTGGGGCTATGGCCACATTCGTTATTACTTTATTAAAATATATATATTACGGGTCTTAATCGCGTGAATAATTTAAGGTAAAATACCTTGGTTACCTTTACCAACGGCCGTGGTCACGGGAAGACTCAGTCTTCCCGTGACCACGGCCGTTGCAATACGGTCGAAACGTCGGGCAATAAACAAGGTATTTTACCTTAAATTATTCACGCGATTAAGACCCGTAATATATATATTTTAATAATGTGTACAAATCGCGAAAGTTTATCAACATTCGTTATTACTGCCCGAGGAAAGCTCAGTTGTGCCCAAAATGTGGAAATGAACATGACAACTGTGAGACTACAAGTTTTAAATGTTTGAATTGTAAAGGGAATCACATGTCATTGGTAAAGAGTTTATGTCCAGTATTTTTACGTGAGAAATACAGTGAAATTAGTCTCGAGAAATTTTTGCATATGTAGTGGTGTGTATGTTACTTAGATATTAGAGCGCGTTTCCACTATATCGTTCTGGCCCTTACAAAAATGTTTCAATATCCTAACATTACTATTTAATTTAATACTTATCCCTAGCAACACTCTGATTTTTGTTTTCAATAAAAACAAGTTTTTATTTTAAAGAAAAAGGTTTTGACTTTATTAAAAAAAATATGTCATTCAATTTCACGTCCTTGAGCAAACGACAAGGCGACTACCGTGAAACAATAAAATATCGTGTCGTTCTTTAGATGATAGTAGTTTAGCTATAGGTAAAAAGTTTTGACCATAATAATTACGAAACAAAACAAATAAATAAATCGTCACTTGATAGTGGAAAGTGGAAACACGCACAAAACCAGAATAAACCAGTTTACTCTGTCAGTCGCTTGATACCGTTAGAACATAAAGCACGCATTTCATTAAAAAATTATAATTATTAGATACGTAGTAGTTTCATTGTGAAATTTTGTATTTGTTGATTGTTGTTATTGTTTGTTATTATTGTTAAAATATTTGTTGAAGTGTTTAATTTCAAGTGTGTAAGTGTTGTAACTTTATATTGATAATTCAAAATGGCTCCAGTGTTAAAACATGGTCGAGGCAAGCCTTTGACTTCTCAAACTAAGGAAGTTTTGTACTGTTTGTACAAATATTTCGAAAATGAGTGTAATAACAACCCGAGCAGTATTATGACCCCCACTCAATTAGTTGCTAAATCAACAGGAATTTCAATAGCATCCGTCAGAAAGGTAGTATCAGAAAGCAAATGTCGTCCTTCAGATCAGGAAGTAACATTTAAATCTCCTAAAAAGAAACCGAATCGTAAACCTACAATAGTAATCGATAACTTTGATCAGCAAGTTATCAGAAGAACAATTCATGACTTCCACATCACAAATAAAGAAGTTCCCACTTTAAAAACTTTGCACTCAAAATTGAAAGAAGATATCGATTATAAAGGTTGTGTCAGCACGTTACGAAAACACGTCATGTCATTAGGTTTTAATTGGAAGCAAACAGAAGATAACCGGAAACTTCTTATGGAAAAACACGAAATTAGATACTTGCGAATTAATTATTTGATGAAAATTGCTGAATATCGTGAACAACGCCGACCAATTGTTTACACCGACGAAACATATATACATACATCACATACCCTCTCGAAATCTTGGTCAGATGGAAGCACTTCAGGTTTGAAGCAACATATATCGAAAGGCAACCGCTTAATCATTGTTCATGCCGGTGGTATCGATGGCTTTATACCAAATGCATTGCTTATGTTTAAAGCCGACCAAAAAAGTGGAGATTACCACAACAATATGAACTATGACAACTATTCAAGGTGGATTCAAACTCAATTAATACCCAACTTACAACCAAATAGTGTTGTTGTTGTTGACAACGCACCATATCATAACTCAATACAAAATCCTGCACCGAATAGTAATTCTAGAAAACAGCAAATGATAGACTGGCTGACATTTCGAAACATTGAGCATTCATCCACGTTGCTTAAGCCTCAATTATATGAACTGATTCTGCAAAACAAGGCGAGATTTATAGAGTACAAGATAGACGAAATATTACGACAGCACGGTCATACTGTGCTGCGTTTACCACCATACCATCCGGAGTTTAATCCTATAGAAAATATATGGGGGATAGTGAAAACATATGTCGCAAAAAAGAATGTCGCAATGAATATGAAGGTTATAATGTCATTAGCTGAAGAAAAAATGAACGCCATAACTGTAGAGGAATGGAGAAAAGTTTGTTTGCATGCTATTGAGGAGGAAAGCAAATATCAGGGTAGAGACGCAGCTTTAGACACAATATCAGAACGAATCATAATTAATTTAAATAATTTATCTGATGAAAGCGAGGATGGGGATGATTGTGATATGCCTGGGGTTGATGAATTATTAGAATAAAACATTTATGGCCGGAGAACACCTAATTCATACACGTCTTCACTGAAGTGAAAACCGGCATTCAATGCTTGTAATGTTTGGAACTGGCTTGTCTGCCTCATACAGTTCCATAGATTACAATGCGGTGGATACACATTTTCACGACCGTATTAGTACGTAGTGCGTATGCGTAGACGTGCACGCATTTGGTGTGCTCCAGCCACAAACGTATATTACCTTTAAAACAATAAAAACTAAAAATAAAATGTTGTTTTTTTTTATTTGCTGACCATACACTACTACAAACGCAAAAATTTCTTCAAGCTAATTTACCTGTACCTTCGTGAAATTATGGCTAAAAATAAGTGTACATATAAAGTGGCACTCAAAGAAGTTATCAACAGTGCAAAGAAAGATACAAATAATGAGATATGTCAGAGGGACAATAGTATGTTGGACACATGTACATCACATTGTGTGATAGAGATGGAATCACAAGAAACATACACCCGAGTACTACAAAAAAATGGACAGAGAGAACGGAGGGAACAGGAGACAAATAACAATAAGGAAAACAGAAATAAAAAAAACAAAAGAAGGGAAGTCAAACTGCACCAAAAATAAGGCACAAGAAGCGGAGAGACAGAAACAATATGACTGGATTCCAAATTTTGATTGTGGGCAGAATACACACGAGGAAAATGATAATTGGAGAAAAAAGAGGAAATTCGATATTAGGATATTTATGTCAAAAATTAATGAAATATTTTTTTCAAATACGGAAAAAGAAGAAAAAGTAACACATTACTTTTTCTTCTTTTTAAATAATAAATACGTAATCAAATGTATGTTCAGTGAGCTTATAAATTGGCTGAAAGAAGTTTTTAATTTGGAATTAATGTGGAAGATATTAGGATTTCAAGAAAATGCATAAAAAACATAACTTTATTAATATAGCACAGTGGAATGCAGGTAGTTTAAAAAATAAAGTATTACTTCAGCAAGAGAAAATACACATTGCACTTATTAGTGAAACCTGGCTATCAGAGGAGGACATCATCAAGATTTCTGACTATAACACAATTAGGATAGATAGAGAAGATGAATATGGCGGAGTATGTGTATTGTTTCATAAGTCTATTAAATTAATACAGAAAAAATATAGTTTGGCAAATACTGCAATTCAAATCTTGATATTACAAGTCCTAAATATTCCGGGAATGTCTAACATCATATATTTGTACTGTCCACCATCAGCTAGTACAAGGCAATCAGATTGGGATCAGGTATTCAACCTGTTTTTGTCACAATTAAATTACTCCTTTTTAGTTTTAATAGGTTTTCTATAACATGTATTTTATTTTTTTTGAAATGAATTGAAATGTTTCTATCCTCTTGGGTGATTTTCATGAGGCTGTAAAAAAAATGGTTGTACAGCTAATTTCAAAATAAAAACCAATAGTAGCTGCAGTTTTTGTGTCTGAACTTAATTTTTTTTACGATTTTTTTAGGACATAAGAAATCCACCAACTTAACTTTTTTACATTTCGCAAATATCGTAAAAAAAAACACTTTTTTTTAAAAATACATACAATCGGATTTGTTGATTGATTTGTTTTATTTTCGACAAAAATCTTTTAGGGTTCCGTAGCAATGGCAAAAACGGTACCCTTATAGTTTTGTCATGTCCACCTGTCGTGTCTGTCCGTCCGTATGTCACAGCCATTTTACTCAAAGACTACTCGATGAATCTTGAAATGGTGAAATTTGGTGAAAAGGTGTCTTGTAGTTGCCGCCAATTAGTTTGATAGCTTAATAATAATAATTATTATTTATATAATCATCCTCATACGTGAAAACAGAAGCTGTTTTTTTTAAGGAAATCCCCTCAGTATTTTTTTTCGTGATTCGTTAATAAAAATTCGGACAAGAGCATGTCGTACCATGCTCAGTGTAGACGTCCGCAGCCTTAAATAATTGCATCAGCAGAAGAGCGTATGTTCATGGCACTTACGCCCTTTTGTTGAGAAAAGCAGTTTTTTGGCTATAACTCAATGACGGTATATCTAATCATGTCTGAAATAATTTAAGTGTAAAGTATTTGTTAAGCGCTACCTTTGTGATTTTTTTCATATTTTTTGGTCACACGGTTCATAAGTTAAGATGGGGGGGGGGGGGACACAAAATTTATGCAACTTTCGGAGCAATTATTTCCAAAAATATTTACTCAATCCAAAAAGTTTATTAGATACCTTGATATGTTTTTAAAAGACCTCTCGAATGATGTGCAACACAATGATGTTAGCTGATTTTTTTGCAATATAAATATTTATTTTATTATTGAGCTATCAAACTAAGTAGCGGCCACTATACTCGTAAGTCAACTTTTCACCAAATTTCAATAATATTCATTGAGAAGTCTCTGAGTAAAATGCCTGTGACATACGGACGGACAGACAGACAGACGGACATGACGAAACTATAAGGGTTCCGTTTTTTGCCATTTTGGCTACGGAACCCTTTTCCTCTGTTTTCTCACGCAGCCAGATTCGTACCTGGGCTTGGGGTAAGGGCATTATCGGTTCGGGGCCGTAGATGTTTATTTTAGATCCCCGTCTCGCTAGCTTGTCCGCCGCGACATTTCCAATTGAGTTGCTGTGTCCCTTTATCCATTGCAGCGTCACTTCATTATCTTGGGTAATGGCCTTGTAGCACTGAAGCGCTGTCGGTTAAAATTTGTATTTTTAGATCTTTTGCATTTCTGGCTGCGAATGCTTTAGCCGCTTTGGTTATGCCAATGCATTCTGCTTGGAAAATCGTGTTTCTTCTGTCCAAAAGAGTAGATATCTTAATATTGAGGTCATCTGAATAGACTCCTGCTCCCGTGCCTATCGCGGTTTTGGAGCCATCTGTGTATATTCTAACTTTAGATGGTCCGGAGCTGTCTTTTGATTCGGGTGTAAGTCTGATTTTGTATCGTTTCGGGATTCTATCTGTTGGGGCTTCCAGGAATGGATATTCCTTTGTAATTTCTGATAGAATTCTACGTCGGGGGTTAAAAACCAATCCAAACATCTGTCATTATTTTTTTCAAAAGTGCTCTCTTGCTTAGTTATTTAGCAAACATGGGTGTTTCAAATTTTAGGTCACACATATGTTTGAAAGTAATACCCATTTTGCGTCTAAGATCCCTACCGCAGACAACAAAAGAGCTGATGACCTTTAAATGGCTGAACCAATTTTGATAAGACATGTCTAAAAACCATCGCTAGAAATCCTGCTTTCAAATGAAAAAAAAACGCATAAAAAAAATCGGTTCACCCGTTTTGCGTCGGGGATTAAAAAATAAAAATTAATCTAGTACCTACCAAACAAACGTTCCAAAAAATTGTTTATTTGCAAAATAAGAATTCAAACAAACAACCGTGTAACAACCGATATTAAACAGGGGGAAGGGTCAGCCTATTCTTGTTTTTCTAACGTAGGGGGAAGGGTTCAAAAACTGCCCAAAATCATCTTCCGTAATAAATGAATGGCGTCTTAACTAAAAAAAGTCCAAGTCCGTAGACCTAAAAAAACCCAAATCGTCTTGTTTTTGTTGGTTATCTTACAATTACTTGTAAAAAAAAGTCAAAGTTCAGTTCCAAAAAGATATATATAATAATAATATTTGTTTTTTTTTTAATTTGCTGAACAACCATTTAAGAAGCCTGCACTCAAAAATGTTGAAAATTTTTTGCTCTCTTAATTTTTCTAAGAAGTATACTTGGTTAGGGAAATTTTAAAAAATGGTCAGGGAAAGTCAGGGAATATTTTTGAACATTTGCAGTGGACACCCTGTCTAAACACTAACAAAGAAGCAATTGAACGAGCTAGAACCGCAGCGCTGTCTGTTCAAAAAACCTTGTAAACCTTGTTCAAAAAACAAACTCTTCAGCTTTATAATATTAGTATAGTTTGGAAAACCTTATTTCAAAGCATCTGTTCCCAACCTTACTTCTGCCGAACAC
The DNA here is from genome assembly GCA_945859575.2 of Herminia tarsipennalis. Lineage (NCBI taxonomy): Eukaryota > Metazoa > Arthropoda > Insecta > Lepidoptera > Erebidae > Herminia > Herminia tarsipennalis. The sequence continues at coordinate 18,522,098 of OX243830.2, forward strand.
CGCGTAAGTGATTAGGCGCAGGGGGCGAGCCCTAGAGCTGGTGAACAAAGTTAACTTAGTAGCAGATGATCGAGCTGGAACCGCGCAACCGGAGTACAGTCTTAAAATTCACTGCGTGAGGAAAAGGACACAGCGTGAATTTAAAAACCACAGTAAGTTATCACAAAGAAATTAAATCAGTTCGTGGACTAAGAGAACAGAAGGCAGCAGCGCGGTCTACACGAACGGAGGATCAGAATGTAAACTTAGAAGTCACTGCGCGAGCTCGCGAAGAAACTTCGACGAATGTACAATAGAACACAGAGCAAATTGCGCGAATGGGCAAAAGGTAACAAAAGGTACAAAAACAGACAGAGAAACTAAGTTTACTGCTGCGATCGATGTACCTATGTTTAGGAAACCGTCTTGCAGCGCGTTTGACGCCTCCAGTCATTACCTCGCCCTCCTCTTTTTTGAGCAAGTTAGAAAAAAAAATAGAATCGGGGCTACAACACCCTTCCTTTTCTGTATTTCATATCCGCATTAAGTTATTAATAATATTTTACCTGACCAGTTGTATGTCCTTAGGCATTCGGGTGCCAGGGGGGGGGGCAGCCATTCCCTCCTGGGTACGCCCATGAATGTAATCATACAGATTGAGTATAAATTAATTTATTGAGTTACGTTTTATTATTTATTAACTTTTTATCAATTCACTTTGAATTCTGATTTTCACTTCAAATAAAGGATAATGATGCTAAAATAATCTTCTACGCAGTCGGGTAAAAAAAAACAAATTTAGCTAGTACACACAGAATGTAGCTAAGTAAGTTAGTGTTAGGTATATAGTGATATTATTCTCTAAATATTTAAGATTCAATGTTAATAATATTTTCAATTCAATATAAATTTGTTATTTGTTTGTTTATCAAAGATTGTTATTTTTTATTGAAAAAATTAAATGTCTCAGAGCTAGTGATGTAAAACTGTTATTTAAATAGTATTAGCCTTGTACCACGATTTGTGTCTGTTTAATCTGAGTTTTTTGGTTCATATATTTCCTTCATTGCTTCCTTTATTATATTGTTTTACTTATAGCAAGATTTATTTTAAATTTTTAAGCAGGCAGGTTAGCTTAGAGCTTACCTCGCGGTAAGTTGTATTTCTTTCACCTGTCCCACCAACGACGATGAGCGAGAAACTAGTAGCGATTTATTGCTTAAGAAACGTACAACAGACGTATTTTGTAGATCCTGTCCGTGTACACAAAAGAGATGCAGTATAGACCGAGCACTCGCCGACAGTGTGAACACTCAGCGATCAACTACACACATCAAAAGTGTCTAGGGATTAACATATATTTTTGCAATAACTTTTCTCCTGATTGATTTTTTTTTTTTATTTCTTTAAGGATTCATCAAATAAAGTGTTTTCGTTTGTCACAGTAACGATAAACCAAGTCACCTTTGCATTAATAAAGAAATTTGCCATTTTCCTAATAAAGGGATTTTTGACATTTGAACCACTAACATTAAAGTTCGAAAAAAAGACTGAAATAACAGTTTTCTTTAAAATTTTATTGGGTAACTTAAACAATTAATAATCCGTGTTTCTACCGCGAACACTAACAACACAAGAACATCGGTTTGGCATACTCAAAATGAGTTCATCCAAATCACGCTGTGGAATGGCCGCCCATGTTCGTTGCAACAACAAAAAAAGGTCTTCTTGCGACTGGATACCCTCCATATTCGGCAGAGCTCTTCTCTGTAGCATATCCCATGCATGCTCAATCGGGTTCAAGTCTGGCGACTGAGCAGGCCAGGGCAGGACATTGATGTTAGCTGCGGCGAGAGTCTGTCTTACAACTCTTGCGGTGTGCGGTCGTGCATTATCATGCATTAACTGAAATAAGGGACCGATTTGCACTTGTAGAGGAACGATGACGTCTGATACAATCGTCTCAGTATAAATTTGAGCGTTGAGGTTGCCTCTGATCCAAATCAACTCAGTTCTTCCGCCGATCCAAATACCCGCCCATACCATGATGGTTCCACCACTATAAGGATGGACTTCCTGGCAGGATTTTAATCGCTGTTGGCGTCCAGGGGTTCTCCAGTGTCGTATACGTCTTGTATCCGGTCTCATACCAAAACGAGACTCATCAGAAAAGCACACGAAACGCCATTGTTCTTCTGCCCAATTTCTGTGTTCAAGAGCCCATTGATATCGAATCCTACGATTGTGCATTGCTATAGGTGGTACCCGTAGCGGTCTTCGGGAATGAAGGTTCACTTCATGCAAGCGGTTTCTGACTGTTTGGTCGCTAATTAAGTTCCCTGAAGAGTGATGAAGCCTCACGGCTAACATCATGGCGGTTATTGTTGGACCTCTTCGAGTTAAGATTTGAATGTATCGGTCTTGTCTCCGTGTGGTGCAGCGATACCGTCCTCCATGGCGCTCAGCCACGGTACCAGTGCTTCGGTAACGTGTCCAAAGTCGACTGATAACACTCTGACTTGTATTCAGAGCTAAAGCCACAGTACGTTGCCGGGAACCAGCTTCTATCATTCCCACGGCTCTGAGCATTTCTTCCCTGCTTAAATGACGTCGCCGCTCCATAATAACGTTGGTTTTAATCAGTAGTAGGGAAACAGTAGCACTAATAATGTCTTCAATGCGTTGTATGTTTTTATAGGGAAAATATTGACAGCTGATTTTCATCTTTTACTCGAATTTGATTCACAGTTCCTGATTCAAATTATGAAATGCACCAAAAAGGATCCATATAAATTTATAAAATCATAAATTTATTACAAAGCCACATCTCAATCTTAAGAAATCCGCATAAAAATGCTTGATCCCTAGACACTTTTGATGTGTGTATTAATATCTGATCTCTTTTGTTTACACGGGATCTACATAATCGTGTATTTACGTGTCTTGAGCGATAAAATCGCTACTCGTTTCTCGCTCATCGTCGTTGGTGGGACAGGTGAAGGCAAAATAAGTTTATATACATGCTGGCAACACCATGGTATAATTGATGTGTTACCAAGCCTATAAAACCTAAGCATTTTATTTTATTGAAATCCATTTAACCCTTTAAGTAATTATATAATTTGTGTTCTTGGTTCTTGTGTTTTAGATAACACTGTAAAAAAGGACCTGAATGGGACTAGGGAGAGAGTAAAGCATGCATTGAGACATGAAGATGATCCTGTGCCCCATAAGAGACGCAGAAGAACAGAAAATGGAGGTAATTACTAAATACTATTTTTTTAAATATTTAAAAAAAAAAATTCTGCTATGCTCTAAGTAATATGTTTACTGGCAGGAAACCCAATTGATTATATGATTTGCAGCTCATAGTTTTTAAACTTTCGCGATTTTTATACATATTAGATTTATTTCGGCACTTAATCGCGTGAATTATTTAAAGGTATGAACTTTTTATTTACCCGACGTTTCGATCGAATTGCACCGATCGTGGTCACGGGTCGACTGATGGCAGCTTAGCGATGTCTCCGTGAGGCGCGGGGTTTTTCAACTTGAGAACGAGTTGAAAAACCCCGAAAACAGCGTCGATCAAAATCATAGACACTTATCTCATTCGCACACGTTGGCTTGCAATCGGGCTTTCATACCTAACCTAACCTATAAGAAGCTACAAAAAACCTTTACATAAATATGTAGGTTTTTATAGCAATATATTCCTTGAAAGAAGCCATAGTTCACAATAAAGATGTGCGTGTGCTCTGAGGGCCACTCTCTCAGAATTCTTTGAAAACATGTTCAGGATTTAGTGAACATTCCCAAAGAATTGTGAAAGTTGGAACCAGATTTTGTGAAAATCAAATAAGGGAATTATGGGCTTTAAAGTTGGACCCTCAATCCGCACATAGAGGATTGAGGGTCCACTTGTACCGGATAAACTAAGGGCACTAAAGAAAAAGTCTTTACGCCAAAATGTAAGATAATGCCAAGCAAAAATTGCGGACACAAGAAATTACAAGAAAAACATTGTATTATTTTCTATACCTGCGTTCAAAATGGACCCTCACGTGGAAAGATTATTACGTTTATAATAACAAAACCATTAACTTTTGGCTACTCTTTGAAACCCTATATTATAGTATATAAATTGTGACATTTTGTGAAAGAAATAACAGATCACGATATCATGTTGGTTAAAAATTATCACCTTGTTAAAATTCGGACCCTCAGTCGTCCACTTTTTGGTTTTCGTTTTGTTTCGCTTAACGTATGATAGCTAACAAAAACACAAAATTGTCTCCTTTTGTGGAAAAAATGTGCAACAAATTGATATAATTTGTTAATAATAATAATTACGTTAAAACAACAAATTTTAATTTACACTGAATTGACTATTAATGTATGTGGGTAGGGTGACAATAATTTTGTTTTTGCCCACCTTTAATTTTTAATGTAGTGTTAATTCTGAGTGATGTTTTTGTGTTGCACAATAGTCGCTATTAGTTTAGTAAGCAATATCGTTTATGTGAGTGCATCGGAAGTGATTGGTGATAAGGATTTGATGCGAGTTCTATGTAATAGTGATAATTACGTTAATGCATTTATAAATATTTAATGTGCAATCGTATCTTTGTACAAGCAAGACACTCGCGTTCAAGGAAATCAAACTTTTGATTTAAAGTAAGTCTGATTTCGATATGTACCTACCTAGTCTTATAATTTAACAACTACTATTAGGTACACACTAATTAAATTTCTCCTAAAGTTGAATATACTGCTATGATATTGATTTTTTTCACGTGTATATCTGACCTACACTGACGTCAGATTTTTCTCGCCCAGGTATCTATAATGTTTTAACGCATAAGTGCCTGTTATAGTGTACTATTGTAATTTACCAGATGTATGATGTCTTTATTATGAAATTTGATTACAATCTTCTCTAAATTATTGATAACGTATATTTTATTCAATAATATAATAGGGATTTTTCTCAACAGACCTATAACCATGCCAAGAGGACGCATACCATCTGTTCCAATAGAAGAACAAATATCATTATTTACAAAATATATAGCTAACCTGCAAGATGTACACATTAAATATAACAATCCCATATTTTTAAAAATGTCTCAAGAAATTAATGGAAGAATGTCTAGTAAAGCTCTGCACATGTCATTCTTGCGGCATCGCTGTTCTATAAGTACAGAAAACCTGTCCAGCGATGTTATCGACACCAACCCTGCATCAGACACCACAACAACTGCTGATTCTGTGTCTGCTAAAGAGTCGGTCAATAATTCTTCATCATTTTCGTTTGATATTGATGTACATGAGTGGGAAAAAATTAAACCCGTTCGATCTATCAAGAAACGGTGTGATTCTAACCGCTACAGGACTTATTTAACTTTACCTAAATTTAAATGGTCGACAATGCTAAAAGAAAATATTTGGCTGAATTCAAAATTACCGTGCACATGGGTTCTAAAGACGAGCAAAATTTCGTCAAGTGAACAAGTCGTAGTTAAAGGCCACTGTTCTCAGTGCAATGCACAAATCAATGTTAATATTTTTAAAAGGACTCACAATTTTCATACAGCCTCCTGCAGTGTATCGAACTTTTGTCTCGAAAACAAACACAATGTCTTAAAAAAATCTAAGCTGAGCCCGTATAAGCGACAAAAGTTAGCGAAGATATTAAAACACAGACCGGCTATCGCAGTGCACAAAGATTTAGCTTCTGAGCTATTATCTGAGGGACCTGATGATTTAAAAAATGTATCATCATCTCCACCGGTATTACCAACTGTTAGTGCCCTACGGAAAATTAAGTCAGATGAAAGGATTGGCCGGCAATTTCACAATGATGTAGTTTTATCTTTGTTGACTATGTCTCATGACGACAAATATAAAAATTTATTTCGCCAAATTATTACATTTCCAAATTTTACTGTCCAATTTTGGAGCCAACAACAAGTTGATTTCTACAAAGTGTACTGTGAAACAACAAATAGGTCAACAATAACTATTGATGCTACAGGCTCAATTTTTAAAGCAGTTTCTCTTCCAAATGGTGCAACTATTACCAAACGTCTGTTTTTGTACCAAGGACTAATCACGTGCGATAAAAATTTGCGTTCCGTCCCAATTTTTCAGATGGTAACTGATTCTCATAGCCATGTATCTATTTGTAATTGGTTAAGGATTTGGAATTATAGTGTAGATGGGATGAAGCCTCAAGAAGTCATAACTGATGATTGTGCAGCATTAATATCAGCTGTGATCACAACTTTTACTGAATTCAGTTCTACTAAAACATACATTGAACATTTATTTTATATTTTGAGTGGAACCAATCTAGAAATGCCACCTGTTTATGTTAGACTCGATACGAGCCACTTCATCAAAACGTTGCACAATTTACCATGTCTACAAGGAATTGACAATGAAATCAAATTATTCTATATTAGATGCATATATTATTTAAAAAAATGTGAAGATTTTGATAATTTGAAAAGTACTATTAAGGACATATTAGACATATGCTACAGTAAAAAAATATCTTTTACAAAAAGAAAACTCGACAGCATTTTAAAAAATAAAGACGTTTGTTCTCCATTAGATGATAATGAACACACCGAGAGTATAGATTTTGTAATTGAGGAACATGAAGTTAATAACGATTTCTTTTCTTGGTTTGATAAAGAAGTTCTTTTAAAAAAAAACAATAACGATAATCACGATACTGATGCTAGAGAAGACAATCCATTCTATTTGCCGACAATTGCGGCTACACTGCGTAGGATATTATTCAAACTTCCACTATGGTCTAATATATTAGTTTCTCATTTTAAATCTGACAATCTGACTCCATCGTCTGCGGGTGTGGAAAGCTTTTTTAAAACAATTAAACATTTAATCTTCAAAACTAAAACACAGAAATACAGAATAGATGAATTCATTCAGATTTTTGCACAATATATAGAAGGGGACCTTAAGTCGTCAAAAGTTGACCTAGAAAATGGAGTTACCAATAAAGTTGTGAAGAAAACAGGTGTTAATAGAAGAAAAAGGAAACATTCTCAGAAAAAACAAATTATAAAAAAGGCCAAGTTAGTTAAAGTACTTAATGAGGACTCCGTTTTTTCAGATAAGCCTTCATTAGTTGAAAATTGGAGAGGAGAAGGTAAAGATGACGATACAGCTAAAATACTTAAACAAATTAAACATATGCAAAACGGTAACTTATGTTCTACTGTTGAAGTTAATAATAGACAAACAAAAATTATAAATACGTGCGGACTAGATTCAACATTTTTTTCTTTTGTGTTTCGGTTATATTCAAAATCAATATATAAATGATTTGATTAACATGTTCAGCTCTGAATTAATCTCAATGTACATTAAATGTTTGGCAGGTACAACAATAAGTTACGATCCATACAAAATCCGAGCAGATTTAGCACTCAAACATTACTTTAAAGAATCTTTACTAAAATTAAATAACGACGTCGTTATTGTTGATTGCCAAAGTTATGTGGCAAGTTTTCATGAAACTGTTCTTTTGAATCATTTTTATAGTGCCTTATTTTCAAAACGATGTGTTAACGGGTTTTGTACATCGATTTCAATTGAAAGACAATTTGCTTTCTTACCACTCAATTTGGATATGTTATCCATTTTTGGGTTTGAGTGTTTGGAGGACGCGATTTGTTTTGACGAATCATCTAAGTTATGTCTTCATTGTGGCTCTAACGTATCTGTAAATTACGAATTACACGTTATATTTACAGTTGACTTAAACGGTACCGGGGAGCATTGCCTATTGAATATTCCATATACAGTAAGAATAAAATCAAAGGTATATGAACTCATCGGAGCTATTGAATTTGTTCCTCCACCCTTTTCAGATAGTATTGGTCATTACAAATGTCATGTATTAATAAATAGTAATTTCCAATGTTATGATGATAATAAGAGAAAAATCGAACCAAGTTTATTAATACCGATAACTCTACATTTATTAATCTATGCTGCAATTTAAAAGGGTAAATGAAGTCCAACGCTGCTTCCATTACAAATTTTAGACATTTAAAAAAAATCATTCTGAAAAAGCTATTTTTAGTAATAAAGGTTTATGCAAAATGTTGTCACCCTATTTCATTATTTTCATACTAAATTAAAATTGATTTTCTTATACAATAAAAGATGTTTTTATTACCCAATGGTACTGTATTTGTAGCACATTTTTTTCCACAAAAGGAGACAATTTTGTGTTTTTGTTAGCTATCATACGTTATGCGAAACAAAACGAAAACCAAAAAGTGGACGACTGAGGGTCCGAATTTTAACAAGGTGATAATTTTTAACCAACATGATATCGTGATCTGTTATTTCTTTCACAAAATGTCACAATTTATATACTATAATATAGGGTTTCAAAGAGTAGCCAAAAGTTAATGGTTTTGTTATTATAAACGTAATAATCTTTCCACGTGAGGGTCCATTTTGAACGCAGGTATAGAAAATAATACAATGTTTTTCTTGTAATTTCTTGTGTCCGCAATTTTTGCTTGGCATTATCTTACATTTTGGCGTAAAGACTTTTTCTTTAGTGCCCTTAGTTTATCCGGTACAAGTGGACCCTCAATCCTCTATGTGCGGATTGAGGGTCCAACTTTAAAGCCCATAATTCCCTTATTTGATTTTCACAAAATCTGGTTCCAACTTTCACAATTCTTTGGGAATGTTCACTAAATCCTGAACATGTTTTCAAAGAATTCTGAGAGAGTGGCCCTCAGAGCACACGCACATCAATAAAGGTGTCGAGATTGCGCATAGAAATGCGAAATTACTTATGCGCATGCGTGACGTTCATTTCATCAATGTTTCCAGATTTAGGTTAATTTCCCCATTTTAGGGAAAAATCATGGAGGAATTGTCCTGTGAAATCTGTAAATGCGAAAATTAATAATTTTGTACAAAATAGGTGATAACGGCGGAAAATAGAAGAAAATAGTGAAACAGTTTCAAAAATAATATTTATTTGGATATTTTTTCGTCCTGATTAGTTTATCAACCGACTTCAAAAAGGAGGAGGTTCTCAATTCGTCTGTATTTTTTTTTTTGTATGTTTGTTCACCGATTACGCAAAGACGGCTGGACCGATTTGAAAAATTCTTTTTGTGTTTGAAAGGGTATACTTCCAAGTTGGTCCCATTGTCCCCAGATCACGATCTGATGATGGGATCCTGGAGAAATCGAGGGAACTCCTAAAATATTAAAAGCACACCTACAGTGATTTAGGTATATTTCATAGTGATTCGTGCATTTACTCTCAAAAAACACCAATTGGTGAAGTGGAACTGATGATGAAGACCAAAAATTACGAGCAGACCTATTCAATATTTCACAGTTTGCGATTCAATTAAGTACTTTAATATGGTATTGAGTAGCACTTTAATCTCGATATACTACTATTATACAATAAAGCTGATAGTTAACTCCTCAACAATTAACGGCCCTGCATCGGAGCAAGCAATATTTCGTAAAACGATTTGAGCAGATGACATAAGCTTATTGTAAAGCGTCTTCTAGACGGTTGGAAACGAGGCTTCCCGCCAAGGTGACCTTGCTGGTTTCCAACAGTGTAGACGGCTGTTGCAAACCAAGAACAATGTAATTTGGTTTGCAACCGCCGTCTGCACTGTTGGAAACCAGCAAGGTCACCTTGGTTTGTTCGATTGTTTGCAACCGTCTGGAACATGCTTAACTTATGTGAATTATAAACCAACCCACTAAAAAGTGAGAAATAAAAACTTTTTAACAAAAAATATTACCGACTTCAAAAATAAATACAAGGCAACTAAAAAGCAAAAAATAATATACCTAGAATAACAAAAATAAATTAAACATTTTGAAGTTGGTGCCGAATAAAACATAAAGACTACTATTTCATGACACCAACTTCAAAATGTTTAATTTGTTTTTGTTATTCTAGGTATATTATTTTTTGCTTTTTAGTTGCCTTGTATTTATTTTTGAAGTCGGAAATATTTTTTTTTTCATATCGTATCGTATCGTGAGGTAGTAGTTCAGTACTGTTAATAGCATTTGGTGATATACGAAAATTATCACTAGCGAAGATTTAAAGTGAGTCAGTGTTTTCATCGGCATAAGGTAAAATCTTTGAACTTTACACAGAAAAGGGATTTTCATATCTTCATCAAAACATACGCCTATTTAATTTATGTGTTTCTTAGATTACTTAGCCGCTTAAAGGAGTATTTAATAGATCAGTGTACAAAACTCAATGGACCGTTGGCTGTTCTCATACTAATAAGTTGTATGTTTGGTTGTTCTCATACTAATAAGTTGTTGGTTAGTGTTGAATGTTTTTCTCGAAAGACAATAACGTTTGTAATACAAGGGGATACAGCTATTTAATTAACTTAGCGGCGCAATTAAACTAAATATTATAATTAAACACATAAGTGCTTTAATCTCTTCTTATAATTTTGGTAAAAAAACAACTTATTGAGAAACCTTTATGGCGTCACTTATATGAGGAAATTTCGAAATACAATTCGCATGTAGACAAATAATCACAATGTTTTTTAAGATTGGTCTATATTGTTGTCATTTAGCACAACAGAAAATGCCTTTCAGGGGTCTTGATGAGTCTTAAAGTTCATTCAGCTAGTAAAATTAAAGATTAGAAATGGTTAATAATTTTGTTTAAACACCAGGCAAGAGCAAGTCGGACCATGCTCAGTGTAGGGTTCGCAGCCGTTATTACAAATAAATGCACTACATATAATGATAAAATCCGATTTGAATAATTGGGTAGATGACTACAATAACAATAAATTATTTTACACTATACAAGAAATAGCATTTGCAAAAAAATTCAGGAAAGCAACAAAAACAAACATTGAAACTACACGATTTGACCATACAAAAGAATGACGTCATTGTTTTGTATTTCATATAAATTAGAACGAGGCGCATCGTTTTGACGTTTCTTAAAAAGATACTGATTTGACTTGACAGTCATCTACCCTATTGCACCAGCAGAAGGGCGTATGTTTATAGCACTTACGTCCTTTTGTTGAGAAATGCAGATTGTCGGTAATAACCTAATGACGGATCAAAAATAATCAAAATATTTATTAAGCGCTACCTTTGTGATTTTTCATATTTATTGATCACATTGATTCACACGGTTCAAGACCCGCCGAATGTCGAAATTTTTTTTAAAATCTGTTACATGTATGGAGTCCATACAATTTTTTTTATTATTATTTTTTAGCTATCAAACTAAGTAGCGATTACTACAAGACACCTTTTCACCAAATTTTATCAATATTCATTCTTTAATCTTTGAGTAAAATGCCTGTGACATACGGACAGACTTTATAAGGTTCCTTTTCATTTTTGCGACGGAACCCTAAAAACGTATCGGTAGTTTCCCTCTCTCGAACTACCAGTTTCGCCACTGGGTACCAGCATGTATTGAGATATTGGTATATATTGAGTTAAATACACTAGAGAAGCAAACCTCATTAGAATGAGTCAAAGAAAGTGTAACCAGTATTTAAACTCGACGACGTAGCTTTGAAACCACTAAACATTTAGAAGTAAACATATATTTGTCTCACTTACACAAGTCGCAAAAACAATACCGTCGCTTAGATTAGACAAAGACCACAATATAATGCAATGCAGGATGGCCTACCCATGCGAAATTTTACCCAACATTTTTAAGACATAAAACATGTAAATTAAATTAACTATAAAATATTTGAATTGTGCATGTTTTATTTTATGTATTACAAGTTAATTAAATAAATTACATTTAAAAAACCCGCTTGCAAAAGACGGAAACAATATGCCCTTCAAATTTAATATCATGCAGTCGGAGGCAATAATGAATCCTGTTGAACTTAAAAATGGTGTCTCCGTCTGCACCCGACTGCTCCTTGTTTATTAGCATTTCTTATTCCAAAATACATGTATCAGCTTTTAAAATCCTTTATTTTGTTACCCCACTCCGTAGCTTTTAAAGATGAAACGGCGCCAAAATTACGCCTCTTGCTTTTTTAAATTTTAAACTTTTAAAGTATCAAGTGTCACTCACAACTAAGACAAAGAAATATACATACAAAATATACACACTCGAAAAACATAACCCTCCTTCTTGGGCAGTCATGGGCAGTCGGGTATTTTTTTTTCTTTAAAAAGATAACTAACAATGTGGGGTTTTGGTCCCACATTACTAACAATCCTGTTTTCTATAAAATATAAAGAAATCTCTTTATTACCTGGGCCTCTAGACATGTGGCATAAACTTGAATCGAATGAATCACAATCGAATAGAATTACGTCGTTGCGCGCGCGAAACTGTAAATACGAAAATTGTTAAGTTATCTGACGTCATTCTATTCGATTAGAGTTTATACCACTTGTCTAGAGGCCCGTTTACTTACATACATATTTGATAACAGTATGATATTGCTGTAGAAATTATTGTTATTAGAAATTTGGATAGGAACGACAGAAGTACCTACAAGATACAAATCCAAATACGCATTAGTAATATTAGTTATGATTCGTAACCTTTGTAACAAAAAACACTTTGATAGAATTTTGCACCAATATTTTTTTTTTCAAAAACCGTTTCTGGTGTTATTACGTAACCTAAATAATAAAATAGTACACGAACTCTGTAGAATAAATAAGGAATCCTTACGTTTTTGGAATAAAGCCTATATTTGAATGCGAGATTTATCAGTTATCTTTTCTGTGTTTTTTTTTTTTTTTGAGAAATGTAGATAATCGCGTCTTTGTGTTTTAAACGTTTTGCAAATCGAAAGGCGACGGCAGTCGTTCTGGCACAAAATACGTATGACTATATTTCTAACTACTTTCATATGTTCTGAGGTTAACCACAATGGTAGCATGAAAATTGCGATATTCAGAAAAAAAAACACGATTACACACGAACCCATTTATAGGTTGGCCCGCAATGTGATAGTGACCATCAGTGGTGCGCACAGTAGGTACCTACATAAGTTCAACATACGTTAATGCGACTGACTGTTTTCACCACAAACGCTAGGACGAATAGGGCCTACTGTCTCGTCTCGAAATGAAACTTTTTTAACTTATAAAATTTTAAATATCTTTACTTTACGACTAGAAAGACGAAGTAGAGTCTATGGACGGATGGACCATAGAATTCGAAACCATAGGCTATGGCTTCTGGTTTCTTATTCGTTGTGTTTACAAGAAGTTAGAAACCATGCCAGTTTCATAAACGATCGATTTGATGGTTGTAACTTTTTTTATTTTCGTTCGAAACTTCGTTTTTAGGGCTCCGAAGTTAATAAGAACCCTTATTTCATTATAGTTTCGGTATGTCCATCCGCCTGTCTGTACCCAAGTTAGCTTAGAGACCCTTAGTACTACAAGGTTGTAATTTGGCAACTACGGAACCCTACATTACATTGTGCATGGCCCGACATGCACTTGCCCAGTTTTCGATTATTTAAAAACGCAATTAATCTGACACAAAGTACACTCAGACTTGGAACAACAATCTGTGGATACACACAAAGTGGTGTATCAGAAACACTTGATTTCAGAGCATCGTATTGAACATATCGCGCGACACAATGTATGTTTCTTGCTTGTGAAACATTGTTACGGCTGAACGTTAGTCTCGTGCATCAGTTGATACGAAACATAGCGACACACATGTCCACTAGAGAAATCTATCGCGCGACGATCGCGTGTTAGACAACAATGACGCTAAACAAAATACATTAAACTATAATAACTTTGTAATTCTTTTAGACCGCGAATCAAGTCCTCCAACAAGATACGAGCCTGAGAAAGAAAAAAAGGAACAATCAAAGCCGGACAAGCCAAAAATACGGAGGCCGATGCCGCCTCCGATGGACTTCAACCAGCTTCTAAAACTCGCTGAACAGAAGAAAAGTGAGCCGCTGGAAGCTGCTCAGAAGAAACTGGTCACTGAGACTGAGACTGAAAGGCCGATGACGAAAAGGCAGAAAAGAGAGTATGAAGAAGAAATGGCTCGTCGTCAACGTAGACAGGAGAGGATTGATGCGGAAAAAAGTGGTGGTAGGAAAGGTATGTTTAACTGCAGGTTGCTTAATACTAATCTAAAGTAGCATGTGACTACTAACTATAATGGAGAAGGGCAAAGAAGAGTGGTTTTGTGGTGGAGGCTCAGACATTTCTCTGTCTATCCTTTCCATCTCTTCAATAAATTGCTTGTTAAAGAAAGAGATCGCTATGTTTCACTATCTATTGCGTAGAGATAGAGTAAAATCCGATATGTGCTCTACTAATTAGTTTAATGATGTGTATTTAACACTATTAAAACATTATTATTTTATTCTGTTAAGTAGTTTAATTTTCAGTTTTGTACAATTTTCTTTTGCATAATAATATATCCTACACGACATTGTGGAAAACTTTACTAAACATGATTTGGTATATATAATATTGATGTTGAGTATAAATAACAAACATTCGTTTATCTCTAATATATATATGTGATAAAGGGTTATCAAGGGAATACTATCACCCCATCTATTGAAAAGTTATCTACCTTTACAATGTATGTCATTCGTTTCGTATCTAATTCATAATTGGACTCTATGTGATAGGGTGCCTTCAATTCAGCATCGCCGCTAATCCATCACTATGTGCTGTCACTTCGTGCCAGCTTCGGCCTAATAAGTACTTATATTTAAATAGGTAGGTCTAAGATAAAACTTAGTAAATTAGTCATTATGATACAGTTGACGTTCGGCATTATAATGGCTTAGTGGCATAATGTCTATTTCGCAAAATGTCGCTTATGTCTCTTTCGCGCAATGTCCCTTTCGCTCTGTAACTTAAAATAAAATATAAAATTTTAAATAAAGAGCATCGAATTAAAAAAATAATAATAAGATTCGAATTATTATTACTGATCAAATTTATAAAATAAACAAACCTTGAAAATTTTCTTAATTTGGGAAATTTAATGATTTTTCATTATGCGACTAAGCCATTATAGCGTGGACGGCATGGCCCGAAAGAACGAACGGCAATATTCTAGGTTACCAAGAAGCTAGATATTCTTGTGACAGATTGCCGGGTATCGTAATAAGCTAGTAATATCAATTGCCTATGGACCTAGGCAGTTCACAAATAAAATACGTAAATAGCTCATTATTATTTTACAAATTCTTTAGATATAAATCCCCAAACTTCGTTTTGCCGAATTAGAAAGGACCTCTACATTATAATTTTCACTGTTTCAATAATTCAACGCATTTCAATAGTATCTAACCTAAAGTAGTAGGTACGGATTACCCCCTGGAAAGGATAACATCCCTTTTCACATTAGTACCTTGTTATTCTAGATTCTTGCCAATGTACCATAAATCTATTTCCACATTTTTCTGTTGTACCATACTGTGGAGAATTGTATCGTTCAAGGATAATAAATAGGGTCGATATACTGTGTCGGGTACTACAAGCCATAATTCATCAAATCTGCTCTTGGTCGGTCTTCATCTGGGTCGTGTTTGTTCTGTAAACAATTACCTATATTTTTAAACTTGCATAAATGTTGTACATTCCGCTACTATTTCCATTACACACCAAATTTCCAATCGGCAGTTCACATAGCATGACAATTTGCTCGGCACTTCAAGGGCAAAACTCTGCAGTCTTTTTGTTAACCATTTTTATGATTTAACAGTCAAATGCACTCTTTTCACTTCACTTCTAATAAAACTGCTAAAAATATTTCTCAATTGAAAATGTCAACAAATAGCTTGATTGATTTCTGTCAGTTGAATATGAAATGACGTTTTATATTTTTCACAAACAACCGAATTGAGCCGTAGATAATATAATTTGTTTGAAATAGGTATTCACTCGCTTCATCAACATGTGCAATTTTAACTCGGAAAAACTCTCGAACGTATTTCCGGTGATATAAATAACGTTCTTATTCAATTGAAATAGAGTCGTAAATCGTATAATAGGATCTCCCCTCGCTTATTTTCTACATATTATTTGCATCTCTATTTAAATGGAATAAGAATTTGATTACCTCCATTGACCTGATTCAAGGGCGGTATCGGACGAGAGCAAAGTCAAAAAAAACTTTTTGCTTACCGGTTTTAAAAATTATTTGATTAACCTTTTTTTAATCGAGTCTGGTTAAGTCTTTTGGCGAATCCTGTTATAGTTAATCTCGGACTCCACGAAAGCGAAGACGAGACGAGCGGAGCGGAGATGTGTTTTAAAAAACTAATAAAATTTTGTTATTCACACATCTCGACTCCACTAAGTTTAAGTAGATACCACTGAACGGAGATGTATCATATTTGTATAACGCGATGAATGCGGAGATATGAGAGACGAGACGGAGATGTGACGAGATATGTTCGGCGTGCAGTTAGTGTAATTGTGCTTCTTCAGACTCTAGTTCTTCTTCCTCTTTAATAAAATAATGATAACGGAGGACGTGGAAAATCGACCTTCACCCTACTTATAACCAGATAAGACGTATTTTTTATGAAATTTTATTGATTTTGTGTTTATTTTAGGTCACAGGTTCAAATCCTACCCTTTATACTACCGACGTGAACCCAATCTTAACACAAGCAATTTAGCTTAGCTGAAGGAGTTAACTAGATTGCTAGTAATGTGCGACACACATTGCTAGTTATCTATTAAAAGAAAAAAAATAAGCCTCTTACAGCTTGCCTATCGAAAAGTGTTCATGGCTATTTTTTTTCGATTTTGAAACTTCAAAGCATGGTAATAACATTCCATAAATGGATGCAAGCAAGCCTATTCGATTATTTATGTAATTAAGTTATCTTTCTTTCAATACCAAATTTTATTGATTATCATATCAGTGTAGGTACCTATATTGACTTACCTGTTCTAGGTAGTCATTAACAGAAATATAAATAGCAAGCTTACCAAAACTTATTCGCCATGTTAAAAACTATCAGGTTATATCAAAAGAGTAATGATAATGATGAAAAAAAAGAATAGCCATGAACAGTTAATAATTACAATACAAAAGTGTTTCTTTTTTATTGATTTATAAATTTGTAAATACGACTAATAGTCTTGTTTATCAATTTATAATTTTTTAATTTAAAATATGTCATAACTGGTTGTCAGATGGGTAAAGGTCGATGTTCAGCGTCTCTTAGGCCTTAGGATAACATTTGTCCATTTTATTATAGGTACCTAATTTATTTTGTGCTCATCATTTTTGTTTTAGCTCCAAGAGAAGATAGACCGAGGGAAGAAAAGGAAAGGAAACCAGAAAGTGCTTCAGGATTTGGTCGCATACCGAAAGTTTCTGACAAACTAAACACTGTTAGACATGACAGCCCCAAACCGACTGAAAGAGATAGAAATGATAAAGAGAGAGAAAAGATCCAGAGAGAAAAGGAAAGGGCGAGACTGGATAGAGAAAAGGCTGAACGTGACAAAGAACGGGCGGATAGGGAGAGACTTGACAAATTAAAAGCAGAAAGAGAGAGAATAGAAAGAGACATAGATAGATTAAATAGAGACAAAGAACGACTCGAAAAGGCAAAATCAAAACTTGTGAGCAACAACAAGCTCTCAGAAAAACCCAAAACCATGGACAAAGTTGTAGATAGATCAAAGTTAAATTCCAAAGAAAGTTTAAAACAAGATGTTAAAAAAAATATAGATTTAAAGAGTCAAAACACCTACAGGATAGATAAGAATTCAAATGAAAAAAAGATCACTATACCAAGCAAGAATAGTGATGGTAAATATATGAATGGTCACAGTAGTCAGGGTAAATCAGTGCCAAAACCGAAAGAGCAGGTTCAGCAAAATGGTATTAAAGACAAGGCGTTATTAGCCAAGCAAAAGGCGTCATTCAATGATGGATCTCAGAGAAATAATGATAAAAGACTGCCAAATGGGAAAGGCTTGCCTCCTAAAAGGCCAGAGGATAGAAAGTTGGCTTCGAATGATAAAGCGGGCCCCAGTAAACCGAAGATGTCAAATAGTTTTGATTTTGACAAGCATGTTAATTCTATTGGCAAGAATGGTGTGAGGAGACCCGATGGTGGACGCCAGTTCCCGCCCGGTGATGTTAGGAGAAAAGGACAACCTGACGGGAAAAAACAGAAACGTAAGTCTTATTGCCGTTGTTTTTAGTGTATTATAGCATACCTTATAAGATTTTTTAATACTTATTTATACTTTAAATGTGTGATTGGACAATGGCGAGTGAGTGAGTGGGGTCTAATGTGATATGGACGAAATACTAATGTCGTAGAATCGAGTCCTCCATATATTTATTTAATAATGTATTAGATAAATTTATAAAACTATTATCTGTTGGCAAGTGAGAGGACAAAGTGGCGTACATACTTCGCATTGGCAAGGTCAAGGGCAAACTGACCTGCATATAATTATTGTTATCCTTCATTTTATTTAAATTATATTTGTAGGTCGCGCGGTGGCGTCAGATTCTGAGTACGACTCCGAATTGGATGACTTTATTGATGATGGCGATGATGAAATGGACTACTCCAGACACATCAAGGAGATATTTGGATATGATAAGTCAAAGTAAGTTACTTTACTGTCCTTTGAGTGAAATTACAAAACATAACTTATTTTGTCTCAACTAACTTCGCATGAAACAAAATAATTTATTTTATTTTTTATTTGATTTTATAATATTACTGTTGGACCCTGGTATGCGGAGAAGATCCAAAAGAAAATTCTGGTGGAAACCTAAACACCGTTTTCAGACTTATGAAAGGTACCATGATGCTAGATTATGTATAGAAAAATCTATACTAATATTAAAGTTTGTTTGTTTAAACGCGATAATCTCAAGAACTACTGGGTCGAATTGAAAAATTATTTTACTGTTGGATAGCCCATTTATCGAGGAAGGCTATATAACATCACGCTACGACCAATAGGAGCGGAGCGACAATGAAAAATGTTGCAAAAAAAGGGAAAATTTTACGCATACAAAGTTGCGCGGGTCTGCTTAAAGTATATAACTTATTATTGATTCTGATTTATTTCTTTACCTAATCTTCAATACGCTTTTTTCTGAAATAAGAAAATTTTAGTTGGATCTTTTCCGTATAACGGTCCAATTGTAAAAGTGTGATGAACTATCTTTATAATAAATTATCACAAACAGCCTAGTTATTCAGGTTTACCAAATGTATTGCACCTACTGGCCAGTTGTTGATCATAAAAAATATTAAAATATTTCGAAAAAAAACTTCTCATAAGTATGAGTAAAAGTTGGTTCTTCTTAAAGCTGTGTGTGTTTGCGCGACTATAGTTTTTACTTCTTTGTCTTATTATATTTCATGATATTAATTTCAGGTATAGAGACATGGATGACGATGACGACCCAATGATGGAGTCCAGTTTCGCGCGGCAACAACGCGAAGAGTACATCAGTAAAAAGATCGGTATGTTACTTATTTCTCTATTTTATAATGGCCCAGGTAATTATAATGAATGGGTAGCTATCTACCTTGTGCTTGGCTGAGTTATATGGTGTGTCCCAATAAGAGTGCACACAACCACTGTCAAGTTTCAAACTCCCCTGATCCCTTGTATATCTAGCCTTGTATATCTCCTAACTGCAGGTAAAAAAATTACACAAATTTAAAAAGCGCACTCTTATTGAGACATCCTATATATATTACACCCTATATTTGAAAGGGTAACCGAAAAAAACGTGTTCTTAGGCCCCTTTGGCACTAGCTTTTACATTTATTAGGCATACTTTCATTGTTAAATGTTTGTAACTGTAAATATCAATATTTTTTTTTATAGGTATTATGGAAGATTTAGAGGACATGAGAATGGAAGCAATGGAAAAGAAAAAATCTAAGAAAGGCCGACGCATCAGCGACGACGATTGATCAATTAGCAATGTTTACCGGAGAATCGCTCAGTAATAGGAGACAGTCAATCGTAAATGAAGCTTACAAGGTATATTGTTGAAACTAGATAGTTATACAAGGGATCAATCACTGTTGATAAACAGTTGAAACTGTCAATTGATAAACAATTGAAACGGTCAATTGATAAACAATTGAAACTGTCAAATGACAAACAATTGAAACTGTCAATAGATAAACAATAGAAACTGTCAATTGATAAACAATTGAAACGGTCAATTGATAAACAATTGAAACTGTCAAGTGATAAACAATTGAAACTGTCAAGTGATAAACAATTGAAACTGTCAAGTGATAAACAATTGAAACTGTCAACTGACAAACACTTGAAACTATCAATTGATTAACAATTGAAATGGTCAATTGATAAATAATTGAAATTGGGATTGACTGTCTCCTAATTCCCGTGCACATTAGTTACCTTGTACATTAGTATATAGATTTGTGTATTTTGTATAAAGTGATTCAGATTTTTGGGTTGTTATAAATAAGTTTGTTATTGTATGTGTATTATCTCTACTGCTTTTGTTCATAAATGGTACTAATTTGTGTACTTACCTATGATTTCTATTGTAACTAAATGTTAACTGTATTTTATTGTAACATTTTCTCGTTCGATTTATGTGACACTGATGTTGAGCCGGATGTTTTTTTTTTTTAATTTTCTTGCGCTATTTTGACAGATATAAATCATGATCTTGTGTTATTTGATAATTGATCTTTAATATGTATACAAAAGAATCTACTTGCGTACAAAATAAATACCATCAAATTGGATATCTCGAGATTTCGAATACACCATTCGTTATACGTTGGTTTTTAAGTTCTATCAAATAATCTAAATATTTTGAATTTGAACGATCATTTCAGTCGATCAATACCTGTCAATTGTATAGTCCATTAAAGTTTTAAAATGTTTTCTTTGCCATTATCCTCCGCTATCCCACGGTTGTGCACTCATACTAGATTTATTTTCAGATAAGGATACAATTTATGTAAATCTTGTTTTAAAATTGGTTTGTATATTGGTTAAATTTGTTGTATTTATAAATGTTTATTGTAAGTAACATGGACTTCGCCTTATGTCACGTTGTGGTCAATAAATTATATGACTTATGTTTTGAAAGCTGTTGTCTCGTACTGTTGTATGATTAGGTACGAATCTATGTATAAGTTCTTTGTATGGACTTCTTGCATAATATTGCAATACTAATAAATTTGATGATAGGCTGTCAGTTTCTTAATTCTCTCAATTTCGATTGGATCTTTGCAGTATCTGATTAAGGTTTTTGCTATACAGATAATATTAAGTTTATGTTTAAGTAAATTATTCACGAAATAATCACAAAAGTGTTCATCAACATTAATATTACAAAAATGACTAAATTTGTTTGGGTACAGTTTTATTTTTCTGTATATTTTATACTGTATACATCGTAGTTATAGGTATATAGTTATATCGGATAGTTCTTTATAATAATGCATCACAGAAAACAGTCATTTCGGTCAAGGTGTACCTAAGGGGGTACACATTTTTTTTTTTTTTTTAGTTTTTTCTCAATATATCGAATAACATAGGTTTCAAAAGCAAACAGACAAAAACAAAATGGCAAAAAAATTTTTGGAACTTACAAAAATAATTCATCGTTGTATAGAGATGTTTCTTCGTAGGGAGTTACAGTTCTAACCTAACATAACCTTATTTGATTAAAATTTTCCTCCAAAAAAAATTTCAAGTATTATTTTTTTTATTCCAGTTTGGTTTTGATAACCATGTTATTCGATATTTTGAGAAAAAAAAAAAAAAAAATACTTTTAGTGCACCCTCATTGCTAGACCCTCATCCACATTTCATGTACTTATTGTTTGTGTACAGATGCTTAAATTTTTTCTAATATAACAACTCAGGTGACTATTTTTTGTGTGCAAGTTATTGTTGTTGAATTTTGCAAGCTTTTTTTTGTAATATCTACGCGTTCTTCAAATTATATGAAGATCGCAGAATTTAAAAGTGTACCATCACAGTAAGCTAAAAAGACAAACATAAAACGTTTGTTCTTGTCACATAGTCTCAATCAAGAACTACTAATTGAGCTTGATTTTATAACAATCTAGCTTTGCCATTTTATTCTACTAGTTTTCATTCGACACACAGCAACTTCCTACCACATCTCTAGTGTAAAGGTGATCGTTGATTTGGCGCCCTGACTAAAGAGGGTAGAGATAAGGAGTAGCATCTCTGTGTATGAAATAGAGTCCGCCAGTATGAGTTAAATAATGCTGGCGCTGCAGTAGCAACTGAGTTAAAATTCTCCAATCGGCACACTTCAATCTATCTACAACTGCTACATTCAGGGGCGGATTCAGGGTTTTATCCTGGGGGGTGGGGGGGGGGGACAAGAAAATGGCAGTGTCCGAATCATGTTTACGACAGGAGAAGGTGCATTTTGTTTCACTTAAAGAAATCGTTCAGAGGGGCAAAGGACTTGCATTAAACAACCGTCTCTCTGGTGTCCCCGTGTCCCACGCTGGATCCGCCTAGGGCTACATGACTTAGCTACTTGTTTTCGAAAGTTGATCCTTTGATTTTTATTATATCGAAAATAGTGTGTCGATAACACAGTTGTGCGATGTTTTATTCCACCGATGATTTATTGGTGCGATGTAACGTTTGTGCGAAAAATCTTGTTGCGAAAAACCCTACTGCGATTGCTCATTAGTTCGATGATATGCCGGTTCGAAATGCCTGTGTGGTCTCTGGACATCTCATTAAAGACGTTAAGGTCAATACATAAAATAGCATAAATATCTGACTAAGACGGGTAACAAATTGACCAAGTTTAACGTATAATCAGCTCGGCGAACCTTGATCCCTATGACAGTTCATACTAGTGACGGGTCGTGTCGATATATCGCAACTTTTTATAGGCAAAGGCGTGACTTGCATTCAGCCACATCGATAAACATGTTTTTAAAATATAATCTACATTACTATAATTATAATGCTTGTTATATTTACAAGTATCCGTGTATTTGTATATGGGGTTGCCAATATTCCGATGCAGAGGTAACATGGTCGGACTGTATAATTTTAATGTGAATTAAAATTTTAGTTATAGCAACACTATCTGATCTGTCACTACGCTAGTACTGTCAGTTCGCTACGCCAGTACAAACAAATTGACCAAGTTTAACGTATATAGTTAATATCAATAAAAGTCAAAACTGTCATACCTCATTCTATTTCTATGTGCAAGGAAAAGAAAGTGACTGGGAAACTAAACATGATTACATAACATGGAACAAAAAAAATATATTAATAATTATATTTTATCGTAGTTTTTATAGCCGGAACGCCTGACGCAAACAATAAACAAATCTTTAATGCAAAATAAGGTTATTAGTTTAATGCCAAGGACAACAGTAGGCGTTTCGAACTGACAATCGAACTAATAAATTACCGAACTAATGAGCAATCGCAGTAGGGTTTTTCGCAACAGGATTTTGCGCACAAACGTTACATTGCACCAATAAATCATCGGTGGAATAAAATATCGAACAACTGTGTTATCGACACACCGTGTTCGATTTAATAAAAATCGAATCATCAACTTTCGAAAACAAGTAGGGAACCCCATTCATACCAATCACTAATCAGCAAATTTCAATCCTTCCACTGCCCTAAATGTAATAAATACAAATAGTGCTGTAACTCCTTTTTATACCACATAGACCACTGCTAAACGCTTAATATTATATACACTAGCGCCGCTTTGGAGGATTTCTGAACTGTTATTTACAGCTAAAAGCTGGATACTATTTCTCCTTGTCTCCCGTTTATGGTGTTTCTGCTTACCTCTACTCTGCATAGCCACAACTGCAGTCGAAGACATTTCTGCAGAGTTCCTTCATTCAGTCACTCATTTCAACTTGGCATTTTAACAGAGTATGCGTAAGTTTATATTATTTACAACTTTTCTAAGATAATTTCAAATGTTTTATTTAAACATTCGCCCTGTCACTCCCCTTGCCCTTTGTGGTCGTTAGAAAGTTGAAGAGTTGTTTTGGTTAATACAAATATAATTGAATTATAATTAATTCATATATAATACTACAATTATTGTATAAATGTAACCTATATTATAAATGTAAATCTTGTATACTTTTGTGATATTGAAGAGCAAAAAACCACAAAAAATTTTAATATACGAATATTTTTAAAAGTTGATGTGTTTTTTAATTGGGCTGCTTCCAACTATAGGCCGACCGCTTAACTCGTATATCGCCTGCGGTGAGAAGGGAGCGCGGGGTGATGTTAACGGGTGGGTGAGCGGGGTGCGCGGGACAGAGAACGTGGTTCTCTGTCCCGCGCACCCCGCTCACCCACCCGTTAACATCACCCCGCGCTCCCTTCTCACCGCGCAGGCGATATACGAGTTAAGCGGTCGGCCTATAGCAACTATCGCCAATAAATAGCTACAGTCCGTCAAATCTAAGAAGTACCGTTTGACAGTTCTGACAATTGAATGATAGGGATGGGATGAAAAAATCGATTACTATAATATCCGAACTTTAAGAGATCGATTACTATAATATCCGAATTTTAAGAAATCAATTGTTATAATTAAATAAAAGAAATGTTTAGGATATTTTTTTATTCACTACTAGTACTAGTATCGTCGTCTTCGTCATCATCGTCATTTAAATTAATGACCAGTTGATTGTCCATTACATTATCAAAGTGTACGTCTCTTTCGAAGTCGTCCATTATTATTTTCTTTGTTTTTTGTACTACTTTACTCCAATCTTCCTGTGTAACTTGGGCACATGCTTCCTTTAATAAACCTTCCATTTTCTTGACACTGAAGGGTGGTTTTGTGTTGTGTCTTGCTGCATAACCTGTAAAACAATAATGTAACTATTTGATAGCAGACGAAAACCATTGTTTAAATTATAAATGTTAGAAGTACTCGTGTTATTATTATAATATTATAAAATATTACCTTTAACTTGGGCCCAAATCAGTTCAATGGCATTATATTGGCAATGGTACGGAGGAAGTCGTATGACTTTGTGCCCGTGCTCTTCGGCCAATTGGTCAATTACATATGTCGGTTTTGGTGGTTTATGCAATTTCACTAACTGTAATAATTCAGCTTTTAATAGTGACATGTCGGCATCCACTCCTTTTCTTTGCAGCCATGCCACCAAATCTGCTTTCTTATTGGCTGACGTAGGTGCTTTATCAATTTGCACAGAGTGGTATGGGGCATTATCCATTATAATTGTGCTGTTAGGAGGGATATTCTGTAATAAATTTAAGAACCACTCTCGGAACCTTACTGCGTCCATTTCTTCATGATACTCTTTAGTGCTTTTGGATTGGAAAGCTAATAAAGAGTTTTCCACGAAGCCTGTAGACGCTGACCCAGCATGGCATATTATGAGGCGTCCACCTTTTCCTATCGGCACCTTCGAGCACGAAGCTTCAGAATCATCAGTCCATGTTTTCGGCACAGAATGGTTGGAATTTAGCCAGGTTTCGTCCAAAAATATTACATTATCCCAGTTTATAATTTGTTTAACTTCGCGCAGGAATGTTAGTCGCTGCATAATTATGTCATGTCGCTCCATAACAATTTTTCGTTTGTCAACTTTTTTGTATCTGAAGCCAATTCCTGTTATTACCGTTCTCAACGACTCTATGCTTCCCTTATACAGCCCGGCATCTTTTAAAGTTGCACATAACTTTGCCAATGTTAAAAATTCGCCTCTTGTAAAATACCCGTATATATGGTTTCTAATAGCATGACTATCGAATTCATCGATGCCTGTCACAGGTTTATTTCTTTTTCGTTTTTTCGGTGTGTGAAGTACGTTACTGTCACTCCCCGAAGGCCCATATTTTTCACTTAATATTTCGCCAACGGTGCGGCTACCAATACCGAGAGCTTCACCGACGCGATCCCGAACTTGTGTAACTGGCAGTAGAAGTCCACCATTTTGAGATTCACGCTCAAAATACTCGTGTAATTTCACCACCAATTCACGAGCCTGGCTGTTCAAAGTACGTCCTCTTTTCGACATTATTAATAAACACTTGCTTAGTTCGGAGTCCAGTATAAATATTGCCAAGGTAAACGGATAAAGAATGATCAGTCCAGAAAAGTAATAGCCAAGTCACAAATTGTAAAACACAAACGAGAAAGCAAGTACGCGCACAGTCAGCTTCCAAGATGGCGAGAGACTGCTGACGCCGAACCGACCGAGCGGACCGCGTGCGCTTGTAGTTGGCAGTGTTGCCAGAAAAAAAAAATTGTAGAGACTTGGACACCTGCGATTTTGCCTATTGACCTAAAAATAATTAAATTAATTTATTTTAGGGTATCTGTGTATTCAGTGCATTATGCGGTCGCGCAGTAACGTCGTTATTTATAACATCAGGCAACAACATTTTTGTGAATGGGTTCTACATACCTTATTTTTATTAGTTTTAGACGTAGAAATAAGACTTAGAAGAAAAAATTGTAATTGTAAAATCAATGGATGTGCTTGTTAAAAATTTGTTTATTTCTCTGTAATATGCAAACCCATACTATCATACACAAAAATAAATGTAAAAAACACTATCCCTGACTCCATTTACTATTTCGACAGCGTTAGCGCGAGAAACCCCGACTTATTTGGGCGCGAAAATCAAAAATCGACAAATCGCTTTCGACAACTTTTTAAAGAAGCAAATATATTTGATTTATAAATACGTATTTTTGGTGAATGGGTTTTTCTCATATTTTACGATTACATAACTATTTAGTTATGTAATCGTAATATGTGAGATAAATCCCATTCACATGAAAAAATATTTGTTTGGTTGTCAAGTGTAATTTGTAAATAATACATTCGATTTTTCGTATATGTAAACGATTTTTTTGCATACAAGTGTATCCGAAGAGTCGCAACACTACGTGCAGTGACCTAACTACGTAACTTTGTAATGAGGTCAAGAATATAACTATTAGAAATTATTTACTGTGTAAATATGTGTTATTTTGCTTTGTTTGAAAGTTTTCAATTACATTTAGATATTAAGAATTGTACATTTTTAGATACAATAATGAAATCTTTCTAAATTCATGGTTTTATGAAAAAGGTTATCGAAACTGAATAATGTACGTATGAACAAAGTTGTTTCGGTTTGAAAAATATGAAACGTCAAACGGTACCTCTTAGATTTGATGGACTGTAATGTCAGAAACAATACTTTACAGGCATGGGCGTACCCAGCTTTTGACCTAGGGGGAGGGGGCAATCAGACTTTTGGCCCTGGGTCCCTCTTTTTAGTTTGCGCGCCTAGATTTTTAGAACTGTTTTAAATTGCACCAGTCACAGGTGGGGGATGGGAGACCCAGTCATTGCGCTAGTCAAGCTGGCGAGCAGGCGAGCGCAGCGCGACCTTAGAAGAACCCTTGAACTAGAGAGTGCCATTGTAGTATTAAAAGTTCTGCGTGTGGGGGACTCGGTGTGGTCTCACAAATCATTGCGCAAACAGAATAGCCTATAGCGAATTTGAAAGTCTTGCGTGAGCAGAGCGCCACGTGAATATAGAAGCCAGTCGAGCGAGCTGGGCCCGGGCGTTACCTTACGTGTCATTGTACAAATAAGGGAGCCCAGCGCAATCCTCAAAGTTACTGCCCAAGCGATCACAAAAGTCACAGCAGGAGTTCAGCAGAAAAATTTCATTATAGTAATTTTTATGGGCGTTTCTTGCCAATTACTTTATTATTACAATAAGACTGAACTAGACTTAAAAAAAAAATATCTTTCAAATATGCAATTATTGTTATAACTTAAAATTCACTGCGAGAAGAGGGCTAGCCGTGAGTTTAAAAATAACTACAAGTTAGTGGGCCAGGCCAATCTTAAAAGACACACCACAAACAGAGAGAACAGAACATAAATAACATTGAATGAGCTGTGGACCGCAGCGCGATCTTATTAGTCACTTTGTAAGCAGTGGGGCGTAGCATGAAGGTAGAATTCATTGAACGAGTTTACGAGCACAGCGTGAACATATAAGCAACTAAACGAGCTGGATGCCGCAGGGCGATCTTAAGTCACTGCGAGTGGAGAGAAGGACAGCGTGTATTTAGAATCCACAACTTTTGAAAGTCACTTCGGCGAGCGCAGCACAAACTTTAGAACTATTGAGCAAGGTAAGGGCCGTAGCACAATCTTTAAAGTTACTGCGCGATGATGGACTCTCGGGGTCTCAAGGTCTCGGGGTTTTGGGGTTTTAAAAGTCACTACGCGAACAGTGAGACGCAGCGCGAACGTACAAGTCCCTGTGCACGCTGGTGAGCGCAGCGCAAACTTTCGAACTATTGAACCAGCTAAGGGGCCGCAGTTCAATCTTAAAAGTTGCGTGATGGTAGGGTCTCGAGGTCTCAGGGTCGGGGTTTTAAAAGTCACTGCGCAAACAGAGAGATGCAGCGCGAACTTAAAAGCTACTGCGCGCGCTGGCGAGCGCAACCCAAGTTTTTCAACCCTTTAGCAAGTTGGGGCCGCAGAGCGGCTTTAACATTGCGGGTTTCGTTGCGATCTGAGTACCGTGTCCGATACCTGATTCTTCGCCTCCATCAAATCATGTAATGGAACTGATAGTCTAGTATTAGGAGAAATCCTCAAAAATCAACGGCCCTGTATTGCAAAAGGCAACATTTTCTAAAGAGAAATGAGCAGTTTAGCCGGTTTTGTTTTAAACGTAAGTAGCTCCTATGCGCCGGATTGACTAAGTCAAATCCGCAATAAGAAGCTTCATAGATATCTGACCGCGCCAGACAGTCTGACAACAGGGAGAGATGGTGGGAGACCGTGTGGAGAACAGTGTCCGCTTCTACCATCGTTGCGGACGTTTCTATATGACGACAACTACTCTACTAAGAGAGAAACGACATAGAAGAAGTAGATCAGGAGCAGGGCGGCAGCCCCAGAGCTAGTAAACGCAGCGTGAACTTAGATGCAGATGAGCGAGCAGGGGTCGCGCGGCGAGAGGAGGCAACTCTGACTGAGAAATAATGTCACTGCGTGGACAACTTGTTTGTTCCAGCCCAAATATAGAAGCCACTGCGCAAGCATAGGGCAACAGTGCGCTTTCCCTGCACAAACAGAGGACCGTAACGTAAACTTGAAGGTCCGTTTAGACACAGCGTGAACATAGAAGTCGCAAATAGTTGTATCGCAAAACGCAACATTTTGTGAAAATAAATGAGCAGTTTGGCAGTTTTTTTTTAAACGTAACATAAATCAAGTACAAACCAATACGCTAAAAAGTGAGAAATAAAAACTTTTTACAAAAAAATAAAAACGGACTTCCAAAATAAATATAAGGTAACTAAAAAGCAATAAATATTATAAGTAGGTACAACAACAAAAAAATAATTAAACATTTTGAAGTTGGCGCCTAAAACATAAAACTACATTTAGGGTACATTAAAAGAAAAAAGGTTTTGTTTTGCCTTTCCTGCTTTTAGTACCGCATTACTTTTAATTATTTTGTGTTTTTAGTTACCTTCCTTAAATTTATTTTGGAAGTCGTTTTCATTTTTTTGTAAACAAGTTTCTATCAAATTCTTAATTTCCAACGTTTGATTGTTTATAAACTTGTTAAGAGGTTCAGGTGCTGCCACTTAAACTTTATACGTACTATACACCATAAATAGGACTAATGAAAATTATTTATAATAATAAAAAGTTGGATAATCCCTCTTACCTGTCTTCCAGCTTTCAATTCTTGTCCTCCAACTTTAACAGTGATCTCCGTTCTTCCAATAATCTGTTACTTTTATGCCCCGCTCATTCTACTGGATTCGTGGGATCCTCTTTTTTTGTTCAATCTGTTGTACTTGTGCCCCCCGAAATCAGGATGGCATCCAACCGTTTCAATTTTAAAATTAAAGTTCGTACGCTACTCTATTTAATTAATTTAAAAAAAAAGATTTTTTAAATTTAAAAAAAAACTTTTTTTTAAATTAATTAATTTAAAAAAAAAGTTTTTTTTATATAACATTTCAGAGCAGCTCGTCTCGATCCGTGCGAGCTTCGTACAATGTATTCTGTGGTACAAGTACGATCAACGTAACTTGACCGGATGTTTTTAACACTTTCGCGCATGTCATAGAGATGCGACCCTAAAATTACTAACGAAAACGATTAATTATGTTTAATCGATTAAAAATACTAACAACATTTTAATTCAAAAATATAAAAACACTATTTAAATGAGTTCATAAAAGTTTAAATTTAGAATAGTTACAGTAAATACTAAAGAAACTTTGAAAAACAATTTCCATATGAAAATAATCACAATAAAACATGAGTTAGCAATACTAATTATGACAATATGATGCGTAATCGCATCTCTAATTCTCTTGGTTTAGTTACCGCCCCCGCCCCCCGCTTCCTGTCACCATTTACTTCCAAAAAATGCATCTGCGCAACCACTTGTCGCCTACTTCAATCCGGCCTAGTTACGTTGATCGTACTGTACAGTCGTACCGTTATGCCTAGTTTACACCTATTAAGTGGTTAAGTCGTCAACTAAATTTTAACTAAATTGCAGCGTGTAAACAGCCACTTAATACCTGTTAAGTCATAAGAGATAAGTAACGATTTAGTGGTTAAGTGAGCAAGTGGAATAGAATTGATTCTATTTTTGGATAAGTAACCCACCCTCCCGCACCGCGCGCGGGAGCGATGAGCGGGAAATTTTGACATTTAGTTCTTGTTTGGACAGGAACAATTAATTTAGTTCGAAGCTTTTTCCTATGTATAATTATTTTGATTGTTTTCGAAAGATTTTGAAAAACACAATAGATATAATGGCAAGGTGGCAAATCTTATACCTATAAACGAGAAATTCTTGTTTATAAATATAATATAATCTAAATATATATGTACAGAGATACTCTGCACATTCGTGCGCCGGCTTGCCCTGAAGCCTGGTACCTGCCTGAGGTAGGTCGGAGGGTAACGCAGTTTGAGGAATAGTAATAAAACTATATCAGTGACTGACTAGTGTATATATTTCAGTAAGAACATGGGTACATTCAATTACTGAGAGAGATCCATCAGTACGAGCTAGGCTCAAGTATCTTGATCGAATCCGCTTAGTACTCGGTTACAGCTGTATTTATACCCGTCGAAAAACCGTTAATTCCTATAGCATAGTCCGGATACACCATCTAAATCGAAATAACCTGTCGCTATTGGTCAATTTTATTTTAGCAATGTTGTTAACCCTATATTTATAAATTCCCTAAATTATTATAAAAAACCCATAAATTGATTATCACTAATTTTAACATTCCTGAATGAAAACCAATCATGCGCGAGCGGTCAACATTGATTCGCTCGCGTGTCGTTGCTATGGACTTTGACTGATATAGACTACTCTAGTTTTCCCCAAAAAAAGTCTTTAAAACACATAACCCTCCTTCTTGCGAAGTCGGGTAAATACCGCTTCCCCACTTATTTCTCCCTAAATTTTGGGGTAAATCCACTAAATTGGCAACAGTGCTATTACATTATATACAATTCTGACCAATAGGAATGTTCTAAGGCGCGTACATACCGTGCCTATCAGATTTCAATTACAAATTACGGCTAAACAATGCAATATTACTAAGAGCTATTATGCTAGAGATATTGTATAACCATATAGAAGTGTATTAACAATACTATTTACACGTACTTTTAACAATTATTGGAAATATAATCTAAAAACATCGCGACCTCAGAGACAAGTTTTTAGTGTCTTGTCGCTGAACTAATTACGACAATGAATTTAGAATTATACAAACTTAGTATCTAAGGCACGAAATGTATCATAAATCACTTTGTTATTTTACATTTCACTATTCATAACTATTAATAAACTATATAAATCAATTTCACTAATTAAAAGTTAAAGATACAATTTCCGTTGTAATCTCTATGGTCAAGGACAATTCTATTACGAAGATATAAATTCTCTTTGGATATCATTTCGTTCTTTGTTCGTTCTATCTAGTGACATGAGACAGACAATGTTACAAGTTAAGGAATCAATGTTGCAAGTTAAAGAACTAAATTAAAACTATTACTTTCGTATCGATTATACTAAACACAAATAAAAACTAATGGGTATTATCTGTCCCGCACAATATATTTAATGTGAATCTCGGAAACGGCTTCAGCGATTTTCATGAAATTTAGTACTCGTAGTTTCGGGGGCGATAAATCGATCTAGCTAGGTTTAATTTAAAGAAAACTTCGTTTTATAAAACCTAGGTCATCCAGGTACTAGATATTAATGGCAATTCCAAAAATACGAATTGACGCTCAGGCCGCCGCCGGGGCAGGCAGCTAGTTAGATATTTGCATAATGAAATTATTGATAAAGTAAAATATGGAATAAAATATGGAATAATTCCATATTTTACTTTATCAATAATTTCATTAAGCAAATATCTAACTAGCTGCCTGCCCCGGCGGCGGCCTGAGCGTCAATTCGTATTTTTTTATACCTTAAGTTACGTTAATGTAGTTTTCGTAACGATCTCTACTTTTTTGACAATAATGTATAGCTCCCTGATAATGTAGCTTTCTAATAGAGAAATAATTTATAAAATCGGTCCACTAGTTTTTAAGTTTATTCAATACATACAAAAATACAAATCATTTATCTTTATAATATTAGTGTTGATTACTGAATTTAGAACTTCAACACCATCTTGATCGTCCATTATGATTTTATGAACTGAAGAGTACGGTTTAGCTTAACACGTGTAAACAGTTACTTAACAGTAATTCACTTAAAATTTAGTTAAAATTTAGTTGACGACTTAACCACTTAATACGTGTAAACTAGGCATTATGCGAACGCTCGGCCGGACTACATGGTAGGCGGAGTGTTAGGTTTTATTTTCGTTACGGAATTTCTTGATTCGATATATATGCGATAAAAGCTATGCAATAGCATAAGTGTGGCACTCGGGGACTGCCGCGGTAAAGCTATTACATACTTAGGGGCCGTGATGGTACCCGTAATCAAGCACATAATGTACTAGGATTCTCGTTAGATTAAATGTTATTGAGAATAGATTCGCTACTTCATAATCAATACCTAAACTATCACGTCCAGTGTGTCAAATGCTAAACTCCATCGTTGCAGTTAGTAACAAACAAAGCGAAATGAAAAGACTATTAAGATCGTGAGCGTTATAACGGGCTCGTGAACTCAATTGCTGGGATGACAGCTTAAGTATACTGTAGACAGGTGTTTCATATATGGGTCGGTGCATTGTCTAAGGGTCTCTTGACCTTGATACTATAATTATATTATTGTATACCTGAGGCAGCATCACTATAACGGTGGGAATTTATAAAGTACCTGTAGTTGTTTTAATCGATAGCAGTTTCGATATTTCTTTAATTTATGAATTATTACTTAAACGTCAGATGTGTTAAAAGGTACCATGTATCGATAATGCGTGGTTTATGTAGCCAAGAAAAAGAATCCACTAAGCTACGTAATGGCAGTTGTTATGTTTAGAGATATCCGTATACGTGGATCTATCCGTCGTGCCTTCGAATGCAATGAAAAAGGTGTATTCCGCTCCTAGCATTA
Source organism: Herminia tarsipennalis (assembly GCA_945859575.2). Taxonomy (NCBI): domain Eukaryota; kingdom Metazoa; phylum Arthropoda; class Insecta; order Lepidoptera; family Erebidae; genus Herminia; species Herminia tarsipennalis. Next base: position 18,555,779 of record OX243830.2, read on the forward strand.
TGCTGAGCTATAGACCAATTTGGTACTGTGGTAATGGACGGTACTACATGCTTTTCTTACAAACACAGGCTTTGCACACATTCTTAAAGAGTATTTAGGCAGACTTATAAGTCAAGGTCAGGAACGACCGAGCGGTCGGACTAATGGGTCTACGTGATGATGATAAAGGCTTTAAAAAAAAACATTTTTTTTGTATTATGGAGGGTGGTGTACTGCTCAGTCCTGCCAGGATACGGGTGCTTGTCAACTTGACTTCTGTTCACGTCATCACCCAGGTTCGACAATGTATTGGTGGGACACGAGGTCCAATCGAGGCTTTGTGTTGTCATTATGTTTTATTACGCGTCACTGTGTGAACTGCACAAAGTCGATTGCCTCGTTCTTGACATCATCAGTGGAAGCGTGTGTCTGACATGTCAAATCATCGGAATGTGATAGTATTCGCAGGATGCCAACCCGGGCTTCTCTCTAAGTACCGACTGAACTTGTGTAGTGCAAGTTCAGTCTAACCTAACCTAACCGGTAGTATTTATGTTAGAGAAGTAACTTCTTGTACTTCAACTGTTGACTGGAATCGAAGGCGTCATGATTCGCATGGAAAATTTCCATGCGAATCATGACGCCTTGATGGTACTCGTACTAAGGCCATTCCAACATGCTTCATAGTTGTGTAAATAACAGTCATGGCAGTTGAATGAGTAAGCAGTCACGTGTTCTTGCCCTTGATGATTTTGTATTTGTTGGTTCGCAGAGTTCCGGAAAGTTAAACTTTGGCTTAAGACCCGTACAAGGTCCAGCAGCCCCCTTACTTTTGCTGTGAGTTGGTGTTAGCGAAGATCTATGGAAAGAGGACTCCAGGGACATGACCCTGCGAAACACATGGTCCTGTGGTGTAGAGAGTGGATGCCGTATACGTGACCAGCGGTCTTCATCGTAGGTCAGCCGCCGTGGTAGACGCCACAGTAGCCTTCGCTATGAGCGCGGGCTTGGCCCTCGCTGTGTGCGTCGGCGCAGCACTCGCTGTGTGTGCACGCGCGTCCTTGCTGTGGGCGCAGGTGCAACCCTCGCTATGTGCACACGTGCGCCCTTGTTGTGGGCGCAGGCGCAGCTTTGTGCACCCTCGCTGTATGCACAGGCGTAACCTCCGCTGTGTGCGCACGCACGCCCTTGCTGTGGCCGCAGGCGCAACCCTCACTGTGTGCGCACGCGCAACCACCGCTGTGCATTGCCTTTTGGGCAGCTACCTATGGCGTGTGATGTGTACTGTTTTGTTGTATCCACGTGCGCTTGCCTTTTGGCAGCTACCAATTGTTTGATGACAATGGTTTTGTGCACTGATTGCAAGTGTAAGAGTGCACACTTACATCTGTGACGGGGCTGACAATTATCATAAAAGTTGAAATGACATGTCTAAATAAAATCTAACAAAGGTGTTGTGTTGATAACAATGTGATTTTATCAATCCTTGTGACTCCCAAAACTGCACGGAGCCACCCAAGATTAAGCGGTCGAGGACGCCTCGCCGTCAGGAGAGGCCGTGTTAGAAATATCCGACGAGGAGGTATGGCTTAGCATCGCTTCATCGTGACGTAGAATCACCTGAGCGGTGGGGAGAGCGCTGCGAGTGCTGCGAGCGCTGCTCGGAGCGGCGGCGCTACGAAGCGCTCAGTTACGCGGTGGCATTCGATCGAGACGGACGTCTTTTTATGCCTACAATTGTCATTCGGTTTCTTTAGAATAAAAGTGGTTTCGTTTTTGATACTTCTTTTATTATATAAAGTCAACTTCGCTTCTGGTTTATAAGAATACAAAAATCAAGCGGTGGAACAAATTCATAGTACAAAATTTGTAGGTATTACGGTAGACTAACACATTACTGATGATGTATGCAAAAAAAAATATTAAATTCGTTTGCCTTAAATAAGGACAAAGACGTCACGTCCACAGAAACGGCAATAATGGTATATCATACATAAATCTGTTCCTTATTTCGAAAGAAGCCAAGCGTGTTTTTATAGCATAAAAAAAATGTCTTCGCGCAATTTATAACATGCAATGGTCTGATTCTTGTAAAGCCGTTTTTAAATCACAAAATATTTGACTGTCCCTGGAATATTTATTTAAGAAGTAGCCAAAATTGTAAAAACATAACCCTTCTTTACAGTCGGGTAAAAAGTATTATTGAACTATTTTTTAAAAGACAACACTACTAAACGAAAAATAACCCACTCCCATTTAAAAATGGCGGTGCCACGAATAGAGATGTTTAAAGTGAGTTGCGTATACAAGGCACCTCATATTTTTAATTCTTTACCTAGCCCTACCATACATTTTGTTCTACTTTGCGGAAATGGTTGTTTGAACAGAGTTATTAATCTGTAGAAGAATTTATAAAAACATGAAACTCATTCCTATCACTACAAATTGCATTGAATTTATGCTACATAAAATTATTTAAAATATTACTTTTTTATACAATTTTTTATACATAGGTAAGTACTGTTTTTTATTAATATGTATCTGTTTGTATGTGTTTTAGTATTAGGTAAATGTTTCAGTAATTAAAGTAATACATGTCTTGAATTAAAGTCAACTACCCTATAAAATATTTGCATGCTATTGTGATATGGCTGAATGTGTCTTGTTCGTAAATAAACATCTATGTCGTGTCGTTTTCTGTGACACAAACCGGCGATTATCGCTGTTTAAACTATAGAAATGTACCCAACGACAATCCCCGGTTAGTGTAAAAACTATTGTCAAAAAGTGGCAACCAAGAAACTGGGTTATGGAGTTGATGTGTAATGGAATGGTTAACTGGTGCTATTGAAGGGTTATGGCGCCTGCCCCGTAACAGACGGTTAAAACACACGGACAAATGGGCAGCCGGTGACCCGCCACTCACTGGATGGGCCCCCTTCTGGCCGCCACAAGCATACAGCCAAACTGGCGACAGGGAGCAACATGGGTGTGAACAGCTTGGGGTGTCGAGAGGTGCGGCGCCGGTTACACCATCACGAAGAAGGCCCGTGAGCGGGTTTCCCCGGAGTTATGCCTTTAAAAATGACACTTCCACCCTCGAGCATACAAGTTCTGGCTACTTCCCTCTAGCCGGCCGGTTAAGGCAAGACAGAGTTGAGAGTCCTGCGGGCGCTCTTGGTATTCCACTCCCACCGGACAGAGAAGGCAAGCGAGAGACGAGGCCCTGACCGACTTTCTGAGTTATCGGGACCGCAGTGTCACCACGCACATTCAAGACAGCTCGCAGGACCTCTTGTCGTAGTAGCGCCAACTAGTGGCGTAAATTTTCGTGAAAACCCTCATTACTAAAAATAAGAGATATTACAACGGAAATACTAAAACTTATTTAGTGCTCAGAGTCTGAGCTTTAGACTTCCATTTAATTTTGACAACTTTCCGTCTTTATTGTCAAAATTTAATGGAAGTTTTTTTATTGCTGGCGATAGCCTATCCAGCGTATTAGATAGAAGTTATAGATGTCAGTGGTTTGTTCCCATTAACAAACGAAAGGCAGTAATTATTTTTAGCTTTTTTCCTGTGGAAAAACTGACTAAATGTCAATTTATTCAACATTGAGTGTTAGATTCTCTTTGGTCAACAGCTGACAGATATTTTTATTTGAGATGACAGTGACATGACAGACAGCTCAGCTGGCAGTTGACAATTGTCAGTGCTGACAACAGTTTTTCTTTCAAAGCAGCAAGGTCGTACGTGGGTTGTTGCAATCTTCTATTTCTATTCGCAAATTTTACAAAAGAAAAAATATATTAAAACTAGTTTTTTTCAAACTTAAGTACATAATTCGTGTGTCAATTTTTACATCAGGTACTTATTTAATATATTTATATTCGTATAAAAATCGTAGCTAATTTAAATGAAATGGATTGTGTTATCAGCGATCAAGGTGAAATATTTAAATAATTTTAGACGAATCAAAGCTAATATTGTTTTTAGTCGACAGTTTAGTAAATCGGCAACTATGAAAGTAATATCAAGTGTAAGAGATGTGCCAGCGTTACGAGGAGAAAATGTTCACATTAGAAATGGAGAGGAACTGTTGCAAAAGTTGAACAAAATGATAGAAGATGGACACAACAAGTTGCAGATAGTAACAGACTTTGATCATACCCTAACTAGACATAAAATGGATAATGGGAAAGTTGTACTCACCAGTTTTGGTAAGTTTATGGTTGTAATTTTTATTTTTTCCATTCCATATTTAAGAATAAATAAATATGGTTTTATGTTGCTTAGGCATGTTTCGCGAGTGTCCGTCAATACCACAGCATTACAAGGACGAAGACACTAGACTGTCGAGCATATACAAGCCTATTGAGGCCGACCCAATCATGTCTATAGAAGAGAAGACCAAACATATGGTGGACTGGTACACCGCAGCACATGCACTACTCAAGTGAGTTCACTCTTTTATGCAGTACTCAAGGTAACACTTGCATGAAAATAGTTCATACTAACTCGATACTAATATCTTTATTTCATAAAACTATATCAAAGATTTTGTAAAAATGACAGTTTGAAGAAAAAAGAGGTTGTTTCAAAAGTGAGTTCCATGAGAAGAAGCTAACAAGAACCTCTTAAGTCACTCTTATTAAATCATTAAGTTACACTAATGATTTTATAGTCAACAGGACATTCAAATTATAATTTAAACTTGAATTATTAATACACCTACACAGGTAAATACTAATGAAAAAATCACAGCAGTTCACATTGTACATAATATGTAACTCTCAAGTAAATTTGATTACCCTGGGAGATAAATTCTGAGCATTTTTGTCTTAAACTTATTCGGTCTCAATATTTAGACTTACTATTATGTAAGACATAATATAAGATATTGCTTACAATTTTATTGTAGAACCATTTACATTGGCCATAAATGACTTATTTTTGAATACTGAGTTGAATGCTGGTACAATTATTTTATTTTTACAATTGTCAGTGCTGACAACAGTTTTTCTTTCAAAGCAGCAAAGTTGTACATGGGTTGTTGTTGCAATCTCCTATTTCTATTCGCAAATACATTACATTTTATAAAAGAAAAATTATATTAAGATTAGTTGACTAGTAGACAGCTAGTCTATATAAAAATAAATCCATCTTGGCACTATTTTTTCTTTATCATAATATGCATGTTTTTATATAAAAAAATAGAGGTCTTTAAATAATTAAATAAAAGAAAATGGGTTTTTTAAATGTGACTTTATACAGTAAATTATTGAAAATTAATTAATTGTATTTTATAATAATGAAAGGATTAATAAATGTATAATATAATATGCATGTATTGTACATATAAACCATCTATATCAAATTATCTAAATGAAAGTGAAAACCACATCAAAATCCATTGTGTCATTTAGAGACTGCGAAAGCAACTTTGGTATGTAAAGATTATAAAATTGGGTAATTTTACTGAAATTAAAACAGTTACTATTATTGTATATACATATGTATACCAATAAACATAACGCACAAAGCAGACACACAATGACCCAATTAGGAGGCTAAGTGTGGTTTTTCTTGTTTCACCAGGTAAATCTGACTAACTAACTCAATATCACTATGCAGGACATAGGCTTGTGGAAGCTCAGTCAAGTTAAAATAGTTTATATTGTAATGTGTGTAATATTCTTTGTTGCAATTGGTACATTGACAAGCTGTCTATACTTATAAAATTGTATCTCGATAAAATAACATACTTATAATTGTTTCTTTCTTATCTGTCTGCTATTGTTGCTATGCTATAACCAAATATGATTAGCAAATGGTTGGTCAACATTGTTATGGAATGTCTTCCATTAAAATGTGTTTATGACTATATCACCATAATGTAAATGTTTTTTTAAAACTTCGTAATATATATATATATATATATTACGAAGTTTTTATGTTATTTTAAATACAACTAATCCTTCACCACTCTCCACTTCTTCACACCTCCCACTTTTGTCACACAACCATTTACCATACATCTGAGAGACCCAAGAGTAAAATCGATGTTTCATTGTCAGGTTTAGGTCCTAAACCTCACAATAAACAACGATTTTACTGCAGAAAAATACTCTGTAGGTGGTTACAGTCATAACACCAAAAACAAGTGGTACAAAGTTGGCTCGAAGGGAGCTGGTACAGCCATGAGTAGGAGGTTAATAGTATATTACAAATCACTCTGTATATTTTACCCCTTATTCATAATTCTTTAATACCAGTGTTGAAGTGAATGGAGGCAAATTACATATTGGATCAACCCAGATAATTGGGGTAAAGGGCAGAGAGATGATGAGTATTTTAGTGAGAAAAAGTTTTGTCTGCAATTATTCTATTTTGAAAATATAATGAAAAACAGTCAAAAATTCACTAGTTGGAAGTGCTGTAACAATTATAAATAAGGGGATTTGACTTTTTACATTATAAGTGTAAAGCAACTTTCTGTCTGTTTAGTTTTCATGGAATTTGGTAAGCATGAAGCTTGAAACTTGTGGAAATATAATGATTTACATATTATAATAATTAACATAAGAAACCATGAAATTATCTCAGGAAAACAAAAAGTCTTAGCAAATCAAGACAGTATTATGGCGTTCTCAGAATGGCGAGGCGATGCGTATAAGGGCCTAGCGACATTTTAAATTTGTATGGCAAAGTTATGTAAAGAAGGCATGCATAGGCAAGGCAAGAATTAAAATATTTCAAAGTACAATATTGGACTGTATTACTGCATGCGAAGAGTATCTTTTACTGTGCGTTCTTTTACACTGGCACGCGTCGATTCGCGCGTTTTATTGTTTATCCGTTTTGGAAAGTAACACGCCTTGCACCCCCGAGTACAGCCATTAGTGTATCAATGCCTCGCATATCCTGTCCGAAACCACCAGGAAACTTCAAATGTATTTAACCAGTAGTAGATTCAGTTACACCTGTGAACTTAGTTACCAATAGTAAGTCTCAATAATTAATTAAAATGTTTTCTTACTTTTTATTACAGAGGAGTGAAATTCCCTCGACACGAATTAATGGAATCAGCTCGAAAAATGACAGGATGTTTCAGGTATGTAACTACTTTTTTAACTAGTTCCTTAGGAACGCGGTCGATGACGTAACGATTGCCATAAAATCGTATCATGTGGAGGTTAAATTCGATTTTGGCGGTTATGTCTCGGTGCCGGAGTTGGTAACGGCTTAATGCCGGCACCCCTAAGGTCGCGGGTTCAAGTCCCGCCTGAGACTATTTTTTCCTACATACGTTTAAATTTATACAGAAGACAACCTCGCACACTCTATATGCACGCATACAGACGTGGAATTGGGACACGCCTTCCGAACAAAGTGCTTCGACGTGTACGATGTTGCCTTCTGTATTCTGTGTTTGTAGTGGTATACCTTGGTGAAAAGTACCCTACTCTTCCTAAATCCAAAATCCTGGATTGCTCAATGGGCTCGAGCCTCTTCCTAATCAAAAACTGCTCGAATCGTCTAGGCGCCATTCATTTATTACGTAAGACGATTTAGCTACATTTTGACCCCCTCCCTCTGTATGAAAGAAAAATATATTTTAGGCTTCATTTTTGAAAGAAAAAATATTTAGGAACGCTTTTAGCATTCCGTAGCTAAAATGGCAAAATGGAACTCTTATAGTTTCGCTCTGTCCATCCATCCGTTTGTTGTTAGAGTCAAGTGACCCCCCTGCCCCCTGCCACCTAAATGGTTGTTTTTGGAGATGTAGGAAAATTCAGGGTACCGACTTAGTTGCTGACTTAGCTGTGATAACTTTCCTTTTAATTTACTATATATACTACTACCGTGATATTTTTCACATATCAAACATCAACCATTAACGGCCGGTCTCAATAATCTAACTATCGTTGGATTTGGCTACTAGAGGTAGGTATAAATTTTTGACATATTTTATGTCAAAATTCTACCTCTAGTAGCTAAATCCATCGATAGGTAGGTTATTGAGACCGGCCGTTAGCTGGCAGGGGGAACAAAAATTTGCACTTTAAAGCCTAATATTTCGCAAACTGATCCCTAAGTCTGAAAAACGTTGAGTTTTGAAGACACAACCCAACGTTTTCGGAGACCTATATAATGATACCCCACAGGATGGGGTAGGTGAGAAAAAAATATCACATCCCCACTTTACATATATAGGGGAGGTAGGCACCCTTAAAAAAATGTTTTTAAGATTTTATTCTTTCACTTTGTCGGGGTAAGAGTAAATAATAAGTGTATCTATGTATCTATCAAAATTACAGCCTTCTAGCACTAACAGTCTCTGAGCTAAGCTGCGGACGGACGCACGGTCATGGCGAAACTATCAAGGGTTTCGATTTGTCATTTCGGCTATAGAATCCTAAAAATAAGACATTGTCGACCCCCTTCCCCCATAAATCGTATTACGTAATAAATGAATATACATATTTTGTAGGACAATCAATCAATTATAAGACTCTGTAAAACTCGTACAGTCCCTGCAACTTTTAAGTATTCAAGCCTTCAAGGTCCCTTGAAAAAGGCCGTTGTGTGTGTGGATAATGTGTTCGCATTTATAATTCAGAACAGGTGTAGAGGACATGATGGAGTGGAGCCGGACGCATCAGGTGCCAGTGTTGGTCTTCTCAGCAGGGCTCGGTGAATCAGTCACGGCTGCTCTTACGGCGGCTAAATTTTTGCTACCTAATGTCAAGGTATGGTTATTAGTTTGCAGATATTTCTATGTTATTTTGATGTCGTATTGACAATATTTTGTACAAAGTCTTTACCTTTAACCCTCGATGCCAAGACGAGCGCTGTAATATTATAAACGTGTGTAGGTACGTATCTGTGTCTGTTTATGCATTATAACGCCTAAACAGTTATATGATTTTATTTATTTATAGATATAGATATTTGGTTTAATTGGCATGTTTAGTTTTTAACTATAATATGTTTAAAAAAGATCGGTTCTGACATTTTGAGGAAACCTAATATTTTTTTTATCTCATGTGTTTTTTTTAATGTAGACACATTAGCTTGTTGTGCCGTAAGCAAAGAGATATATAGGCCCGTTGTTTATCGCATTTCACAACGTAAGGTACGGTAATAGTGCATTCATTAATCTACAATCTGGTGGAAAAAGTAAAAACAATGGACCTACAAAGTGTAACAGAAAGATATGGTCCAAATCAAGGGTCATTCATTACATACACTACTACGTGCTAATATCTAATTTTATCAAATCTAAGGACTCTCATTGGTCTATAAATTTTGCCGTAATAATGCAATAGGATTTTGCACCTTATTATATTACAATATCGGCTGCTGAAATTTCACAATAAGGAAATGTTATAATATGTATGTCATAGAGTATCAGCTGCTGAATTTTCCACCATACCATTCTGTTACACGTTGTGTAATTTATTAAAAGGTGTTGAATCAGCTTTAACATACATTGGGGTCATGGTACGCGGGTTTATAAGCAAAATGTCCTTTTCGCAAAATGTCTCTCACTCATAATGTCTCTTTAACAAAAAAATACAAAATCTTCTATTGCCTAAACAAATAACAGTCTCTGTTTTATGCAGTGCAGTGCCGGCCCGAGGCCAGGTTTTGGTTGAAGCGAGATCAAATTTTGGCGCTCCAATATTGGTCAAGTGTGAGAGTGGAGTGCAACTCGATACCACCTAAAATTTAGCCCTCTTTAAAGCATTTAACACCATAGATTCCTTAGCCGGAGGACGATTGCCACAGGTCAGGGGGCGCCCCCTGACTTGTGGCGCCCCGAGCGTCTCCATTCGTTCTATAGGAGAGAATCGTCCAGATCCAGTTAGGCCAAGCTTAATTTTTTTGTTAAATATATGGTAAATCCGTGAGCCGTTATATGGTGGTGTCCAAACACAGACTACAGTCTCATATCGTACTTACTATGCCTAAGTCGAGACAGAAAGGTACAGTGAGCGTCTAATGTTCATGCTTCAAGCTAACTATATTGTTTGTCTTATCTACACGGGTAGACGTGTTTTTCATTTTCTAATTATGTTCGAGTTGACACCTCATTAAGAACCTTAATAACCTTGTTAAAGAATTCTAAGCAAAATACTCAATGCCTTACCTTACTTATAAGCAAACTGCTAAACAGATTTTTATTTGTCATTTACAGGTCGTTTCAAACTTTCTGGCTATGGATGAGGAAGACTACATCGTAGGCATTAAAGGTGACGTGATACACACGTACAATAAGAATGAGACAGCTTTAAAAAAGACGGAGTACTACGAAATGGTTCAACAACGATGCAACGTCATTCTGATGGGCGACAACATCGGTGACGCCGGCATGGCCGAGGGAATGGAGCACTGTAGCGCCATCATCAAAATTGGTTTCCTCGGACACCATGAAAGCAATCTCAACAACTACCTCAATAAATTCGATATAGTGCTCATCAACGAACCCAGCGTGGACGTTGTCAATGCTATATTACAATTTATACTGTGATTTCACTTTATATAATTATTGAATTACATAGATGATATTAACATTTTTTGTTATACGAACTCTTTATTGTGCAATAACTAAATGAGGTCAGCCAGACCCATTTGTAGAAACGGGTATCATTATACTTTAAAGTGTTTTATACTTTGTATTGTATGTTGAATAAGATTCTTTATTAAAAGCTATGTGAAATAAAGTGCCTTGTTTTATATCTGTATTTTAGACAGTATTTAATTCATAAAATTGTTTTGGACTCCATCTTTTATAATTCGAATTTCAACCTGCTGTTTTACAATGTTGCTAGTGTAAATAGATGAAGGACAGGCGTGAGAATTGAAGGATATTTCAATGTAAGTTATTCATTTTACAACCTCAATGTTTGTCTATTCAAAACACTTTTTTATGTTGACTTGTTATTTCAAGCAAATTACTGGATCTGATATATTTGTGTCGAGTTTGTTGAATAGTTGTTACAGTTGGATGTTGTCATAATTTTGTCAATATAGAAGAGCGTCAAGTAGAAGGGTAGAAAAAAATTGGGTCTGGCTGTGTTCGAACATTACACTCATTCAATCTAACATTATTATCGAGATTTAAAATATTGGCACAAAGTTTGGGACTGATGAATGCAGATAAATTAAAACTTCATTATTATAAATTGTTATTAGTAATTGCCAATGTAAAAGCCGTTTTTATTTTTTTGTGTAATCGAGATAAAGGTACCTAATAATAAAGGTTATAACGGAAAATAATTTTTACTTGTAAATTAAGTAAAAAATATTTTCCGTTATTTGATTTGATAAATAACTAAAATGGGGGTTGAACTGCGTCTGTCTGCAAAGAACCGGCTTTTAGGGAGAGCAGGGCCCGATCTGGGACAGGGTAAGCCGGGCAAATGCTCCGAGCGCAAAAATGAAGAATGAATCTCGCTTCAACCTAAATCAACCTAAAACATACTATCTTTGGCAAAATGTGACAGTGTTAAGGGCGGCTAAATTATTTTGCCCAGAGCGGCTAAATGGCTAGATCGGGCCCTGAAGGGGAGTTTAAAAAGAATTTCGTTTTAGTGTCGCGTCAAGTACTTTATAAACCAAGCGCTAGGTATTTTATCGTAAATTGCATAATCTATTGTTTATCATCAAGAGAGTGGTCAATGGCATAGGCAGACAAAAGTGGGTCAACCCTAGCAGATCTATTCTTGCACACCAAACTTGCGAAAGTAAAAAGCGATGGCTTGTTCGTGGTGATGACACTAGTCAGTCTGTTATCGTTTTTACAATGTAAAATTTTAATGCATATTACTATAATTTAATGTATCTAAGCTTTAAGACACGTTTGTTTGTAATAAACGTTAGTAAACACGAGCGTCCAGAAATTAAGTTACATCTAGTAAAAATGATTTTAGATAATAGTTTGATTATCTAAAGAAGCTATACGCACTTCGATAAATCGATTCGATAGCTAACTGTACATTTTATTGTATCTTCCGTTAATTCATCTTACACACATTACGATAGATAAGATTATTTTTTGAAAAAAAAAACCTTGAAGTTTTAAAATTTTTTTGTGAAAGACAAAAAATATAAATTATAAAGCACATCACCGAATGAAAATTTCGCCAACTCATTCCTATCCCAGAAAAATATATAGTCGAAAGCCAAAACCCCATATAAATTGGATCACTAGCTTTCGAGAAAATCGCAAACATACATACGTATTATGTACATACGGGTCAAACAGAAACCGCCTTTTTTAAAGGCGGTTAAAAACAGCGCAGCTATAAATTTTGTTCCGCGATGACATCGTAGTTCGTGCCTACAGTTTTTCAGATTCCAATTTATTGATAATAATACTGCTCAAAATCGTTAAAAAAAGTATGTGGAGTATTTCACGTTCCGATATATCTATATAGTGCAATGAAAACTGTATAGCGCGATCACGATTTGTCACAGCACGTGTAGTTACCATTATATTATTAAATACCTATTGTATTGTACCTACCTATATGAAATAAGAGATACAAGTAGTACACCATGGCGAAGGACCGAAACGGCCTTCCATATCTTTCTAGTTAGAGGCTGTTGCAATCTTTATAAGGGTAATTCATGTAAATTGCAACCCGAAGCTTGTAGTAATAATAACTGGAGTCGCACAATTCAACACCTGTGAATATTGCCACGCGGTATTCATAAGTGAACCAAAATGGTAGCAAAACAGCGATATCTTATACCAAACTACATAAGACACGCCAGTTTCAGTTCGCTTTGATTTACATATCTACAGGTGATTTTTTTATATGGGTCTGGGTGACCAAATCTGAAACAGTTAAGTATGGGACTGATTTTAATAAAAATGTAAAACTGCCTCATTAATTTTTTTGGGTTCCGTAGCCAGAATGGCATGTTCGTCCATCCGTCCGCAGTTTAGTTCAGGTAATGCTAGAAGGTTGTAATTTTGCATCGATAACATTTGAACACTTGAAAAACATTTTTCTTTAGGCTACCTATCTTTTATGTAAAGTAGGGATGTGATGTTTTTTTCTCACCTATCCCATCGTGTCATTAAATTGTGTTTTGCCGGAAATCGAGATAAACCGTTTTTTGGGACGCAAGCAAACTAATATAAGCACTAAGCCTGTTTTTAGGGTTCCGTAGCCAAAATAGCAAAACTCAACCTTATAGTTTCGCCATGTCCGTTCGTCCGCAGCTTTGCTTAGAGATTGTTAATGCTAGAAGGCTGTAATTTTGCATGGATAGATATTACTTATGCCGACAAAGTGAATGAATAACATTTTGAAAATCACTTTTTTAGGGTAAAAAAATCACATCCCCACTTTACATATTAGGGAGGTCCCTATAGGTATGTAAAGTGGATCCCTATATGGAATGTGATTTGTTTTCTCACCTACCCCATCGTGTGGGGTATCGTTAGATAGGTCTTTTAAAAATATTTAGGGGTTGTAAAGACCATTCCTCGATTTAGGAAAGCATTTGGGAAAAATTAAGCTTTAGTGTGCAAATTTATGTTAGAGACAAATGCCCTGCCCCCCTGCAAGCTAAATGGTTGACGTTGGGTATGTGAAAACATTCACGGTAGTAGTATATATAGTGACATTAAAAGGAAAACTATCACAGCTAAGTAGGCTTTACAACTAACGAGTAACAGAAAAGCTGACCAATGAAGAAGTAACAATTTTTTTGAAAAAAATTAATACTAATATTATAAATGTGAAAGTAACTCTGTCTGTCTGTTATGCTTTCACGCTCAAACAGCTAAACCGATTTAGATGAAATTTGGTATGGAAATAGGTTGAGTCCCGGGGAAAGACATACGATAGTTTTTATCGCGATAACCAACATCCACGCGGGCGAAAGCTAGTACTTTATAACGCATAGCTGCTGCCATTCCGGTGTAAATTGTACCTTAACGTGAAAATGTTTTGGCCTCAGCCTTTCACGCCCATATAAAAAATCATCTGTATAAAAAGCTATGCGTATATCTATGGAATGTTGATAATATTAATATATAGATGAAGGAAAATAAAACAATATTTGTAATGAAATTAAATAATTTGTTATTATTATAAAACAACACATCTATATGATGTATTTTCTAGTCATTGCCGTGCTTACATTTATATAGCAACTATAAGAGATTTTTTGTTTTGACAATATCACAAAACATAAATGCACAATATTAGTATAAGTATGAATTAACATTATTTATATAATCGAGAAGGCAACAGAAACAGTTTGCAAACATCGATAGGTCGACTGTTTCGTATATATGAAATAATCATTTCCATAATACTAAACGTTAGCAAATTTATACTTTTCGTTGGAAAGACTAGTTTAAATTTTAATACTAATGTTTATATATCGCCATTATACAATAAACAGATCTAGTAAGATTAAGTAAGTACAATAATTTAAATGACGATATAGCCCGCTAGTTGATGCATACGGACATAGAAACAGCGAAGGATGGAATTAAACAGCAACCTACAGATAACACGTTGGCCGGCTAGTTATAAAGTGTCCGACGGGCCGACGCGCTACGCAACGTTCCATACTTGCTCTCAAGACAAGATGCAAACGACACTACTGAAACTGATTTTTTGAAAGTTTATGGTGTAAAATCATTATCACTAAATAGCCTAAGTAACATTAAACATTCGTATCATTCGGGCTGTTTAGCAAGGTAAGTGTAATCGTTAATAAGTAGGTATAAAATTATTTAAAGCATATCTATTTAAAGATACCATTTTTAGATTTAGACCTACTATTGTCTTCGGCATGGCCATAAACTATTGACATAGAGACCAGGACTGCTCCATCCTTTACAATTAAAAAGTAGTATTGACTGCAGAGCGTGAAAGAGAGAAAAAAAACTCGTGCGACCTTTGACAAATACATGTTTATGGTATTGTGCACAAAGTAGCATTGTCTCTTTCTAAAGAGTGGTCAATTTTGTGAGGTTATGGGGCAGTCATGGTCTATACGTCAATTACATAAACATGAGCAGAGAGCGGCAGCGGTCGTTGAACGCGGAATGAAACTAAAAAACAAACATTATGTTTGTCGTGTTTTGATATTTGTCCTCGTCACTCACGTTATTAGGCGCGGAGTGCGATAAAGTATGAACCTATCTTTGTCGTTCGCTGTGTCCATATCTTTCTGCTCATGTTCGTGGTCAAGCCGTTACATATCTAACCGAGCTAAAAGCTTCTGCAAGGAAATCCGATGCGGATTTAATCCAAACCAAGTGATTATTTGATACCGACATTTAATAGAATGCATCTTGTCTGAAGCTAGCTCTAACGAGCATATGAGACCATTTGTTAACACTACCAATCCTAGTCATAAATCGCACTAAACATTGATAATAACTAGACAGAAAACATCCACATGGCAAGAGACTACTTGAAACACAAACTATTTGAACATGGTCGGCATGATAACAAAATGACTGGAAAATACATGTTCATCACAATACCCTATTACGTAGTTTAACTGAACAAATTAAAAGCTCTAAAATAAACAACAGTCTTAGAACATACAAGTTATTTACACAAAGATTTGTTTCATATAAAAATATCCTACTGTACACGTAACAATCATCTCATTCATATATAAATATATATTTTGTTTCTATATACAAAACTAGAAACGATAGTAAAAATAGTTAAATCTTTTAGGAATCATCTATTCACGAAGACAGTGCAGCGAGGACACACTCGAAAGACACGCTCGAGGCACTTGCAGTTCACCAAATTGGACAACAATTGACTATTCGTTACTTTACTCGACTTGCATCTAAATCATAAATAGCTTTCATTACCCTTTTTGCTAGACTCTACTATCCTCCAGACCCGCGATTTGAAATGCTACTATAAAGCGTCAAATCTGTTGATGTGTAATGAGTCCTACATTAGTAGTAATATTTTTTATATGGCAAACAGTTTTAACTGATGTGTACACAGTTCTAGAAATGTCAAATAATTAACAAAGATCCATTAATATTCAACATTATTGTTAATCCATTCTTATTTGTGCAGCGACACAGAGGCCATAGTTGTTATTCAGCGAAGTAAACAAAGTAATTGTTAACCATCGTCTAAAATAAATATATAAAAAAAACAGTAAACACTAGTAAAACTATGTGGAATAGGGATGTATTTACTTTGTACTTAGAAGTTCAGCGAAATATTATTATGTACTTGAAAATAAATGGAATGTATTTTATTATAACTCACAAATTGACAGAAGGCAGGAGTATACATAGATATATCTACACTAATATTATAAAGAGGAAAGATTTGTATTTTTGTATGTAACGAATAAACTCAAAAAGTACTGGACCGATTTTAATAATTCTTTTTTTGTTGGATAGCCCATACCCCGACTAAAAGGAGCGGAGCAGCGACGTGAAATGTTGCAAAAACGGGGAAAATTTACGCATACGAAGCTGCGCGGGACAGCTACTGCATTTATATAAACAGAGACTGTAGTCTGGCAAAAATTTCTCAACAGAATTTATCTATGAAAATTTAGTATCTATTACGATTATAACTAAATACATAAGGACCGGAGGCTTCGAGATATTTTAAGTAGAAGACCGCGCGTTATACATACATTTTCCGTGAACAGTTGAAAATTACGGAACCCCTTTAGCTATATCTGAGGCACAATTCTCCATATTAAGACAATTCCAATTCACAATAAGCTCTTTCATTCCAGTCTTTCACGCTTATGATGACTAGGTATTCTAAAGTCGAACGATTGAACGTGATAGCGTCGAGTGTGTCCCGCAACTACTAAAAAGTGTGCCCCAATACCAGGTGCAGTCTCAGGCAAGGCAGCAATTCTTTATGAATATATATCAACTTTTATTGAGAAGGAAGTCAACCGTTATCACACACTAGTAATCACCTACAATAGAACAAGATTTTGTCAACAGTCGCGGCGTGGCACTATACAACGGGATGAGACAAAGTAAGACGACAACATGCTCGTTTCTATGAGTTGGAGCGGTGCAGCAAATAGTATCTGAAATTTAAAGTCTATCTCGATATATTTAGAGTTATTTTTTCTGGTAATTATACCAATTAAGTTGGATATAAACCTAGTGAGCGTCGCTGACATTGTCGTATTACTTTATCTTATCCCTCTTGGTACCTATTGAACAATATCTAACACAATCACGCTTGAACGGTTCTACTAATAGGGTGGATTTTCGGCGCATAATTTTGTTTTACAAGCTAGTGCAAAAATAATAATCATACTCCATGTTAAATTCAAGCAGTTTTATACAAAGGAAGCCCTTTGATTACGTGGCCGAACGTATACGTGCACGTATACGTTTGCACGTACTACTTAGTATTTGTTTGCTATGCGTCTAAAATACACCCCGTGTATAGCAGCACTCGCGATTGACACCCAAAACAGTAATTAACATTAAATACCTTTGACAACAGCCAATCTAATACCGCTAAACGTGTTAATAAAGTGCTACTTTTAAACAATTGTTTCTAACGTTCGCGTTGAAGTTTTAATTTTGTCAAAATACTTGCTCATTTGTGGGTATTTTTACATTATCTTCAGTGGTTTTTCTTATTAAATTATTCATCATATACTAATAAGTTTAGTAGGGTATGCTGTGCTATTGTGTTATGGAACTTATTAGGTTGTAGGGTTGGCAGTGTTACATAATTGGAATATGCGAAAAGTGGGTTCATAACAATTTTAATGATTATTTGACTTGAAAATAAACGATTTGTTTGATTTTATTATTATAATAAGCCTTTAGTATGTGTTGAAGTTAAAAAGTAAAAATTATGAACAAGAACACCAATTTGCTGTTAAAAAAAATATTGTTGTTTCACTTCAACAAATCAACGAAACTTATGTTAAATCGTCAAAACCTTTCACTTTAGATTAGAGCAAGTACTTTGATAATGATTATATCGTACAACGAAAACAACGATTTTTCTATAAAACACAACTAGAATTGCTAGCTTTTAAAATTTTGCTAATTCACACATATTAGAGATATACCGAGACTTCTTAGTTAACATCCGATATAGCTATAATAAGATGATAAGTAGCCTCGAAAAATGTTTGCATTCACATTAAGCAGTTAACACAATAATACGCATTTAAGTTTAGACGTTAGCCGTGGTTCACACTGCATTATACTTAACGTGTTTT
Organism: Herminia tarsipennalis; assembly: GCA_945859575.2. NCBI lineage: Eukaryota > Metazoa > Arthropoda > Insecta > Lepidoptera > Erebidae > Herminia > Herminia tarsipennalis. The sequence continues at coordinate 18,574,001 of OX243830.2, forward strand.
TGCAGGAATACTAGTTACACTGAATTGCAGAAAGGGTACGGTTCCTTATATAATATGTCTCTACTTAATGTTCATGAATTAAATAATGAAAGTCCTAGCTCATTCATTTACTCATCACGGCCCAGCCCAAACGCTTCGAAAAAATCTGATTTGCCAATTTTGCAGAAAGGTTTCGAAAATGAGGAGAGAGAAAGATATAAGAAAATATTTCAGGGCTAGCAAGCTTCTAAACACATTTAACTGAGACCGTGAGTATAAGCAAATCCTGCAATAAAACGTGAAGTATAATGTTGTGTGTACCCAGTCTTAGGATTACAATACACGAGTTGATGTATCGTCTACATTATTGTCATGGACTTAGAACAGTTTGAAAACTTACCAGGCAGTATCAACATTACAACTTAGAGATTCTATATAATATTGACGATGAAAATCGAAAATTTTTGTTATAAACATGAGTAATATTATTAAGAATCGTGTTGAGTATTGTTATAAAAAGACTTGATTGAGAAAGTCTAGAAAACAAAATATTTAACAAAAGATTATAAATTAATAAGTTTTTTTGGTAAGAGTTTGTATATGAGGGCGTTCTTTTAGTTCTAAATCCATGTTGTTACACTTCGACTGAAAAATACTGATTATTATTAAACAACTATTGGTACATATAACATCAATAACATTGGCAGATAGTTCACACTTCGTGATGGGCGCGGCGACTCCTAACTACTATTAACTACACAGAATTTATACTATACATAATATTAATATGGTAACTAACAACATCGGAAGTAAGTTCGATGATATGGTATGTTAAACGTTATCGTTCTGAACACTTGTGATAGAATATTTACAAAGAAAAATATGTATTATTAAAATAAATTACGAAACGTATTTAATACTATTGCTATGTAAGAAAAGGATAAGAAAATGCTTAGCACTGAAATTTGCAAAGACAATGAGATGGGTAAATGCGGTAAGTTTCAACACAAGAGTGAGTTCGCCCATCACGGGGCAGTCGAGTCGCGTTGGTCCCGCTTTGCGTACAAAAGCACAATATATTAGCACTAAATATATACGTACAGAAAATCGGCTCATAGCTCAACAAAAAGTCAACGTACACACAGACATGCACGTACGCACATCGTCAACGTGCACGTACGTACATCGTCAACATGCAAATCTCGGTTGACATTCGACCGAGATTTGCGTATGTGGACCTGTTTTCGCTCGATGTAGGTAGCCGGACTTCGGTGTGTATGTATAGAGTGATATTAGTCTAGGTATATTACAATAGGTCTAAGACAGATCACAGCCTACAGTTGATGTAAACGCACGAGGTAATGTTTGTGTGTGGGTCGCGTGTGACGTCACGTGATGGCCGCCACCTCCGACTGCGGCTTCTGAAGCCCGTCCTCGTCCGTCGACCTGCAAACACAACACCGTCAGTACTCAATACCGTCACCGCACCGAACAAAACCGGGGCGTCAGTGCTATACTGTACCCACTGTCTTCGGATCGGGATCGGGATCTATCGTACGTTTCTCGATGAAGAGAACAGCTACAGAAGAGGACAAGACAAGGTAATGGAAGGTGGCACATACCGATAGAGCGTGGCGTGCGGCGGCGCGGAGCGGTAGTGCGCGGCGTAGGGACAAGTGGCTACAGACGAGAACAAGACAAGGTAATGGGAGGTGGCACATACCGATAGAGCGTGGCGTGCGGCGGCGCGGAGCGGTAGTGCGCGGCGTAGGGACAAGTGGCTACAGACGAGAACAAGACAAGGTAATGGGAGGTGGCACATACCGATAGAGCGTGGCGTGCGGCGGCGCGGAGCGGTAGTGCGCGGCGTAGGGACAAGTGGCTACAGACGAGAACAAGACAAGGTAATGGGAGGTGGCACATACCGATAGAGCGTGGCGTGCGGCGGCGCGGAGCGGTAGTGCGCGGCGTAGGGACAAGTGGCTACAGACGAGAACAAGACAAGGTAATGGGAGGTGGCACATACCGATAGAGCGTGGCGTGCGGCGGCGCGGAGCGGTAGTGCGCGGCGTAGGGACAAGTGGCTACAGACGAGAACAAGACAAGGTAATGGGAGGTGGCACATACCGATAGAGCGTGGCGTGCGGCGGCGCGGAGCGGTAGTGCGCGGCGTAGGGACAAGTGGCTACAGACGAGAACAAGACAAGGTAATGGGAGGTGGCACATACCGATAGAGCGTGGCGTGCGGCGGCGCGGAGCGGTAGTGCGCGGCGTAGGGACAAGTGGCTACAGACGAGAACAAGACAAGGTAATGGGAGGTGGCACATACCGATAGAGCGTGGCGTGCGGCGGCGCGGAGCGGTAGTGCGCGGCGTAGGGACAAGTGGCTACAGACGAGAACAAGACAAGGTAATGGGAGGTGGCACATACCGATAGAGCGTGGCGTGCGGCGGCGCGGAGCGGTAGTGCGCGGCGTAGGGACAAGTGGCTACAGACGAGAACAAGACAAGGAAATGGGAGGTGGCACATACCGATAGAGCGTGGCGTGCGGCGGCGCGGAGCGGTAGTGCGCGGCGTAGGGACAAGTGGCTACAGACGAGAACAAGACAAGGAAATGGGAGGTGGCACATACCGATAGAGCGTGGCGTGCGGCGGCGCGGAGCGGTAGTGCGCGGCGTAGGGACAAGTGGCTACAGACGAGAACAAGACAAGGAAATGGGAGGTGGCACATACCGATAGAGCGTGGCGTGCGGCGGCGCGGAGCGGTAGTGCGCGGCGTAGGGACAAGTGGCTACAGACGAGAACAAGACAAGGAAATGGGAGGTGGCACATACCGATAGAGCGTGGCGTGCGGCGGCGCGGAGCGGTAGTGCGCGGCGTAGGGACAAGTGGCTACAGACGAGAACAAGACAAGGTAATGGGAGGTGGCACATACCGATAGAGCGTGGCGTGCGGCGGCGCGGAGCGGTAGTGCGCGGCGTAGGGACAAGTGGCTACAGACGAGAACAAGACAAGGTAATGGGAGGTGGCACATACCGATAGAGCGTGGCGTGCGGCGGCGCGGAGCGGTAGTGCGCGGCGTAGGGACAAGTGGCTACAGACGAGAACAAGACAAGGTAATGGGAGGTGGCACATACCGATAGAGCGTGGCGTGCGGCGGCGCGGAGCGGTAGTGCGCGGCGTAGGGACAAGTGGCTACAGACGAGAACAAGACAAGGTAATGGGAGGTGGCACATACCGATAGAGCGTGGCGTGCGGCGGCGCGGAGCGGTAGTGCGCGGCGTAGGGACAAGTGGCTACAGACGAGAACAAGACAAGGTAATGGGAGGTGGCACATACCGATAGAGCGTGGCGTGCGGCGGCGCGGAGCGGTAGTGCGCGGCGTAGGGACAAGTGGCTACAGACGAGAACAAGACAAGGTAATGGGAGGTGGCACATACCGATAGAGCGTGGCGTGCGGCGGCGCGGAGCGGTAGTGCGCGGCGTAGGGACAAGTGGCTACAGACGAGAACAAGACAAGGTAATGGGAGGTGGCACATACCGATAGAGCGTGGCGTGCGGCGGCGCGGAGCGGTAGTGCGCGGCGTAGGGACAAGTGGCTACAGACGAGAAGAAGACAAGGTAATGGGAGGTGGCACATACCGATAGAGCGTGGCGTGCGGCGGCGCGGAGCGGTAGTGCGCGGCGTAGGGACAAGTGGCTACAGACGAGAACAAGACAAGGTAATGGGAGGTGGCACATACCGATAGAGCGTGGCGTGCGGCGGCGCGGAGCGGTAGTGCGCGGCGTAGGGACAAGTGGCTACAGACGAGAACAAGACAAGGTAATGGGAGGTGGCACATACCGATAGAGCGTGGCGTGCGGCGGCGCGGAGCGGTAGTGCGCGGCGTAGGGACAAGTGGCTACAGACGAGAACAAGACAAGGTAATGGGAGGTGGCACATACCGATAGAGCGTGGCGTGCGGCGGCGCGGAGCGGTAGTGCGCGGCGTAGGGACAAGTGGCTACAGACGAGAACAAGACAAGGTAATGGGAGGTGGCACATACCGATAGAGCGTGGCGTGCGGCGGCGCGGAGCGGTAGTGCGCGGCGTAGGGACAAGTGGCTACAGACGAGAACAAGACAAGGTAATGGGAGGTGGCACATACCGATAGAGCGTGGCGTGCGGCGGCGCGGAGCGGTAGTGCGCGGCGTAGGGACAAGTGGCTACAGACGAGAACAAGACAAGGTAATGGGAGGTGGCACATACCGATGGAGCGTGGCGTGCGGCGGCGCGGAGCGGTAGTGCGCGGCGTAGGGACAAGTGGCTACAGACGAGAACAAGACAAGGTAATGGGAGGTGGCACATACCGATGGAGCGTGGCGTGCGGCGGCGCGGAGCGGTAGTGCGCGGCGTAGGGACAAGTGGCTACAGACGAGAACAAGACAAGGTAATGGGAGGTGGCACATACCGATAGAGCGTGGCGTGCGGCGGCGCGGAGCGGTAGTGCGCGGCGTAGGGACAAGTGGCTACAGACGAGAACAAGACAAGGTAATGGGAGGTGGCACATACCGATAGAGCGTGGCGTGCGGCGGCGCGGAGCGGTAGTGCGCGGCGTAGGGACAAGTGGCTACAGACGAGAACAAGACAAGGTAATGGGAGGTGGCACATACCGATAGAGCGTGGCGTGCGGCGGCGCGGAGCGGTAGTGCGCGGCGTAGGGACAAGTGGCTACAGACGAGAACAAGACAAGGTAATGGGAGGTGGCACATACCGATAGAGCGTGGCGTGCGGCGGCGCGGAGCGGTAGTGCGCGGCGTAGGGACAAGTGGCTACAGACGAGAACAAGACAAGGTAATGGGAGGTGGCACATACCGATAGAGCGTGGCGTGCGGCGGCGCGGAGCGGTAGTGCGCGGCGTAGGGACAAGTGGCTACAGACGAGAACAAGACAAGGTAATGGGAGGTGGCACATACCGATAGAGCGTGGCGTGCGGCGGCGCGGAGCGGTAGTGCGCGGCGTAGGGACAAGTGGCTACAGACGAGAACAAGACAAGGTAATGGGAGGTGGCACATACCGATAGAGCGTGGCGTGCGGCGGCGCGGAGCGGTAGTGCGCGGCGTAGGGACAAGTGGCTACAGACGAGAACAAGACAAGGTAATGGGAGGTGGCACATACCGATAGAGCGTGGCGTGCGGCGGCGCGGAGCGGTAGTGCGCGGCGTAGGGACAAGTGGCTACAGACGAGAACAAGACAAGGTAATGGGAGGTGGCACATACCGATAGAGCGTGGCGTGCGGCGGCGCGGAGCGGTAGTGCGCGGCGTAGGGACAAGTGGCTACAGACGAGAACAAGACAAGGTAATGGGAGGTGGCACATACCGATAGAGCGTGGCGTGCGGCGGCGCGGAGCGGTAGTGCGCGGCGTAGGGACAAGTGGCTACAGACGAGAACAAGACAAGGTAATGGGAGGTGGCACATACCGATAGAGCGTGGCGTGCGGCGGCGCGGAGCGGTAGTGCGCGGCGTAGGGACAAGTGGCTACAGACGAGAACAAGACAAGGTAATGGGAGGTGGCACATACCGATAGAGCGTGGCGTGCGGCGGCGCGGAGCGGTAGTGCGCGGCGTAGGGACAAGTGGCTACAGACGAGAACAAGACAAGGTAATGGGAGGTGGCACATACCGATAGAGCGTGGCGTGCGGCGGCGCGGAGCGGTAGTGCGCGGCGTAGGGACAAGTGGCTACAGACGAGAACAAGACAAGGTAATGGGAGGTGGCACATACCGATAGAGCGTGGCGTGCGGCGGCGCGGAGCGGTAGTGCGCGGCGTAGGGACAAGTGGCTACAGACGAGAACAAGACAAGGTAATGGGAGGTGGCACATACCGATAGAGCGTGGCGTGCGGCGGCGCGGAGCGGTAGTGCGCGGCGTAGGGACAAGTGGCTACAGACGAGAACAAGACAAGGTAATGGGAGGTGGCACATACCGATAGAGCGTGGCGTGCGGCGGCGCGGAGCGGTAGTGCGCGGCGTAGGGACAAGTGGCTACAGACGAGAACAAGACAAGGTAATGGGAGGTGGCACATACCGATAGAGCGTGGCGTGCGGCGGCGCGGAGCGGTAGTGCGCGGCGTAGGGACAAGTGGCTACAGACGAGAACAAGACAAGGTAATGGGAGGTGGCACATACCGATAGAGCGTGGCGTGCGGCGGCGCGGAGCGGTAGTGCGCGGCGTAGGGACAAGTGGCTACAGACGAGAACAAGACAAGGTAATGGGAGGTGGCACATACCGATAGAGCGTGGCGTGCGGCGGCGCGGAGCGGTAGTGCGCGGCGTAGGGACAAGTGGCTACAGACGAGAACAAGACAAGGTAATGGGAGGTGGCACATACCGATAGAGCGTGGCGTGCGGCGGCGCGGAGCGGTAGTGCGCGGCGTAGGGACAAGTGGCTACAGACGAGAACAAGACAAGGTAATGGGAGGTGGCACATACCGATAGAGCGTGGCGTGCGGCGGCGCGGAGCGGTAGTGCGCGGCGTAGGGACAAGTGGCTACAGACGAGAACAAGACAAGGTAATGGGAGGTGGCACATACCGATAGAGCGTGGCGTGCGGCGGCGCGGAGCGGTAGTGCGCGGCGTAGGGACAAGTGGCTACAGACGAGAACAAGACAAGGTAATGGGAGGTGGCACATACCGATAGAGCGTGGCGTGCGGCGGCGCGGAGCGGTAGTGCGCGGCGTAGGGACAAGTGGCTACAGACGAGAACAAGACAAGGTAATGGGAGGTGGCACATACCGATAGAGCGTGGCGTGCGGCGGCGCGGAGCGGTAGTGCGCGGCGTAGGGACAAGTGGCTACAGACGAGAACAAGACAAGGTAATGGGAGGTGGCACATACCGATAGAGCGTGGCGTGCGGCGGCGCGGAGCGGTAGTGCGCGGCGTAGGGACAAGTGGCTACAGACGAGAACAAGACAAGGTAATGGGAGGTGGCACATACCGATAGAGCGTGGCGTGCGGCGGCGCGGAGCGGTAGTGCGCGGCGTAGGGACAAGTGGCTACAGACGAGAACAAGACAAGGTAATGGGAGGTGGCACATACCGATAGAGCGTGGCGTGCGGCGGCGCGGAGCGGTAGTGCGCGGCGTAGGGACAAGTGGCTACAGACGAGAACAAGACAAGGTAATGGGAGGTGGCACATACCGATAGAGCGTGGCGTGCGGCGGCGCGGAGCGGTAGTGCGCGGCGTAGGGACAAGTGGCTACAGACGAGAACAAGACAAGGTAATGGGAGGTGGCACATACCGATAGAGCGTGGCGTGCGGCGGCGCGGAGCGGTAGTGCGCGGCGTAGGGACAAGTGGCTACAGACGAGAACAAGACAAGGTAATGGGAGGTGGCACATACCGATAGAGCGTGGCGTGCGGCGGCGCGGAGCGGTAGTGCGCGGCGTAGGGACAAGTGGCTACAGACGAGAACAAGACAAGGTAATGGGAGGTGGCACATACCGATAGAGCGTGGCGTGCGGCGGCGCGGAGCGGTAGTGCGCGGCGTAGGGACAAGTGGCTACAGACGAGAACAAGACAAGGTAATGGGAGGTGGCACATACCGATAGAGCGTGGCGTGCGGCGGCGCGGAGCGGTAGTGCGCGGCGTAGGGACAAGTGGCTACAGACGAGAACAAGACAAGGTAATGGGAGGTGGCACATACCGATAGAGCGTGGCGTGCGGCGGCGCGGAGCGGTAGTGCGCGGCGTAGGGACAAGTGGCTACAGACGAGAACAAGACAAGGTAATGGGAGGTGGCACATACCGATAGAGCGTGGCGTGCGGCGGCGCGGAGCGGTAGTGCGCGGCGTAGGGACAAGTGGCTACAGACGAGAACAAGACAAGGTAATGGGAGGTGGCACATACCGATAGAGCGTGGCGTGCGGCGGCGCGGAGCGGTAGTGCGCGGCGTAGGGACAAGTGGCTACAGACGAGAACAAGACAAGGTAATGGGAGGTGGCACATACCGATAGAGCGTGGCGTGCGGCGGCGCGGAGCGGTAGTGCGCGGCGTAGGGACAAGTGGCTACAGACGAGAACAAGACAAGGTAATGGGAGGTGGCACATACCGATAGAGCGTGGCGTGCGGCGGCGCGGAGCGGTAGTGCGCGGCGTAGGGACAAGTGGCTACAGACGAGAACAAGACAAGGTAATGGGAGGTGGCACATACCGATAGAGCGTGGCGTGCGGCGGCGCGGAGCGGTAGTGCGCGGCGTAGGGACAAGTGGCTACAGACGAGAACAAGACAAGGTAATGGGAGGTGGCACATACCGATAGAGCGTGGCGTGCGGCGGCGCGGAGCGGTAGTGCGCGGCGTAGGGACAAGTGGCTACAGACGAGAACAAGACAAGGTAATGGGAGGTGGCACATACCGATAGAGCGTGGCGTGCGGCGGCGCGGAGCGGTAGTGCGCGGCGTAGGGACAAGTGGCTACAGACGAGAACAAGACAAGGTAATGGGAGGTGGCACATACCGATAGAGCGTGGCGTGCGGCGGCGCGGAGCGGTAGTGCGCGGCGTAGGGACAAGTGGCTACAGACGAGAACAAGACAAGGTAATGGGAGGTGGCACATACCGATAGAGCGTGGCGTGCGGCGGCGCGGAGCGGTAGTGCGCGGCGTAGGGACAAGTGGCTACAGACGAGAACAAGACAAGGTAATGGGAGGTGGCACATACCGATAGAGCGTGGCGTGCGGCGGCGCGGAGCGGTAGTGCGCGGCGTAGGGACAAGTGGCTACAGACGAGAACAAGACAAGGTAATGGGAGGTGGCACATACCGATAGAGCGTGGCGTGCGGCGGCGCGGAGCGGTAGTGCGCGGCGTAGGGACAAGTGGCTACAGACGAGAACAAGACAAGGTAATGGGAGGTGGCACATACCGATAGAGCGTGGCGTGCGGCGGCGCGGAGCGGTAGTGCGCGGCGTAGGGACAAGTGGCTACAGACGAGAACAAGACAAGGTAATGGGAGGTGGCACATACCGATAGAGCGTGGCGTGCGGCGGCGCGGAGCGGTAGTGCGCGGCGTAGGGACAAGTGGCTACAGACGAGAACAAGACAAGGTAATGGGAGGTGGCACATACCGATAGAGCGTGGCGTGCGGCGGCGCGGAGCGGTAGTGCGCGGCGTAGGGACAAGTGGCTACAGACGAGAACAAGACAAGGTAATGGGAGGTGGCACATACCGATAGAGCGTGGCGTGCGGCGGCGCGGAGCGGTAGTGCGCGGCGTAGGGACAAGTGGCTACAGACGAGAACAAGACAAGGTAATGGGAGGTGGCACATACCGATAGAGCGTGGCGTGCGGCGGCGCGGAGCGGTAGTGCGCGGCGTAGGGACAAGTGGCTACAGACGAGAACAAGACAAGGTAATGGGAGGTGGCACATACCGATAGAGCGTGGCGTGCGGCGGCGCGGAGCGGTAGTGCGCGGCGTAGGGACAAGTGGCTACAGACGAGAACAAGACAAGGTAATGGGAGGTGGCACATACCGATAGAGCGTGGCGTGCGGCGGCGCGGAGCGGTAGTGCGCGGCGTAGGGACAAGTGGCTACAGACGAGAACAAGACAAGGTAATGGGAGGTGGCACATACCGATAGAGCGTGGCGTGCGGCGGCGCGGAGCGGTAGTGCGCGGCGTAGGGACAAGTGGCTACAGACGAGAACAAGACAAGGTAATGGGAGGTGGCACATACCGATAGAGCGTGGCGTGCGGCGGCGCGGAGCGGTAGTGCGCGGCGTAGGGGCGCGCGCGCCGCCGCGCCGCCACGGCGCGCCGCAGCGAGCCGGGCCGCACCGAGTTGCGGATCGCGTGGTACGCCAGGCTGGAACGACGTACACGTTATCGACTCGTAACACCTTCTTCTTCTTTGAATTTATGGCAATCTAGCCGTTTTAACAGCTAATTTCTGCCAGTGTCAAGTATTTATGCGCTTATTACATGCACAAAGTCTCGTTCTTAGTCAATTATCACGTATTCAAATCATCTTTTACAAGTTAAACTCGGAGCTGTAAAAATAATGGCCGGTCAGTTTGCCGCCATTTTTACAACTCCCTCGTAACACCTGCGGCGGCGCGCCGAACGATCCCAGATCGAGAGCCGTGAGTTCCTTTTTTTTTTGTTTGGTTAGTTAAGACGATCGCTTCGCTACTAATACTAGCCCTACTACCGAAAAACTCACTCGCTAGGCGTATTTAAATGGCTTAATTATAATAAAGATTTTTTATTCGCTTAGGAAGCCAAATACTACACTTATGAAAAGTCGATTCTACATTTACATGTGGGTAATGCCTGTTTGCTTACAATAGGTAAAGGCGGAGAAGAGAATAGGCAATAAAAACTCGCGGAAACCGATGGGTTGCCGCGAGTTTTTATTACTTAAAATTATTTTTTTTATATTTAAAGCTAACGAAACGAATATATTAAAGTCATACAATATAGCGTAAGCTAGGAACAGATTGACTTGACCAAGTCCCTCTCGGGCGATATTATGTAACGTACCGAGTGTCTCTTTTGAAACCAAACTGTGCTAAGCAGTTTGGCGAATTAGTAAAAAAAAATAGGTGAACAAAAGGCCATAGCTCGGAGAGACAGCCTTAGCTTTCAGACATATTCGACTCTGAGATTAAAATGTAGCAGGCGTGATCTGATCTAAGTTTCGTACATGTTGTTTTTTTGTTGAGAGAGGGAGCTCTAAGAAAATTCATCGAAAGACATCTTTCGATGGTCATTTTCCTCATTCATTTTTTTTTCAGTCTCAGTCTCCTCAGTCATTTTTTTTTTTTTAGGTAAGCCTGAGCGACTGTTTATTGGTATGTCGTCAGTGAAATCAATATTTAGTGCCGTATTTATTTAATTATAGGTTACCAAACTGATTTAATTAATGCCTCCGACTGCATGATATTACATATAGGCGATCTTGTTTGCAAACAAGATCGCCTATATGTAATATCATGCAGTCGGAGGCATTAATTAATCTCGATGAACTTAGTGTTGGGGATACTGTTTGCATTTTTTTTTAAGCAGGCGGTTATTTTTTTTATTTTTTTATTTAATTCTTTTTAGTGGTTGTAGGATGTAACCGATGTCACAACTAACTTATATCACAGCTATTGCCAAGTATAGAAAATTGAAAAAATAATGGACGCTCATGGACTTTTTTAGTATTGCTTACGATGGGCCCTTTAATTTGATACCCATATTGCGGTATTCGAAAAAAAAACCTTTTTTTGTTCACACCTTATTTTTGACATCTCACAGCCGCCATGTTTGTTTTTTTCAACCGTCACTAATCTAAGAACACGTACGGTCAAGACAAGAAATCTAAAGATGTCTTAATGGTTTAAATCCGTCTGGTAGTTTGAATGATATGAGGTAATAAATAATATAACAGACATTTAGACAAATAACATAACGCGTACATACACTCCGCGACTTATTTTTATATAAATATATATGTATATATTTATATATAGACTTCTTCTGTGCGGGTTTTTGTCACTGAACTCCTCCTAAACGCCTAGACCGATTTTGATATTTTTTTTGTTTGTGTTCCAGTGGATTAGAGAATGGTTTAGATTCCCAATGTTCGTGTGACCAGCTGACGTATTGTATCCATCACTTTATAGCCGGCTGACTTTATTTTTTCTTTAAAATATTTAGTTTAATTTAACAGATTTTCAAACGTAGGGAAATGCATCAGAAGTTCCCACCGAATTGCAGCAGAAGTTCACGGAGCTTTATGATACATAAGATAACTTACTTAGGCGCTAATGCAGTGACGGTGGATAATACGACGACGAGCCAGAACGTGGGGTCGCCGACGGAGTTCTGCATCACGTGGTACGTCGACGGCAGGTTGAAGTACTTCATGGGGATCGACTGGTATATCAGCGTCAGCACGAAGAATGATATCAGAGATCCCGACAGCGCGATCAAGTGTATCACCGTCTGGAAATAGTACAATAATGTTAAGGAGACTTACACAACATTTTTTTAAACTCTGACAACAATAGCGGGGAAGAGGAGGTGACTTCCAGGTGTATGTCTGTTTATATGATGTACCACTGCTGGGCACAGGACTCCCCAGTGGAACGGGTGAACCGATTTGTATTCATTTTTAATTGAAAGTTGATTTCCTCGTAGTGGTTCTTGAATATGCTTTAACTGTTGTCTCATTAGTTTTAAGGTTTCGGTTCGGCTTTGGCCGTATTTTTGCTCTATTTCATGAAAATTATAAATATTGGTCTCACAATTCCGGGAGTTGCAAATTTTTTTTTAGTAAATGTCCCTTCTTCTTAAATATTCATTATTTTTTTTTGGGACATTTGCAAAAAACCAAAGGGATTTGGATTTTATTTTTCATTTCATTGGTTGTAACTTTTACAATTTATGGAAGCGGAACTTGATTTTCTTCAAAAATCATCAACATGCTATTCCGAATAGAATAACACCTTGTTCATATTTTTCGGAGACTGCTGAAGGAAGCTCTTTTTGATCAGACTATGATCAGTCTTTTAGAGACTAGAGACTGGGCGTAAAATTAGGTAGGTACGGTATACGACAATAAATTGTCGAACTTCAGTGCTAGTGAAATGATCTATGAAATCACACTACAAACACTCCACGATGTGTTGTTGTGACGAAATTTTCTAAAGCATTCTGCATAAGTGAATGTGATAGTAAAGTATACACTCTTACTGATTACGCACATAATTTCGTGATCAAACATGGCAAAATACATTAAAAAAATAATACCATGTGAACCGTTTAGTAGGTATATAAAAACTGTCGATTTAGACAAAGCCGCTAATTAAAGAAAATGACGATTCTATATCTACTGATTTTATGGTTACTTCACAAAATACGGACATTTTTTTAAACATGTTTTTTTTATTATTTGTGCCGAGCTTATTACTTATGAAAAATATATATATGTATATATATTGTATTTTTCTTGTCTGTTTAAATTAAAATGCTTTGAACAGTACATTGAAAAAACATTTAATGAAGTCGATTATGTAATCAGTGTAACTGTAAACTAGTAATTTTTAAACAAACGCAATAGCACACACTGAAAATTAAAGAAAACACACACACACACACACACCCCATGCAACAACCTGTAACAACCACTTACAAATCTTAAATTGAAAAGCTGCATGAAAATCGTCGATGAATAGATTTATAAATAAACCTTTTCAATAAATCAGTGCAATAAACAAAATATTAATTTGTGATTACAACTGAGTACCATTTTAACAAGTATTGGGAGACTTTATTTAGTAAGTTAAACTTTATTCCAATTACGAAGTCCTTTTTGTCATTTCTGAGAATAATACAATTAATTTATTAACATAATTAACCTTTTGATAGAGATATCTTACTGAAAATAATGAATAATTATAATATTATTATATTTACTGTAACTACGAAATTTGTAAGGCTGATGCAGGACAGGGAGACTAAATAAATCTTTACTTATATTATGAGTTTGTACGCGATGATCTCTGGAACTACTGGTTCGAATTGAAAAAAAAAATTGTGTTATCGAGAAAGGCTATAGGCTATATAACATCACGCTACAACCAATAGGAGTGGGTCAGCAATGAAAAATGTTGCAAAAACGGGGAAAATTTACGCAGACGAAGTTGCGTGGGTCAGCTAATGTTAAAGGGGCTTAATTATGTACACAAACAAATATAATTAAATTGCAGTTTCGCGTTTACGTACTATGGCGTATCGTACTGCGGCTCTACTATTTGACATCTTTCAAAAGATACTTCATAATTGGAATAGACTACAAAAGGAAAATCATTTAATTTAAATTTAATTTATCGATCCCAGGCATTAAGAAGTATCATAAAAAGAAGACTCACCCAGCTCCTAGTCTCGATGGCGACGTACACGAGCATGATGACGAGGCAGCACGTCATGCAGCAGACGCCGTAGCTCCACAGGTCGACGGTGGTGTCCCAGTAGGCGTACGTGACGATGAAGAAGATGACGATGCTGATGTAGATGGACTCGGCGAGCGCCAGCCAGTAGGAGTAGGCGCGGTAGGCCAGGCCGCGCCGCGCCGACGCGTACAGGCCGGGCCGCTCCGTCAGCAGCACCGCGGGCGCCAGCCGGTCGTACGCGCCTGCACGACATATCTTATACCTCTAAACTACCAATTCTTGTATATGTGTATGTATATGTATATCTCGGCAACGGCTCCACAAATTTTCATGAAATTTAGGGGCTTTCATTTTTAGAAAACGTCGTTTATTAAAAATCGGTCATCCAGGTACTACTTATTAAAAGAGTATGATTAGGGAATCGTCTCTATTACGATATTAAGAATTTTTAAATGGAAAACAGTAGGAGGTATCGATTAACCCCCTTATCATCTTTATTGTATGTGTGTTTGTTCAACTGCTAAACGGCTAGACCGATTTGGATGAATTTGTTGTGTATATTTGAATGAGTTCTTGGATCGTTTGAAAATACAATTGAACACGATTTACGAAAAAAAAATAAGAGGCAGGACGAAGTTCGCCGGGACCGCTAGTTATATATACATTTTTTTTGTAGGTGTGTTTGTCACCTAACTCCTGCTAAAAAGCTGGACAGATTTAGATGAAATTTGTGTGTTATGGTGTATATATTTGAGTGGGTCCCTGGATGGTTTTAGAATACAATTAAACTCTATTTACAAAAACATATGAGGCGATACAAAGTTTGCCGGGACAGCTAGTTCGTAATAAGTTACCAGACGTTTCAACAGCATTTTAACTAGCGAATATTTTGTCTTCTTCTATTCTATACTGAAAATGGAATGCAAATCAAAGACAAAACGTTCGTAAATAACATATTGATATACTATCAATATACCAAGAACGAGGATGTTTTTCTATAAATAAAAATAACTACATAGCTAAATACGTTATATACCCAATATGTATTTCTGATATAAAATATAACAAACACAATTAATATCCTGTTTTCTACAAAATATTAATTAATATTGGCAATAATCCCCAGACCGACGAATTGGAATTTATTTCGTTAATATGATTCGAGCCGTCACATCGGAGAAATGGTTATTATCTTTATCATAAAACAAAGTCGCCTTCTGTGTATATCTGAAACTACGCAACAGATTTTGATGTGGTTTTTGCCATCAGTTTGATAATTATAATTTATTTGGGATGGTTTATACGTCCAATACATGCATATTATGTGTACCTATAGTATAGATACTTGAGAATTCCGTGCGAAGCCGGGGTTAGCCGCTAGCAATATTTGAAAATATTGTCATCTTACCGACAACGTTCTAACAAATAACCTCCCCTATTCATAATTATAGGTACGTTAATAATAGAATTTTAACTAACTAATGTTTTGTCTTTGTTTTTCATTGTACTTCCAAAATAGTATAGAAGAAGACAAAACATTCGCTAGTTAAAATGCTGCTTTTAAGGTCAAGCGTATTCTAATACCAAATTACTTTTCGTTTAAAACCCTATAACTTACAGCACATTGTTCAATATTGCATATCCCACGCAGAGAATGAGATTTTAAGTTTTGAAGTGGTATTATAGTTAGTCACTACTATTCAACGTAATATCGAATATAATTTTAATTGTAAGACTTACAACACACTATTCAATATTACATATATTTAAAGGTTCTTACCAATGACGATGGGCGGCAGCGCAGTGAACATGAGATTGTACGTCATGAGGTGTATTTGGTCGATCATCACCATCGAAGAAAATCCACAGTACCACTGGAACCAGAATATTAGGAACACGAACGACTGTGAAAAAACAAAATTAGACATTAGTAATGGTCAGTTAAGGTATAAAATTGATTATGTTGGAGGCAAACGACGTTTGAAACCCTGGTGGGTAGTACCTTAAATATTTGAGCTGGCTTATTTTACTTGAAAAAAACATTCTTTTAATTTAAAACAATAAAAATTGATTGGGCATGGTCCGACCTTGCAACGGCTACGAAACCCTACACTAAGCATGCCTTTGCCCGGTTTTATTATATCACATTAGTGGAGTAAAGAAATACCCTTTGGTCAGTCAGCTGGATTCCTTATCGTTAGGCGCAAAGGCAGGTTCGTGAAACTGCATTTTAAAACTTAAAAAATAGTTTTCTAGCAGTATAATAATTCAAAATAAATTTAACGTTTTCCAGTCATGCAAAATTTTGTAACCAGGCGCGCCAGTCATGCGTTAAACTTGTATTCTTTAATAGTGTTCGATCTCCGCGTGCTATCGAATGCGTGATTTGAAATTTAGTATAAATCCGGTGAAGAATATTAATAGAATCACATTACCATCACAGTCAGTCAGCATAAATCTGCAACAGGTACCGTCTGTACGCCAAATGCTAAGGAATTCAGCTGACTGACTGAAGTGAAGGACTCTTTACTCCACTAACGTGACGTAATATCAAAAAAATCAGCTTTTATAAAATGCTTGCATTTTTTGACGCTCTCCTTCCGGTCTATAATCTTCATATATATAAAAACCTCGTGTCATGTTATTTGTGGTCGAATCCTCCGAAACGGCGACACCGATTTTTATGAAATATTAAGTATGCTTGAGAATAAGTCGTAAAGTTTTTTTTTCAAAAACGGGGATAACTGACACAGACGAAGTTGCGAAGGTCGCCTAGTAATTTATAAATTCTTAAACACCATAAATTGTGGACGAAGGTATTTCTTTAAGGCATTTTAAGACGTACTATTCTATGATTTGTGTAAAATAATATGTTTTAATTGTACTCTGAAATGTGTGTGCTCAGAATCGGTCGCTGAGGAAGACCTTGGGGAGGCCTATGTTCAGCAGTGGACGTTTTGAGGCTGATTATGATAATGATATGTGTGTGCTGCGATTAATATCACCTAATCGGCTACAAAGTGCAGTACTAGATTATTCATAAGACAGTGTATAATTGCAGTATGGTAGAAATAATGTGTAAATGTTGTTAAATTACGACATGGTTAATCCGGCCCTGATAAAGTGTGGTTGTTACCCTGTGGTCAACAGCGGGATGGTTATCCCGCTGTTGACCACAGACGCATTTGGACGCATTTGTAAAAGATTCACCATACAAGGAAGTTGTCAACTGCGTAACTACTGATATTACTATAACGAGTTACCGCGGTCATTGCATACCATGTTTAGTAGCCGCATTATAGTCATATTACCGTAAAAGCCATCGTTATCTTTCGCAACAATGTATATAGAACTATTTTCCCGTGTGGTAAATAGGAAATATATTTATATATTATGTAAAAAATTGCCTGAACTGAGCAAAACAGGATTTGGATTTTACATGTTTAACAAATCGTGTAGTGAAACCATAAATTGATAACAGGATTACATGATAATTGATAAAATGGAAATCCCTAAGCACTACTGTTATACAACTTTTCTAAAAAATGAGTTATTATATGTGTCTTTATGCCACCATATCTCCTAAAAGCCTGAACGATTCAGATAAATAATTATACGTACTGTAAAACAACTTAGTCAATAAGAAATATGCTAACTTTGAATAAAATAATAACTTGGGACAATTCACACAACGTCATCTGATCCCAAACTAAGCAGAGCTTGTACTATGGCAACCAGACAACTGATAAATATACTTATATATTTCTAAATACATACATATTATATATAAATATCACCCAGACACAGAATAAACCATCGTGCTCATCACACAAAGTTTTATTCTGGGTGGGGAACCACCCACGACCTCCGGTTTAGCAGTCAGGGTCACTAACCACTAGACCAACAGGGATAATGGCCTTGAAGCATATTATTCTCCTGTTTTATTAGACGTAATGTAGCACATTTTATCGGTGATATGTTATCTTATTTCCGGGTCAATAAAACACAAACAAATGATAGATATTATTATTAGTTCAACTCTTTAGGTGGCCACTCCGCCTGTGGTCGAACTCCTACGATCAGAAATGAAAATGTACCACAAATGTAACGAAAAAAGAGTAAGTACCGGTCTAAGGCTACTTGTACATTGAAGCGGAGAGATGCTGTGCGAAGAAAAGGAGAAATGTTAACCTATTGGATCTGTCTGGGACAAAGGCCTCCTGTCTAAGAGACGTCTCTTACTGCTTACACGGGAATTACTTAAGTATTACGTATACAGTGTGGTTATGTGGATTTCAGGAGGAAAGCTGGCGTTACTCGCGTTTGCGGCCCTCGATTTATAACCAGGGTGGAGGAGCAGGGGTCAAGACTACTTGTAACTCCTGATAAACTCATTACCAAAAAGTTCCATATCTAGACTCATTTTTTTAGGAAAACAAACACGTCAAAGACAATGACAACAAAGACGTGGGTCGATAAAGCTGGTATTACCAGAATACTTCATACTTAGACTAGTTTCTTTAGAAAAAGATAAATAGCCGAAGATGTGCCCTGTGTACTAAAACAGGCACTACCAAATATACCAAAGTTGTGTCAGTATTTACAATAGATAAAAGCACTTACTGACAGCAGATATCGACTGTAATCATAATTCAAACAAACTACTAACTTTTTAATCAACAACATTACTTAACAAGCACTCTCTATCTTCAATCTACTGTTGATATCGAGTTTACGTTGTTTTCAATTCGTATTGTTGGTTAAATGTAACTGTCAGTAGAGATATACATTATGTATTAATTTGTTTACATTGACAATAAAATAATGTGTGTTGCTTTTAGCGGTTGTTGGTTTAAGTGTTAGGAATAATCAAACAATTACTTTTAGTTTATAATGGTATTTTGAACAAGATATAATCTATACTTAAAATTATAAAACTGAATAAATAGTTTGTTTGAACGCGATAATCTCAGAAACTGCGGGTTCGAATGGAAAAATTCTTATACTGTTGGATAGGCTATATAACCAATAGGAGCGGAGCATCAATGAAAAATGTTGCAAAAATGGTGAAAGATATAGCATAAGAAGTTGCGCGGGTCAGCTAGTTGGTTTATACAGTTAAATACGACAGAATAATTTAGAAAACTTAGTAGAAGAGACACCGTGTGACACCTTGTGACGATACACTTGATATCTAAATTAAAATTTTACAACACCAATTTTAAAAGTGCGGCAATAAAAGCTGTGTAATAATTATTGCTCATATCTATATACCCGCCCCCGCGAGTTCGCGAATATTGTTTATCTATAATATTGTAAAGAGGTAAAGTTTGTGATGTTGTGTGTTTTGTGATGTAGATCACTGGATCTACTGAACCGATTTTGAACATTTTTTTAACAATAGAAAGCCGTTATTTGTGAGTGTCATAGGCTATATAACATCACGCTGCGACGAATATAAGCGGAGCATCAATGAAAAATGTTGCAAAAAAGGAGGAAAATGGCGCAAACGAAGTTGCGCGGGCCATCTATCGTAATATAAAGTGTCCTATGTATATTCCATGTCATCCAAATCATTTCAGCTGTTTTTTACGTGATTGAGTAAAGACATGCAAAATTTTCACATTTATATAAATTAGTAGGAACAGTTTACATGATTCATCATCAATACCCACTTTGTATAATATATTACTAAATTGCAATAATAACAAAATAAGATGAACTTACAGCATTTTTAAGGAAGAAGTATAGTATCATTCTGGCAAGACGATCGTAGCACCAGTGTCCGTGGACGAGCAACAGTCTCTCGATGTACTTGAACCTCGGCAGCGCGAAGTCTGAAGCCATCACAGCCTGCATGCCTTCCTGGCCCGAAATACCTATTGAAAATTAAAAAGATAAAGATAAAAGAACTGTGTACAAATAGGGTCTTCAAAAAAGTTTTTAGGCACACGACGCGATGTTGGCCTAAAAATGTAAAATAAAACAAAAATTGGGACCTCTATGGACTAGATAGCTTAGATGGTAAAGTGGTAAAAACAGAAGTATCAA
This sequence comes from Herminia tarsipennalis, assembly GCA_945859575.2. Classification (NCBI taxonomy): domain Eukaryota; kingdom Metazoa; phylum Arthropoda; class Insecta; order Lepidoptera; family Erebidae; genus Herminia; species Herminia tarsipennalis. Next base: position 18,593,937 of record OX243830.2, read on the forward strand.
GAGTTCGACATTTTGTTCATATTTTAAAAATGGAATTAATATTATTTTGTCTTTTTCCCTTACTGCGGGGGAGGTTTGTGTTTGTGTATATCTTTCTCTGTCAAGATTTTATTAGCAAAACAGTTACTACTACTGCACAAAGGCGGACCTGTGATTCTGTTAGAAGCCCCCTCCCCCTCCCCCTTTCATCCAGGAACAATCTAGGATCTGGGGACTACTCTGGATCCGCTACTGCTGCTGGGTTCTTTGTACAGAAGTATTCAGGGCAACATTTAATGTGGGTTAACATTAGCGTGTGACAATTACAATAATATCACACGCGGCCCCTGACTCAGTAGCGACTAAGCAGATCGGGATATCTGCGAGGTTAAGCAACATTACCACTGTCTGTCCATATTTGGGTGACCGTTTTCGAACATTGTCACACCCCTTCGTGCTTCGGAGAGCACGTTAAGCCGTCGATCCTGCGCCTAATCTCTCTCCGGTCGTGTCCCATTGGGCAATGAGAGTGAGGGAATAGAGAGCGCACTTGTGTATGCGCCTACACTTGTGTATTATAATATCTCCTGCGTAGCTGGCTAGTCTCTAATGAGATTGGCCGCCGTAACCGATATTGGTTAGCTGACTCGTAAATACGAAGTTAATATGGTTCGCTTGCATGCAAGTATGTATCCATGTATGTGTCATCCATCACAAAGTTATCATTTATTTAATTATATCTGAACCATTTGGCGGACACTCGGCCAATGACACACATATTTTATATAATTACTTAATTGATGTATTGTCAACATGCACGTTTTGTTTTTATTAGGTACTATTATAATGAAACCAAGCCCTTGAATATGTTAGACCACTATGTTGTGCAAAAATTATAGTACCTAGTCAGGCCAGAGAGCGTGTTTATAAATGCTACTTTGATTAAATATTGTATGACATTGTGCTAAACAAAACAACGGGCAGTTTTGTTTAAAAAAGACAACTCCCGCAGTAGGGTACAAACCCTGTGTCGCGGGGGCTTTTTTTTCAATTCACGGACACACAGACTGGGAACAACAAGTTGTGGAACACATAAAGTGGTGTCCCGTGTGGAAAAACCCGCGACCTCTTGCGCAGCAGTCGTAGACACTTCCACCGCGGTACCGAGGCAGTTACGCAATCAAACTACATTACATGAATTTCGCATGCTCTTTATGTTACACTTCAACACTTAAGAAAATAATTCTTGGTACGATATTCAAATAGATACCAGACATTATTCTATTGAAGTTATTTTTATGCTAGCTGACACGCGTAACTTCGTCTAATAAAAATTGTTGCAAAAACAATAACAATTTGTATTGCTGCTCCGCTCCTATTGGTTGTAGCGTAATATTATATAGCCTATATTCTTTCTTGATAAATGACCTATCCAACAGTAAAATAATTTTCAATTGGGACCATTAGTTCCTGAGATTATCGCGTTCAATCAAACAAACAAATTCTTCAGCTTTATAATATTAGTAAAGATAAAAAGCAACGCACATAGACATGCAATTTCGGAACACCCTCGAAACAAAGTGGTTCCAGATTCCGTGTTCGTGGGCAACGTCTGTGTGTTTTGATCAAAAAAGCGAGTTCACTTCAATAGAATAATGTCTAGCGAACTTGGTATTTTGAGACAGTAAAAAGGCAATGTCTTTTATTCTTTTTAAAAAGAAAAAAATACAGTTTATAATCTTTAGTCCCGTTAATGTTTATTATGCCAGAGATATTATCTAATGACATATTAAATTGAATAAACAAATTAATGATGAGATTAGATAAATTACGTAGATAAGCGAATGATGGATTATACCAATAAACTGTGCTATTAGGGCTCTATATATTTTTTCAGTTCATGTATATAGAACAAGGAAGGAAAAGGCTGAATTCTAAATTTTCCGTCAGCTAAATAGCTCTCTGAATGTAATTATTTTGAAGGACCTACTTAAAAACTTTGTATATTCTTAGCAAAACATGTTTATCTGCTGTATGTTTAATGCAAATACATAAATATTTTATTATTATTAAACAAAAATAAAGTATTGAACGAAACATGAAAATTATGTGTTACAATAAAGGACTTTTCTATAAACCTTACGAAAACGTACTTAAGGTAAGTACGTAACGAGTAAGTCAAAATACTTGTTTACTTTGGAGCTCTATCTGAACAAATGGAGCAATAAATGTGCTTATTTTTTAAAAAAATGTGAAAGGGACAGTATCTCACATTTCAAGAAGATATTCAATGCGTGTACTCCATATTATGTAAATATACCTAATGAAACTGGTGAATGAGTGAATGATTTTCATTGATTGAGTGAATGGTAACTTACCAACACCAACATCAGCAGTTTGTATCATAGAGACATCGTTGGCGCCGTCGCCGATAGCCATGGTTGTGACATTTAGTTCTTCTTTCACAGCCTGCAAGATAAATATAAATTAATATTGTATTTATTAATCCTCACTAATATTATTAATGTGGAAGTTTGTGAGAAGCACTGAGATAAATTATAGAAAAAATGTGCGTTTTCCTCGCCACGAAGCCGTGGGCAACTGCTAGTTTTTCATAATTTCGATTGTAGATTGTGACGAAATTCTAATTCGAAACTAAGTGGAGCTGACAGAAGCTTATAAGCTATTTCAAATAATGGTCTCCTAACCAACATCGGTAACGACGGCCGCCATTGAGTTCACAAATCCTACCCTGGATACGCTCATGAATCAACCATCAATTAATCAGCCTATATTAGTCCACTGCTAGACATAGACCTCTCCTATTGTACGCCACGACACCCAAAAAATATATTGTCGAATTGCAATAGCAAGGCTATTTATCTCAGTCCCAAGTTATAAGTATGATTATTAATTTAACTTATAACAACTATATTCCTGATTCCTGACAAAAAGTAATAAAATTATAACAAAGCGTTAATTAAAGAATTCTTGCATATATACATGATAAATATATCAAACATAATATATAATTAATGGACTTTTTCTAAGAAATAATGTAACCTAATTTATGGACGTTTTTCTAGCAAATGATTAACTAAAGGTATATAACATAATTCTACATATATAAAATAGCTACTGTATTTATATTATTTATGATATTTTGCCTTCTTTCTGGCAATTATGTTAATGAGTTTCTCTTAAACTTTGTCACTGGTACAGTAGTAGACATTTTAATACATTTCTCTAAGTAAAGGAACTTATCCGAGACGATAATTCTTCTGTAATGGAGTAGCTCTACAGCACAATAAAGCCGAGCACCTCTTGGCAAGTGATAGAAAAGGTTTAACCAGCCCAGACGATCGGTCCAAGATGTATTTGAGCGTTCTACTGTCCACTACGAGTGCTAGCGACAACTACCTATCATACATGTCCGAGAACAGTCCATACGTGTCTGTGAGACGGTGGATTAGAGTTAAAAATGTTTGTGTCAAACGTTTATGTCTCTATGTAGGGGAATTTACCTTGACGATATAAGCCTTCTGTAATGCAGTAGCTCTGCAGCATAATACAACCGAACACCTCAAGAGAGAGGGAAGGTTTGACCAGCCTGGACAGTCGGTCCAAGATATATGTGAGCGTTCTTCCATCTACTACGTGAGCGAGCGAGAACCACCTATACGTGTCTGTGAGATGTTTATACGTATGTGTGTCTGCAAGACGTCCATCCGTGTCTGTGAGACGTATGCTAGGTGGCTATTGGTTAAAAATGTGTGCTGTTTGAGTGTTCTAACGGACGTAAAGGAACTTACCTTGACGATATACGCCTTCTGTAGTGGAGTAGCTCTACAGCACAATACAGCCGAGCATCTCTTGGCAAGTGACAGGAAAGGTTTGACCAGTCCGGACCGTCGGTCCAAGATATATGTGAGCGTTCTTCCGTCCACTACAAGAGCTCGACCGCCTCCTCCCTCCATTATGCTCCAGCGACCTTCTAGATAGTTCTTTATCGTTGATTCCGCGTGGTCCTGTTGAAAGATTGGGTGATTTAGTTTTGTTTTGCTGGGGTTTGAACACTGAAGTAGGTGTTATTCTAACTTATTACACCAGTGCTACGCAATATTTTTATATTCAAGACCCCTCTAGGATATATATCTAACGAAAAATTATATAATTTTAATCAAACAAAATTGCTGGGCCCACATTGATATTTATGCATTTTTTAAATAAATTTTACCGTCTTTTCGTGTCATGAACGTAATTGACGCAGACCTTAGTTGAAGAGTACGTAGCCTATCCGTTCAAATTGCGTTACATCTTTGCGTAACGACCCAAGTTTATGAGTTTGAACTTTGTTGGTCGGTTCCTTTCAGCTATAAGACGTCTACTGCTCAACATAGGAGCCGTTCCTGCGCCACCTGAGTCCCCAAGTTGAACTTAAAGTAACAAATCGATACCTTATCCCTCGACATGAGGTGCAGCAGTCGATCGTTCTGCGAGAACAGCGCGGCGGAGTAGGCGATGTTGATGGCGGTCTCGGGCTTGTCGCCCGTCAGCACCCACACGATGATGCCGGCGTCCAGCAGCGCGCGCACGGTGCGCGGCACGGCCTCCTGCAGCCGGTCCTCCACGCCCGTCGCTCCCACTAGGGTTAACGCGCTCTCTAGGCGGGCTAGCGAGTCTCGGAGACGCTTCTCGCGACCGACTGGATAAAACAACATTATTTTAAATGAATAATAGTTTAATTTTAGGGTAATTTCATATTTTAGTAACCCCTATTTTACCGCCTAGAGATTTGATTTTTCAAAAACGCCGAAACATGTTTTTTTTTATTTTAAACAAATAAGCCAAATACGAAATTCCACATATTTAACTTCAAAAGTTACCTCTTAGGGGATTAAATTTCAAAAATCCCTTTTTATTGTCATCGGATTGTATTGACATCGGTCCTTGATAAGTGTGCCAAGTTTCAATTCAATCCGACGTTCTGCTGTGGGTGAAAACACGTTCAATGATTCCGTTACATACGAACATACGTATGAAGCTAATAAAAGCGTGTTAAGAAAGAAAACCCAGACAAACACCCGGTTTTTGAGCCTAAAACCTTTAAAATCCTAAAAATATTCACAAGATTTAAGCTTCGTTTCGATTCTTACACAGGACCCCACTTCACTACAAATTGGTGTTCCGAGGCTAGATGTATTTGTGTCCTGTAGTGGCTAAGTACATTTGTATATTTGGTACCTGTATATTCACAAAGTCCATCGCGACATAATATTTTATACTACTCCTGTTTACTCCTACTATTACTTCGTCTTAAAAAAAACACCTTTGACAGTCTTTAATGTGTACAAATCAATAAAACAATAGCTTTAACATGAATCTTGAGTGTATCTTTGTGTAGTTAGCGCAATATATTATAGAAACTAATGCTCTATCACGGTAGCATTCTAGTCTTTAACATGGAAGTAACTGCGCATCTAAACATTTTTCTCCACAACCCAACATAGTAAACTGGTGATAGATAGCGTAGTTTTTACAGCAGAGCGTTTGGCAAGTTTGTGCTAAAAGTACGGAATGCGGTTCCGTACTTTTAGCACAAAGGCATAGTAAATTTATTAATACACCACCTAAATAGCATAGCGTATGCCGCAGATAATTTAATTAATACCTTAATATTTATATCACTACATTGTCCGAATGCTTGAAAGATGGAAACCAATAAGAAGCTTACTTTCTTCTCCAACCAAAATGTATACTTAAAACAATATTTCCGTATTTTTTACGTGATTAAATGTCAGGGAAAGAAGCAGTGGATTTTTTAAATATTTTTAATTAGTATATTTTTAAAGAAGGAATTCTTTGTCGTTAAAATTGTTTGTCGAGCATCTCCATGGACATAAAAGACTGGACTGCGCCATAACCACACAAAATTGACCACTCTCGAGAAAGAGACAACGCGACTGTGTGGTCAATATCTGTCTCTTTTCTGTAATATCAACCCTTGCGACGTGGAGCAATCAGATTTTTAGAAAGAGACAACTACAGGCCGCACTAGTGTTTTGTCTTGCAGCCTGTAGGTATTTGCTTGATATCTGAGATGGAGGGCCTAGTCCAGTCTCTGTCAATGGTCATTTCTGATTATAATAATAAGTAAGTAGTTTTAAAATAGTGTATTTACCTTCTCCAAAATCAGCGGCTCTGTTGTGTCCAGCCAACCATTCTTCCCATAGCGCAGGATGCATGACTCGCTTCGCCATAACCAGTGTACGCAGCCCCGCACGCGAGTACTCAGACAACAGCGTGCGGGTTCTTTCCAAAGCGGCTGCCTCTTGCGAGCCAGGGAGCATTGGCGCTAAGGCGTTTAATACGGTGGAGTCGGCGCCCTTAACGTATAGTACCACCTAGGACAATACAAGATAAATCAGCATCTACCAACTGGTCTCATGAATGGACCCATACAAAAAACCCCAGCAGTGTGGTTAATCTGATTTAACAAGGCGATTGGCACACGGCCACGCACTACGCCGCGGGATCTATCTCTTTCTCTCTCTCTCTCTCTATCAGAGTAACAAAAAAAGTGTAAAAGTGAGAGGGCACGTGTTCCCCGCACGTAGGCCCTCTCACGTTTTCTTATATATAATATATTATGTATAGAGCAACCACGCGCGTGGCTCCGTCGTCACGCACCCTGCAGCGTTGTGCGTGACGGTGTGCCAATCCTCTTAAGCTCTTGAAGAAGTTTAGGTCAATTACTTTTACTCCGAGGCTGTTACAACCTCTTTCTGTATGAAAATTTGCTCAATGGTTTTGCCGTGAAAATCAAATAGAGATAGGAAAGTTTCTTAGTAGGTTAGATTTAATGTCAAATGTGTATAAATGCACTCATAAACAAAATATGGATAAAATATGTTCCTCACCTGTCCAGTGGGTAGCCTCATAGCGATAGACATACACTTTCTAACAGGGTCGAACTGCTGTACCCTCAGCACTTTCATCGTGCTCATTTCCCCCCGAATGCCCAGTTTCACTTCGTCCGGGGCGCGGCAGCGTAGTTCGTAGCCGTACGCGAGCGCTGCCTCCGCTAATGCCAGCTCATCTGGACTCTCAGCTTCGAATCTACAACGCTGTAGGGTAGGAATAAAAAACATTTTTAAAACGGTGTATTATAGTTGAGATAGATTATTTATAAGCAACCGTCTATTATAATATTATAAAAAGAGATAACAAAATTTGTGAGTGTATGTGTACTCACAAAGTTCATGTGTAGAAATCAAATCAAAACTCATGATCATTAATAACAAAGTTCACTTTACAAGATTAGCTGGTGATAATTGAATGAACTTATAAATCTTCATAATTTGCTGAACACATTCACCTTTCAATTGTCACTATACAATATCAATATATGGAGAGAATCACTTTAATTAGTTTTTCACAAAATGCATCTTGGAACTTCCTATGGCTACATTTATCTCAAAATTTTCGATGCGATCAGTTTAAGGCTGAAACTTTTTTACAGGATACAAACCGTCAATTCGACCGAAGTGCTAGCGCTACTAGTCTCCTCTCTCCTGTCGTGATGACCAAACGGTAACTTTGGCATTCTTATCCTTAATGGAGAGGCAGTCGGCGGTGGTGATGGTGTCGTTGATCGAGATTCTGTCAGCCGAGCATATCTACAAACGGACAATTCATTTTTATTTCGGCGATACCTTACTTGTAGGAGTGGGTAATAAGCGAGAAGGCTCTACTGGCCACTGGCGAGCCCGGAGGATGGTCGTAGTCCAAACCATTGACTGTACATTTTCTAAAAACCATCTTTTATCTTTGTCAGTGACCTAGTTTTATCGCTGAATAAGTAACTAATCTGGCTCAACTCACCTGTTATTTTAAACTGTACTAAAAGAAATAAATTAACAATGACATGTTCTCGTACTATCTCGTCTGATTGTTTAGTTTTTTAAAAGTAATCCAAACTTTTGTTAAAGCTTTCTAAATGTTATTTCTGAGCTAGAAAACACCGCGTTCGTAAAGTCAGTTTTGTGGCCAATCCAGCGGAGGGGATTTTCACTTTTCCAGAAGGACCTAACTTCCTTCTTCTGTTCTTGGAACTTGATCAATAAATAATTCATAGCAATTTTACAAATTGATTACTAACCCCTAATAACAAAACTGATATACCTTTATCTGATTCTGATTTCGTAATCGTGTTTTTGCGAGTGCTTGTAATCTTTTTTATCGATATCGCATGATATCTGACAATAAATTTGGAAGATTCAATAAACAATAAATACAACTCTATTATCTGTAACTTAATAGAAATGATGCAACAAGTAAATGCTTTAGTAAATATTGTGAAACATTTCAAAAGGACTAAGTCATCCTTACTTCATTATAATTGATGTATTAACTGGATTCTCGAATGAAAATATTAAAAACACCTCTTACAACTTTGATTTCTGCAATCGATAATCCATCTGATTCCCTGTTCGCCTTTATAGAAATTCAATTGATGAAATAAATGAATTTTATACTCCCTAACTCCCTGAGAGAAACCGTAGGTGAACAGAATCACCAAAAGCAACCACCACCCAAATCCGGACCTCTACCGTTTTACACGCACATTTAAAAGGCCCAGTGCGGAAAACGTAATACCAATTTAGAATTCTGAATGCACAGGACCGGAACCACCAGCAGGAGTGATCGTATAGTCAAACATAATTTGACTATACGATCACTCCTAATGCGGGGACATAAAAAGAACTCAAGCAACTATCGGTACTCACTTGTCGTTTGATCTTAGTGTACCGTTGGACCGTGTAGGTTTTTCACTGCCTACATTTTCGCCAGAGCTTGATTCGTTTAATTGCATTCTGTCTACGTGTGGCTGACTTACTATCACAGTATTACAAACAGCTAAGACTAAGAGAAATTCGCGTATCTGAAACATGAAACACAATGTACTATTAAAAAAAAACGTTTTTAAGTACCTCGTAGAGGATAGATACTCCAATGATACGATATTGTGTACCTACCTTTTCCGTATGTTGGGCAACATTAGTATCGTCTATATGTTGAAGCAATCGTGAATTTGGCGATACTTTACTTATAGGAGTGACAATTGGCGGTAATATGCTAGAAGGTTCTGCTGGCGGGCCCGGTGGATGGTCGTAGTCCAACCCATTGACTGTACATCTTCTAAACACCATCTTGTTTTCTGTCAGTGTCCCAGTTTTGTCGCTGAATAAATAACTTATCTGACCCAACTCTTCAGTTATATTTAAAGCTCGACATTCTGTTCGAGTGTTCGTTTCGGAATCGTACATTTCAATATCTTGGTGTATGTGGTACACTTGCAATAGTTTTGTCATCTCTATAGTAACGTACAGCGACACCGGAATCATTACTTGAAGTGTTATTATGTAAGTCCAGAATATAAGTAGTCCCTCGATTGCAGGTGTTTTTACAGAAGTAATAAAAGGGGCTTTATAAAAACGTTCAGAATAATAATCCAACCAGATCTTGCACCCGACAGCGCCGGCGCAACAAAGGAAAAGCAGTACTAAGACACACCATATCACATCTGTGTTCATTTTTTTTTCTAAAGTCGAGCACTTATATCTTGGTCCGCCATTGTTGAGCATTGCTTTAGTTTCGTGTCCTGCGTACACAACGATACCTTCCACATAGTCGGTGTTTTTGATCGAGCAATCTCTCAAAAGAAGGTTCTCGGAGGTTAACGGAACTCGAGCGCCGTTCGGATGCGATATACATCCCGTGAATCGATATATTTTCGTCGATGGTCGTTCTACTTCTACGTTACTTCTAAATCTTAATGGACTAAATTCATGTTGCTGTAAAACAAAGAAGATTACATCTGTATTAGTTTATAAATGTTTCCGTAAAGTGGGTCGCGTGCAAGCGGTTTTACGGCGTCAATTGTGTTTAAATTTTACAATTATTGGAGAAAGTGTTCCCACGCTCTACATTTTTTTATAGTGATTCAAGTTTGCTTGCTCAAAGTAAATACTTATACAAAAACTATAAATAGCATTGTGATACTCGGCCATTTATAAAATTGTGATTTCAGTGGGTATGCAAATAAATTTCGATCATCGAGATACTATTTTACTTGCATATACATACTTCAGATCGATCGTGTTGTTCAGTTTATTGAACTGAGAGAAAGAGACGCGCCAAGAAGTTTATAATAAACAGTTGGCTGTAGACAATACGCTAAATAGCTAAAATTAAGTAGGAGGAGATAAAACACAGGTTACTAAATAATTCTATGGTTTTTTTGTGTAATTATACTCTACCTACAAAGGTTGGTTATCAAGTAATTATCATCAGAATCAATAGACTTGTCTATAAAGTGGTTGACCAACTGTTACTTACTGGTCGCATTAGAAGAATAGGCTTACCTTTTCTTTAAACCCTGGTGCAACGTTCCTTTGCTTTAAATTAGTTTCTCCGTCTAAGTTACAGGTTTCGAGGAAGCATACGCCGAGAGGGTTTGAGGAGTACAGCAATACCATGTCTGCTGGCACAGCCTCATTGTTCGACAGATGGACTATATCCCCAACCCGCACATCACTCCATTTCACTTGCACGTACCGCTCTGCTGATCTGCGAGACAGAAATAGAAACAATCAATAATCGAGATTTATGAACAGCTTAACTGATTTTCGTGCATGTATACGTCATGTTATGGACTTATAGTAATGAATGCACGCCTGCACGCCACGTGCTCCAATACATTATTGTATATGTACTGAGTCAAAGTGTTTCAATGTTGACCAACGCTTTGAGAATAGCTACTTCTATATTAGGCCACATAAATCTAGTATTTTTAAAACTGACGCGTATAAGGTTCGAAAGAGCAATGTTAATGTTATTCTTAAAATAATACTGAAAACATGTGCACTGATTGCTGAGTACTTATAGGTACTAGGCTCATATTCGCGCATAACGATTGATACCTACGTGCTATTTGTACATAATATTTTTTAAGCAACTGGTACTTTAAATTTATAACAGAAACGGCCGATTAAGGATTTAAACATAACATTTTCAGGTGACAGTTCAAGGGCTAAAATAGTGGAACAAGAAGATTGATATATAATATACATTTAGTATCACATAGGTATCTGTCTACTATTGTCGCAATCAAATCACGCCTTTATACAAATGGCGTCGGCATTTTATACATTTTACAAAACGCCAAAGGAAAATTGTAGATAAATTGCAGTGTATTAAATATAATATAATAAAACTTGATATTGTTATGACTTTATACTTAAGAATGGCAGTATTATTAAAACTTAAATTTGATGTTTCTGGCGATTGGCGGCCCACTCGCTTCGCCTTGTGCGCGTGTGGTCGCAGTTGTAACCTAGCCTAACCTAACCGAATCGATTTAGTGAAAAAGGTACTTACATATACCTATTTTATTTCTAGCACTTATCGGGTGATCAGACCACGGACATCAGTTTTCATGGACACCTCAACATTTTGTCCATGGCGTACAACAAATTGCCGCGGCAAATTTTTATGCCGCAGCCATTTGTAAATAATGTCTGTTTGTAAGTAGCGTTATACAAAAAGGCGACAGATTACTGACCTTTATAACTCCGAGTTTATGCTATTGCCTTCGGCATATATACTGCTGTAATAATTATATCGGCTATTACAATTAGTGGTGCTATCCTGCACCAAATGCATCAGGAATGCAATTTTTCATATGATAGCATATAAGTCATCAACACGTCGCGCTAACAAGTATTTGATCATTCTAGCTGGTCAACATTTAAATTTCTATAACTAACCCCGTTAAAAAGTAACTGCTTGTTATCGAAGGCGGATAGTTCCTTAATGCTACCCTATTGTTAATATATTACTACCGCAAGCGATTAGCGCAAGAATTCGTTTGTTATCAGAGGTTATTTCAAGAATTCGTTTGATTCGTTTTTGTTAGTGCAAAATCATTTTTGTTATAAAACCTGACTAGCTAACCCGCGCAACTTCGTTTGCGTATTGATGCTCCGCTACCCGTACCCGCACACACACACATGCACAACACTTTGCTGAAGATCATCACATGATATTGTGTGATGTAAATCAATATTGGGTTATGGATTCTGAAATTGCATGTACCTATATACCTTCATTTTTCGACACTTATTGTTAAAAAACTACTACGAATGGTTTTTTTCCTAGTTGAAAATATGTCTTAATAATTTTATTTCAGTCCGATGGGCTTCAGGGGTAAATCGGGCTGTTTTGTAAAGACTAAGGCGATTCGCACATTGCCACGCAATACGCTGCGGGATCTATCTCTCTCCCTATCAGAATAACAAGAAAACGTGAGAGGGCGCGTGTTCCCCGCACATAGGCGCGTGATTTGCAAATCTGCGCGTGCAGATCACGCACAATATCAGAATTAGAATATGCCGAAACTTATTTAATTTTAAATGTTGATAAACTTTCGCGATTTGTACACATTATTAAAATATATATATTACGGGTCTTAATCGCGTGAATAATTTAACAAGGTATTTTACCTTAAATTATTCACGCGATTAAGACCCGTAATATATATATTTTATTTAATTTTGTTAAATTTTTATGGTGAAGATGAAATCAAGGAAATAAAACATAAATTTCCAATTTTAAGGGTCCGAGTTTATGCAAAGATTCTTAAAGAACGATTAAAAAAGAAGACTTTTAAAGAAAACAGTGACAAATGGCAAAGTACGAATATTTGACATACCGAAAAAACACTCAAAGGTTAGACGGCCACGAAAATCTTTTGAATATGCTGTGAAAGAAATAGGAGACGCAAGGCCGAGGAACTTCGATGGTTTTGGTAATCCTGATTACATTATTTATGCCGCTCAAATGGAACTAAGAGCTAAAGGATAGAGAGGCACATGATTTAGGTATCCTAAAAATATAACGGTAAATAAGGATCGTCCTGGAGAATATATTATAAAAGCAATTTGTAGAAATATTAAATTCACGGCTAGAAGTCGTTTATCATGCTCTGATGCCAATCATTGCCAAAGAAGGCAGCAGCGAGAAAAGCGAGAAATAAACATTTTTGGCAATATTGTCAAAATTTCGCAAAGAAGTTTAACAGAATCTATTGCTATACCGATGTGATTCAGAAGGTGCTCTGACATCAGACCTCTTAATTTCAGTAGACAGAGAAATAGTAAAAAAGAAAAAAAAAAAACCGGGCAAGAGCATGTCGGATCATGCTCACTGTAGGGTTCCGTAGCCTTGAATAATTGCATCACCAGAAGAGCGTATGTTCATGGCAATTACGCCCTTTTTATTGAAACGCAGTTTTTCGGCTATAACTTAATGACCGTATATCCGATAAAGTCCAAAATAAGTTTTAATTAATATCTAAACAACGATCTTATGAGTTATTGACAGGGTGTCATTCAGTCGAACCGCGTCGGGTAATAAAAATCTAAAAAAATATACGTTAAAACATTACATAATTATGCATATTTCTAAGTTACAGTTGCAACAGCAGTTGCAGTTGCATAACTGTCGTGACTAATCATAGTAATCATTCTATCAGAGAAATCGCATCGTGTGAAAAAAATACTTCCCATTGATTATATATGATGTCAATTCAATTTGTTACATATGTAACGCAACACAAGTATGAGGTTATTACGTGTCAACTCATAATAGCTCAACATGCTTGGAAGGGTAAGCAGAGGTTTATAAATATCGTCCATCTCGAGAATAGGATTGGGTATGTTGTCCTTAATCGTGTCATAAACGTAGTGTCCGATATTGTTGTAGATTGAGAGCTCTGGGATACGAAGAGCATTTTACTGTAAATCTCTTAAAAATAGAACCTGAGGCTGTCACGACACGACAAATATCCACGCCTACGCCATTATCCAACGAGTCTATAACACAACACTGCGTAAAAACATAATATTTTATGTTAGAAATGAGGACATTACGTGTATACTACGTCATAAGTGTGCAAATACGTCACCACACCTGTACAACTATATAGCTATGTGCAAGTGATATGTATACAAGTGCGTCTTTCTTACGCACATCTCAACTAACTAATCCAGTACAGTACTAAAAGTATAATGGATCTTAGACAATAACATTGTTATCGCCAGACTGCTATTGGACTTGGTCGCCAGGATTTGACAAGTAAGTACGTGACGAAATACGACAGGTCAAGAATAAAAATTTAGATCTCGTGCTGTTTCTTGTCCGATTTCACGCATATTATGGCGTGATCTATTACAAATACGAAAATAACACGTGCAAATGATTTCACGTGCAAACCGAAAAAGGAATTGTTTTATCATTATTATCTCATTTTTTTGTGATTTTAAAGCATTTTTATGCTAATTTATAAATATTAAATACACGAAGGAAAACTTCGTCTCAGGCGAGGACGATTGCCGTAAAATCGTAACTTAAGAAGGATTAATTGAACGTTCTCAAGCATGGTCTCGGTGCTGGAGTTGGTTAACGGCTTAGAGACGGTTCCTCTATCTATGGTCGAGAATAAATCTTACTTACATAGTTACGTCATCGACTATAGGTATTAAAATCGCAAAAGTTTCTGAGGATGAACTCCTTACGAAAAGCTAGCATAAAATAGGTGCCAGGATATTATCAACATTCCGGCTGACATAACCAGGCTATATACCTAATATAATAAATTGGAAATTCCGGAAAGCTTACTTCAGTTTATCTCAATGTTATCCACAGGTACTTTATGATTTGAAGTGAAAACCAAATCAAACCCATCGCAAAAGTCAAGTTAGTTTAAAAAAAAATGTGAGTAGGTAGTAGTAATTATACCTATCAGTTATGGTGCAGTGGTTAAAAAAACAATGTTGTAACAATGAAAAGTGTGTCTAATTCTGTCATGACCTGTGTGGCTGTATTGTATGGGATATAGCCAAAACAATACCAAACAACCAGCCCCTCTATTTGCCGGTCTAACTAATGACTACTGAGAAATGATTCAACACTACTGGTACGTTGTTGCCTACGATTCGTATCAACATTTTATGTGTATATTGACCTATTAAAGTGTACCTAATTAAGTACCTATATAAAACACATAAGTTGACTTTAGTCCTTTAATCTTAGAACATAATCTAATTAAAATTGAAACTCAGTGCATTCACGTATGATTTTACATTAGATTGATTTGATACACGAAGCATCGCTTCTGGTGGTAGGTACGCTTGTGGCAAGCAAACATTTTCACAATACTTTCAACAAACTAATGTTTTGGTTATTTTGATTCAAACAATGAACAATACTGTAAAATACCTATAGATCTACGGACTCAGTCGACTGACGAATGCCGCCTAAGAATCTGTGTCAACGGCACAACACAATGACTGAGGTTTATGTTTACTTAACCAATAAAACGTCGCGTTATTACTTACTATGGTTTATATAAGATACCCTTGATGCAATTTTACGCTGTAATCTTGTGGGAAAGAGACAACTAGGTAGGTATGTATTGACTCTGACTGCACGCAATAGTGTCACAGAACGAAATTACACTATTACTCACATTATTTTGCAAGTATGGAGTAGTACTATTCTTCCCGAACTCGAGTATAGGCCCCCGGCCTCGGGGAATACCCTGGTACAAGTACAGTCAGTAGCATAAAATCACTTAACATCGCTACATTTTAAACCATCAACCTAATTAATAAAAGGGAGAAACATGCACAATGACGATCTTAGAATTGCAAATAATAATATAAATAATACACAGTCATCATAACAAAGGAAATATAACTTTTGCATTAGTGATAGATAAGTACAACAGTAATTAAAAACCATTGTACTACTGATGGCAATGCGGTTTTCATTTGTTGATAGCTAATTGTTTTAGTAACTTGAAGATCATTATGTAAATAACTATCTATCTATGTTAAATGGTTATATATATTTAATTAATTAAAGATATATTACCATATAAAGTGAACTGTAGAATGGAATATGTTATACTTATAACATATTCCATTCTACAGTTCACTTTATCTCTTCATTCCAAACGAGTAGGTATCTGCCACTTTTAACAAAACTTTTGCTAAGAAATTTAAACATTTAATTCAAGTAATTTTTACAATATACACTAATCGAATACAGTAAACTAGCACTTAATTAAAAACTTTGTCTTGAGTTTCCTTAGTAACAGAAATACGTCTATACATATAATAAAACTGTAAATTTCACGTGTCTGTACCTACATGGCCGAACTTAGTGAAAAAAAATATTAGGAAATGTTCGAAAAGAGTATTCAAACACTTTGCTGCATTTTTATAAATGTCTGTCTGTCTGTCTGTCTGTCTGTCTGTCTGTTTGTTTGAACACGCATCACGCAAAAACTACCGTACAGATTCGGTTGAAATTTTGCACGTGCAATCTAATAGATGCAAATTAACATTTAGGCTATAAATTATCACGCTTTTTCCCATAGGAGCTCAGCAGTAAGGGATAATGTCTGTAGCTATTTTTAGTTATAAAACAGTAACTACTAGACGGATGTTTATGAAAATTTGCAGTTTTATAGTAAATACTATAGGACATTATTTACACTATGAATCATTACGCTAACGTCTATGGGGAACGAGTAGCAACGTATTTTTTGTCGCACCATAATGGTTTATCACAAAATTTTCCACAATTAGACATTATCTATAATTGTAACCCATGGAATACATAACTTCACGCTAAAACTAAAAGGAGCTAAACACAACATTGTTAAGTTTCATAAGAACAGTTATTTTGACGTGGCAAGTAGCGAACAGTATAGCCTCGAAGCTATGCTAGCGGACTTTGACGACGAAGTCCCGGGCTCGAATCCGATGTCTGATTATGTTCTTTTAGTATTTTTTGAAATTGTCTTTATCCTTTTTTAATATTTTTCTCAATGTTTTAGTTATTTTTTCGACCGTAAGTAACTTATTTACTTTGGTTATTATTTTTTTATACCTATTAAAAATCAAGTAAATTATGCACCTAGACAAGTTAATTATAGGTATTGCATGCACTGGTAATGAATTAATCGTAGTAGAAATGAAAACCAATATTACATTATAATTAAAAAGTATTCGACATTTTCCAGAAATGATGTGTTCGTCTAAACACACGTAAAAAAAAAACATGTAGCGCCATCTATGAAATCAAATTGTTAACCGTGATCAAATAATTCCTTATTTGGGAAAACATTTATTAGGGTATAGGTGCTTGGAAGGATTTGTTTCTTGCTGAGTGGCAACATTCTTGAAAGTAGATGGCGTTATATTCAATAACGTTCTATACTTAGTAAAATAAGTTTTAAAAAGAAACACATTGCTATGATTTTTAGAAATGTTTGTCTGTCTGTCCGTTTGTTTGACCACGCATCACACAGGTGCATTCTTTGGTTCAAGGATCATGTTTTGGGTTTATGGTTGGAGATCACGGGAGGAGGGGGGTCGTTGTCTGTCAACCGTACCTTTAGGGATATCTGACATTTTCGCGGGCATGACACACATGACACGCTCTGTGTTTGCTTACTAAAGTGTTACAGCAGTTTTATTATTAGTATTGCGTTGTAACACTATATGAAATACCCCCATTTTTAGCCAAAATGGCAAAACAGAACCCTTATAGTTCCCTTATGTCCGTCCGTCCGCAGCTTAGCTCAGAGACTGTTAGTGCTAGAAGGTTGCAACTTTTGCATGAATAAATTACTAACGCCGATAAAGTGAAAGAACAAAATCTTGAAAATCATTATTTTTTAAGGGTACCTCTCTTATATGTAAAGTGGGGATGTGATTTTTTTCTCACCTACCCCATCGTGTGTGGTATCATTAGATAGGTCTTTTAAAAAGCGTTTAGGGTTTGTGAAGACTATTTTTAGATTTAAGGATTCCTTTGTGTATAATATTAGGCTTTATGGTGAACATTTTTGTTAGAGTCAAGTGTCCCCCTGCCAGCTAAATGGTTGATGTTGGGTATGTGAAAAAATTCAGGGTAGTAGTATAAATACTAAAATTATAAGGAAAACTATCACAGTTAAGTACTTAGGCTTTACAAGTTTACGATCACATGAGAAGTAACAACATTTTCGTACAAATTCTATTAAAAAATATTAGGTAATAAGTAGGTATAACGTTGAAAGAATGAAACAAAAACAACAGAAAACCCACTTCTTAAGACGCACACCAAACTAACTATCTAAAAGAATAAAACAGATCGATTTTTATTTAGTAAGTATTTAGTCAACAGGACTGTTTCCAACATATTTACACAGAAGTTATTTCGTTACCTAAACTACCTTAATTTAAACCCGACTTTCACGCGAACGAAGTCGCGGGCACAGCTAGTCTACAATAAAATTGTAGAATGTAGATAGGCTAAATAAATGTAATATTTTATTTAGGTACAATGTAATGTGCAGAAGTCTTATATAAATACTGTGTGAAAACAGTGTGACTGACTGAAAATTTCACAGTGAAATTACCATCAATATCAGTTGTATAATTCTGAAAAGTTAGGAACACGTGCAAAATAGCAGCTAACCTTGTCTCTTTATGAAAACAGTTAAAAAAAAGCAAGAAATATAAGTTTTACCAAAACGCACCTATAATATCCGACTACAACAAACAATCTTACGAGACCACGATTTTTTGTCGTACCTACTTGAATAGCAGATTTTGAATTTATTTTTCAAGACATCAACTATGAACTATAGGTACTTTTCATTGATAGCTATCACACTAATATTATAAAGGCGAAAGTTTGTGAGTATGTGAGTGTGTATGTTTGTTACTTCTTCACGTCTAAACGGCTGGAGCAATTTTAATAAAATTTGGTATGGAGGTAGCTGACATCCTGGATTAACACATAGGCTAATAAAACGCGGGTAGCACCGCGGGGCACAGCTAGTAGAGTATAAGAATAAACTTATACTCTATAGCTATTGTATAAACATCCTCGTAAATGCGTAAACTGCTAAAATGTAACATTTTGGGTGCGCCGTAAAAATAGCCAAAAATGGCCGATGATCTACGTGGTGAATAAGTTTGAAGATCTATGTCAAAGACAGATCAAGGTCTATATAAACTGTTCTCTTGATTAAATCAAAGGACATGAGTGTAGTCATCTATCAACAATATTGTGAACGTAATTGTAGGTCGCAGCGTCATCGAACCGGTCTTATCTATCATAGATATAACGAATTCATCATGAAGCAATGAATAACTGTCATTAAGTAGATACAGTGTTGTGTGTTAGAATCAAAAGTAATTTAATTAACAACAGCATTTTGTGTTTTTGAATTTATTTGAACACGCTTGTCGCTTGAGTAAGTATGTAGGTATCGATGTAATGGCCTCTTATCAGTTCATTTATAAATTTAATTTCGACTCGTTTCTGTCCAAATAATTAATAAACCAGACAAGAGCATGTTGGACCATGCTCGGTGTAGGGTTCCGCAGCTTACTACAAAGAAATACATATGAAAAAATATGATCTGAAAAAGTACACTAGCAAAAAAAAGGCTAAGTGCCATGAAGACACGTTTTTTTTGCTAGTGAAATCTTTTCAGATCATATTTTTTCGTCCTTTTGTTGAAAAGCATAGTTTTTCAGCAATAACTCAAAGACGGTATACTCGATCATGTTGAAAATCATTTTAGTAGAAAGTACCTATGTATTTATTCAGCGTTCATTTTGTGATTTTTTTTTTCATATTTCTGGTCAAACGCTTTAAAAATTAAAGGAAGGAAGGTAGGGACACAATGTTTGCATCTTTCGGAGCGATTAATTCCGGAAATATTCACATACTCAAAAAAGTTTTTAAGAAACCTTAAAATGCTTTTGAATAACCTGTCAACTAATGTGCCACACGTAGATGTTTGTTATTTTTTTTTCTGTTAGTGTGGTGTGCCCCCCTAAAAATATTTATTTTTGCTATTTAACTATTGAACTAATTAGCGGCTCATACAAGTCACCATAAATTTAATCCATATACAGACAGTACCTAGTTTTTGAGTAAAATGCTTGTGACATATGGACGGACAGACGGAGACGGACGGACAGGACGAAACAACAAGGTTTCCGTTTTTGCCCTTTTGGCTACGGAATCCTAAAAATCGATAACAATTGAATGATTTCTTCATTATTTTCTGCTATTCTTCTACATACATAGTCACTGTTTCTCGTCTGTCTGTTCTCCTCTAACTTAGGTACTATATCTATGGCAAAGCTTATATTGTCATATTGTGATTGTCTGAATACTGCGCTGAGGATTCGTAAACTATTCCTTTTTCATTTTGATTATAAGTATTCCGATATAGGAAAATTATATATTTCGTATTTATTTTGTATTGTACCCTACCTGCTTAGGAACAGAATTTAGTACAATTGTGTAGTCATTACAGATAATGAACAGGTTGTTTATTGTTGCTTTTACTTACAACTAATAAATAAACGTTAAATTGCGCTGGAAAGAATACGTCAAAAAGAAAAGAGAGGAGTTAAATTTACGGTATCGGAAAATGTACTGGTTGCTTGGGCTGCACTCCCCTTTGTCAGTACAAAACAAAGTTATAATATACATATAAACAGGTAATGCCAGTACGGACTTACGGTATTCAGCTGTGGGGCTGTACTACTCAGAACAATCGGCGGATAATTTAAAGGTTTCAAAATACGGTACTAATGCACCCTGGTACATTAGAAATTGTGATCTCCATCGGGATCTCAACATGGACAGCGTTAGATATAACCATACAGAAGTTTGCTGAAGTGAATGTTGAGGCGATCTAGCTCATCGACAACAACGATCGAGTGAGAAGACATAAACGCACAAACATTTGAGTTAGTGTAGTGAATAAATGAATATAGGCGAAAAAATCGGGCAAGAGCATGTCGGACCATGCTCAGTGTAGGGTTCCGCAGCCTTGAATAATTACATCAGCAAAAGAGCGTATGTTCATGGCACTTACGCCCTTTTGTTTAGAAATATAATTCTTAAGCCATAACTCAATGACGGTATATCCGATCATGTCCGAAATAATTTTAATTTAAAGTATTTGTTAAGCGCTACTTTTGTGATTTATTTTCATAAATGTTGATAAACTTTCGCGATTATTACACATTATGAAAATATATATATATATTACGGGTCTTAATCGCGTGAATAATTTAAGGTAAAATACCTTGTTTACTGCCCGATGTTTCGACCGTATTGCAACGGCCGTGGTCACAGGTAGACTGCCACGGGTGACACACGGTTCAAAAGTTAAGGGACCCTTAACTTTTGAACCGTACCCCGTTGCAATACGGTCGTAAATTAATAAGACGTGGCAGTGCGGGGGACAATTTATGCAACTTTTGGAGCGATTATTTCCAAAAATATTCACTCAATCAAAAAAGTTTTTAAGAAACCTTAAAATGTATTTAAAATACCTGTCGAATGATGTGCCACACGTTGTTTGCTAAAAAAAAAGCAAATTTTATCAATATTCATTAAATAGTCTTTGAGTAAAATGCCTGTGACATACGGACAGACAGACGGACATGATGAAACTATAAGGGTTCCATTTTTGCCATTTTGACTACGGAACCCTAAAAAGTGTTGTGACAAGTGTACTAAGATGTAAGAACACATTAACAAATTGTCTTGGCCTTAGCAAAAACTAAGAAAAATGTTAATGAACACATTTTTACAGCAAATTAAGTTAGAATAAAATGACTTATTCTTATTAGTCAATAGGCTAGATAGTAATATAAATAAGGTACTGTAATAAAGTGCCTACTTTATTAAACTTTTATGAAAGATACTTATCGTATAAATTTTATGGATGAACTCTCGATATTATCCCTATTATGATTTGACCATCTTGTTGCTGCCATATCAAATCCTTTGTGCTACATGTTTGTACTACGCAAACACCAATTTTGTTCGTGCAACGTTTATCGAATCAGATAATGGCGACGATCCCCTTCAGTCCATTGTGCCTAATAGATAAATAGTGCAATATGTATCACGTATCAACTTTTTCCCCGACTGTAAGGAAGGGTTATGTTTTTCGCGGGCATCTTATATGTATGTGTGTAATATTATTTATTACCCCATATCTCACAAACCACTGAACGGATTTATACAATTAAGACGTCGTTAGATTTGTATTGACCGCCCAAGTGTTCTTAGATAGGTGACGTTTGAAAAAAACAAATATGGCGGCTGTGAGATGTCAAAATAAAGCGGTGTAAAAAAAAAATTGTTTTGAATTCTGCAATATGGGTATCAAATTAAAGGGCTCATCTTAAGCATTTCAAAAAGGAAATGATTATGCCTGTAATTCTAAAAGTTAGTTAGCAACCATTCTTTTTTCAATTTTAATACTTGACAATAGCTGTGATAAAAGTTAGTTGTTACATCCTACAATTTACACAAAAGTAATAAATAAAAAATAAATTTTAAAAATAAAAAAATCTGCCTGCGCAAAAAAGATGAAAACAAGATCCCCTACATAATTATATCATTTCATGCAGTCGGAGGCATTAATGAATCTCGATGAACTTAGTAAGTGCCTCCGACTGCATGAAATTATATAATTATGTAGGGGATCTTGTTTCCATCTTTTTTGTGCAGGCGGATTTTTTTTATTTTTAAAATTATTTTTTTAGGGGTTTTTTTTGCATATAATATTGTTTGGACAGCGGTGGGCCGTGATAAGTTTTTTCTGTATTCATGCTTTTGAGTTAAAAAGACACGAATAAACCTTTTAAATGCTTACAACACTTTTCTATCAAAGCCAACTGCTTCGATAGAAAAGTGTTGTTATAGCCATTATTAGCATATGAACTGTCAAGCAATTTCATCCAAATTCATCATTTAATTCATTGTCGCCCAATGAATATGGGTGACATTTATTTTATTTGTATAAGCACCTACCTAAATTGCCAAAGCACATTATTTACTTTATGGCCTGACATCGATCTGTCACCAGAGCTGCTGTAACACGATATGTGTACATTGTAATTAAAACATCGTCACCCGTAATTAAAAGTGCAATGTTCTACTAACAAAAGCAATAAATCTTACATGTTTTGTCAACAATTTGCTTCATTGTGAAGATGCAAGGAAGTTATAAAAAATTGTTTATATCGTCCTAGAGATCGATGATGTAAGATGTTCGACAAACTCTTTGTAAACTTCAAAAGTCTACATGAATCACCATACGAAAATTACACCAATGATAATATATGTTTGAACAACAGTTTCAATAGAAAAACAAACTACCTATCGTATTTGGGAAGCAATCACCGTACTCGATAGATATGAATCTAAGTTTATTGTAGCTGCTCGAACACCGCTTAGGTCTGAGATGTGCAGATAAATGTTACAATTTACCGATAGTTTACTGTAAAAGCGCAGATAAAACGTTCCTACACAACTATTCCAATCTTTGTTATTGGTGACTTACATATTTAAATTGCTGTAAGAAGTACTTAAAATTAATTAATATTTGGTAGTCAACGTGTAATAACAGTCAAGAAAATCAAATCCAATTACGAAGATTGCGTCAACTTCAGACTTAAACGCTAACACAAATGTTAGAAGTAGAAGTCATACTATTTTGGTTATCTGTCGCCCAGTTTCGCACAGTAGGTACTTATTTAAGAATTAAGCACATTACTATGTAAATAGCTAATAAATATGTAAATATCACATAAATGTGTAGTGTAAGGAAATTGTAATTAATAGGACCGCTAGAAATAGGTGGAATCTTGAATAATTTTGGAATACTTAGGTTTCGGTAGATACATTTCGTATGTGGTGAAAGCCAACCCGTTTAGGTTTATGGCCTTGGCCTGTATTATTAAAAGTGACCACTTAATATAGATGCTAAATTCTGTGTTTTTCTTCCCTACTACGAATAAATCTAAAATCAACAAACAAACTTTACAAATCCGTTTGCATTAACCATTGACTGCCTCTGTGGCGCGGTGGGATTGTGTCCGACTGCTACGCAAGAGGTCGTGGGTTCGATCCCCACCCAGGATAAAACTTTGTGTGATGGTTTGTGTCTGGGTGTTATTTATCTATAATATGTATGTATTTAGAAATATATAAGTATGTTTATCAGTTGTCTGGTTTCCATAGTACAAGCTCTGCTTAGTTTGGGATCAGATAGCGTTGTGTGAGTTGTCCCAAGATATTATTATTATTGACAAATTGATAAATATTTTAACCACAATCAATATTACAGATTGTTCCCGTCTCTCAGCTAGCCAGCTAGCCAATAGTGGGAGTAATTTCATTTTATTCTAGAGTTTTAAGACTGTTGGTGTTACCTACGAAGATACAGCTCCTATGAAGGTACACTTCTTCCAAGCTTTACTACGAGTAGGTATATACAAAGTGCCGATTTAGTATATAGTAATACATTTTTCAAACTAAACTGTTAAGTCTCTGATATAGACTGACATAGATAAATTCCTTTATTTATTAGAGCAAAATGCTTCAGTAAAGATAATAAAAACGATTGTGGAACTAAATCACGTTGATACGATGATGGTATAGCGTGTGCGTCGGCGTAGCTAATACCAGATGCAATTTATCTTCTTGTTGAGACATCTCGTAGCTAAATGGGAATCTAACAAGTCCGAACCGGGATCCGAGCCATTGCAGTACTTACTATTGTAATATATACAAGTTATTGTAGTTTAAAATATTTAAGCACCCTATTCATTATAAGTGATAGAATATTGCATAACGAATCACGATCTCCAAACTCAAATATATTTAAGATTCCATAATTCGGTGGAACAAATACTTAGTGGGAAAGTCGCAAAACAGTGACGACACGGAGCTGCCCAGTACTGGCAATGTGAAGGTCGAAACGTTCACTATTGGCCTTAGCAACTTGGCGGTAATCTCACGTAATTACAAAACACATAGTCTTCAAAAATGATGTCACTTCATTTTGTCAGCAATATTCAAAACAATACTCAAGCTTAGCTTAAGTGAACTGATACATATATCAGTGTCAACGACTCAGGCGCAAATTTTCCAATTATCACCGTTTTTGGCAAGTATAGCAGAATAATGAGGCAAGTAAGATGTTCTTGGTTTCCGATTGATTTTTGACCGTATTCTTTATTAAGTAGAGCAGAATGATGATGCAGAAGTAAGATGTTCTTGGTTCCTGGTTGATTTTTGACCGTATTCTTTAATAAGTAGAGCAGAATGATGATGCAGAAGTAAGATGTTCTTGGTTCCTGGTTGATTTTTGACCGTATTCTTTAATAAGTAGAGCAGAATGATGATGCAGAAGTAAGATGTTCTTGGTTCCTGGTTGATTTTTGACCGTATTCTTTAATTAACCGGTGCCACGCGGAAACGGCGATGATAATGTTTTTCGAGCGTGTGTATGTATGTCAGTATGTCTATCTTTATTACCTCCTGCTGTAGCTCAAACAACTTCACGATATCTCCATCTTCGCTGAATAAAGACAATATTCCTTGCCAACCTTTGCTCTCCTGTACCCACATGATGGTAGGTAATATCAATTTGCATAAAAGTGAAGATCTAATGTCTAGAAATCAATTACTACGAAAAAGTCACTCAAATAGTAAGTCAAACAATTATATTTTTAAAGTATCTTTCATACTATAATGGTACAGTGTCGTAATAATAAAGTGAGGTGAAGATATCAGACATGCTTCATTCTCACAATATATCATACCTACATACCTATAATATCTTCGAGCATTTGTCTGCAAACAGTACATGACATCGATTGAAGTGCAATAGAATAGAGTAATAGAGTTAGTCGGTGAGAAGGCGTGGTATGGCTTTGGTGTTTGTGCGATAAGGAACATGATTTCTATTATGTATTTGTAAAATAACCTTTATAAATTCAAAATAATATGCATGTATTAGATCCGATGATCCGGAGAGAGGTTTGACCAACACTGTCTGTTTAGCATATGCTTAGCTTAATGTGACTTTTTGTAAAACAGTTCAATGACTTTGATAGTAGCGTCGGTTAACATTACAAGCATACACGTCAGAATAACACATAAGCTGTATTTTACAACGGAGCCATCGACAATAGGTAGTGGTTATTAAATAATAGAGGTGTATGATCTCTAAAGCTTTCAAGTATATAGTGCATAATAATAGGTATAGCCTTCGATAATCGATGCATCAAATACAACGCATCATTCAAACGTAGGTATTTCGCGATGTCCAAGTGTTCAATATTCCCGCGGGCATCGTTTGCAGTTAATATTCGATTTACGTCACTACTTCCTACTAAAATATCTACATATTAACAAGAAAGCGGCCTTGTTCGATTTGCAATTTCAATGTCAACCGATCAATGGCTGAAGTATATCTATGCTAAATGTTGATAACCTTAACCAATATCTATTGGATATTGTAAATATACTTATCGCATTCAGTTAACGTTTTTACAGAACTTTTTATTAACGTGCGAACATCAAAAAACTTCGTTCGTTATTCATATCAGGTATAAAAAGAGGGGATTGAATTGAAATGTATATTGTGTACACTAGGCACTAAATTTAAAAAGCATTATGACATACGTGTACAAAAAACAAACAAGAGAACTAGTCTAATATAGTTCCTTTATTATAATTACAAAAAGTAGTCCGTGAATATTTTTTGTTTGCAATTAATTACAAAATATAAACAGTTTATCATTTGCATAATTTTACGAAGCTTTGTTTAATTATAAATACCGACCCGCCCCGGTCTCGCACGGGTGCAATTTAACTGACAAACTGGCCGTAAACCCTAGACCGTGTTTTTCGAAATTTCATACAAAACCACCATCTAAATTTCCGCTTTTCTAATGGTGTACCCTTGTCCAGACAATTACAAACATAACAAAAAAATGGCAAATTGGCGGAGCTGTTCATCATAGGAGAACGGTGCGATGTGACAATTGATTTTTATTTATATAGATTGACTGGCAATTTGTTTGCCATTATTATTTCAAATCTTGCAGAAGGAAGACGACATGAAACTATCAAGTGACAATATGAGTGAACAAAGGAGGGTTGAGTCACAGAAGCACTTATGGAAAATAGTTGCCTTCAATAAATAAACGATCGTCTATAAACTTCGCGGTTTATGTCGCTACCGTAAAATACACATTAACAATCCATAGTCGTAATTATTCGAATGCAGTATATGACAGACTTGTTATTATTGACTTTCGACGCTTCGCATAAGCATGAACTAGTTTGTAGCAACGTTTACATAATGCAAATGTACTAATAAAAAAATAATATTTAAAAATAAAAAACCCGACTGTGCAAAAAAGATGCAAACAAGATCCCCTACATGTGTATTTCTTTTATTTAATACTGTTTAGTGATTGTAGGATGTAACCGATATAATTACGATTAGCCCTTTAATTTGATACCCATATTGCAGTATTCAAAAAAAAATTTTTGGAAATAATCGTTCCGAAAGTTGCGTAATTGTGTCTCCCCCCCCCCCCCCCTTATCTTTTGAACCATGTGACCAAAAAAATATGAAAAAGATCACAAAGGTAGCGCTTAATAAATACTTTAAACTAAAAATATTCCGGACATGATCGAATATACCGTCATCAAGTTATGGTAGAAAACCTGCAACCAAAGGGCGTAAGTGCCATGAACATACGCTCTTCTGCTGATGCAATTATTCAAGGCTGCAGAACCCTATACATACTGAGCATGGTCCTACATGTTTTTGCCCGCTTTTTTCAAACGTCACAACTAAATCCGTCTTGTGGTTTGAAAGATATGAAGTAATTAAGAATATTATATATACATACAAGACACGCGCGAAAATCATAACCCTTCCTTGCAGCTGGTAAAAAGCGACTAGCATAAAATATTGTTAGCCATCTTACTGGCATAAAAGTAGTCATATTTTTTAAAATCTGCAATTAATTTGTATTGGCAATATTTCAAACAGCTGTTTTAAGTTGTACTATTATAACATAAACATTTTGATAATAATGATAATATTTATGGGAGCAAATGTTGATACAAAATATTTGTTCGGCAAAATGCCTAGCAAACCGATGACCGTGGGCGCATTGACAGTGCACTGCCGCGGCTCGATTTAGTTGTTGCCGATTGTTCAATCAAGGACACTAAATGTAATAGGTGTTTTTGTAGGGAGGGAAATGAATTAAGTATATTTTTAACTCCTCCAATTTTACTTCTGATTCAATTCTTTGGCTTTCCTACTTATTTTCCATTACTTCTTCTTGAGGAGTCAGATATAACAGTTTTTGTATTCGAATGCAAGCATCATAATTTCATTGGCGACTGGCGTAGAGCAGAATTTTCACGGGTCACTGGTAGGGATCAGAAAAAGAAAGAAAAAATATTTATTTGTCTCAGATAATATAACACACAAGCTAACCCGCGCAACATCGTCTATATAAATTTTCCCCGTTTTAGCAACATTTTTCATTGATGCTCCGCACTTGTATGTCATAAGCTCGATAAATGGGCTATCCATTACTAAAGTAATTTTTCAATTCGAACCAGTAGTTCCTGAGATTATTGCGTTTAAACAAACAAACAAACATTGTGTAAATTTGGAAAATCTGCGACGGATAGGTCTAACCAAACGACACCACAGCGCTGTTTTTGAGTGTGAACCTCAAAGGATAGTACGGTAAGTAATGGTAAATGAACCTAACTAATAGACTAAATAAATTTAAAAAAAAATAGTAGCCATTGCTTTTTTCATTTCAGTTCATTTTATTGACATACGGGAAACCTGGACTTCAGGATAGGTACAACAGTCTATGTACAATGTTTGTGTAAAATATTTAAGAGGTTTAGTTGTCATGATTGTGTACACGTGCACGGACACATCACAACATCAACAACATTACATCATACGGTAACGTAAAGGAGGCAAAAAAGGGCCAACTTTTAACATCAGGGGATCATCAAGCTTTATAATATTAACATTTATATGAATACAACACATAAGTTATGAAACATGTGAGAATGTGGCAGCAAATACAATTGTTATCACCTATCGAGATTTGGCAAGGACGTGTAAATTAAACATTCTAAAGAACAATGAGTACACACAGCACTGATTCGATTTATCAAACAGTTTAGGAGAATAAGTAAATTTGTCGAGTCGTTCAGACGTCTCGTCTGGACAGTTTCTGTACTAAGGAATACTTGTTCTTTGTTTTTGCTTTGGTTAAAACTTATTGGAGCGACATCTAGCCCAGACCTAAACCCACTAGGTACGTAATGGTATATATTGCAGAGAACGAATCCTCAAAAACCTCACTATGGTTGACGCAACGTTGAGCTGCACAGGCAGGTAACCATTTCGCCACCAATTTCAATTCACAGGATTGCAAGCCGTTTTCAGCGTTTTTAGGGTTCCGTAGCTAATGTAGCAAAACGGAACCCTTAGTTTCGCCATGACAGTCCGTCTGTCGATCTATCTGTTTAGCTCAAAGACCTTTAGTACTAGAAAGCTGTAATATGGCATGGATATATGTAGGTAGGTACATATTAGTCAAAGCCTACAAAGTGTACTACTTGAAAAACTTGATAAAAAGTTTAAGTAAGTATAGTAGGTACGTAAAGTGTGAATAAAGTTGTGAATATCACTTTTCGATTTAGAGATCCGTTTGTGAAATATTAAGTCTTAAAGTGCAAATTTTTGTTATAGTCAAATACCCCTTGCCAGTTAAACGGTTGTTTTTAGAGATATGTGAAAATTTAGGGTACCTAGTAGTACAATATGTAATGAAATTGAAAGAAAAAGACTATCACAGCAAAGTAGGATTTACAAGTTTACGAGTAACAGCAGACCGAGTGAGAAGTAACAAAATGTTCGTACAAATTCCATTGAAAAATACTTATACGTCGACTACAATATATACTTAGGTATACAACGACATTATTAGTAGTATGAAACAAAAATAACAGAAAACCCACTTCTTATACCCCATTATTGTGCTAGGTAGCTACAGAACCCTAAATTGTGCGTGGGCCGACATGCACTTGCCCAGTTTTCTTTCTGCTTGAGTAGCTAAGATTCGTAATAAATTGGAAGTCGCTGAAATTTCTTGCTATATCTTATAATTTAACTGTTGAAATATAGTATCATTACAACAACATAGCGTATTGTTTTTATGTTCTTGTCTAAACATTGTTTTAAATTTAATCGCTCCAGAACAGCTATATAATTTTATATTCCACAACCATACGTGGTCGGTGATGTATTAATACGCGTTTATCCTTCATGAACATGACACAATAAACTGTAATAAATACAATCTAATATTATTATATTACGTGGAAAATGAGATAATATATATTTAGAGGATTTACGCATTATGTCACGTCTTGTACGATCTGTCCTATCCAATAAGTGATTGACTGAATGAAACGGCCGCATTATTTTAAAAATTATAAATAACGGTTACTATACTATACCTACTACAATTTAAAATTATTGATCGAATCATCACAGTATTATAGATTTATTTAAACAAACACATGAGATCTTCTTGTACTTTTTACTTCACTTTAAAATTTAAAAGCAAACAGAGACAGCGAATCTGTTTGCTTTTGTATTGTCTTTAATGTTTCACATTTTCTGAATTTATGATACCTTAGGGAAGAAAGGCGGAGATCTTAGTCTATTGGTTACTTTTAAAGGCTAAGTAGAAAACAAGTGCGAGTTGGACTCGCCCACTGATTGTTCCATACAAAGGACCTTGAGCAGATATGTGACGTTTGTACAACAGCTGCTTTCACAATTTTTAATAAAATACGATTATTCTCAAAGCCGCCGATATTATTTGAAAGATAATTTAATGCTCTGCAATTTCCGAAAGATTTCATTATGTCACATAAACGTTTTATTTTTCTTGGATAAATATAAACAAAATCACAATGAGGTATTTCACAGTACCTAATGCCTATAAATAATGGTGAAGTATATGCAGATTGTATCATTTCAAGTATTTTTACTTACCTTCATGTTTAATTAATTTATTTAAAAAAACACCTATTAGAAACGATGCACATGTCATGACATATCACAAGACAAATTTTTTGACGAACTTCTTGTTATGAAGAAATGATTGCAAATTCTCTTTGGTATTCTATATATCCATTGACGTATAGGCCTGGACCGCGCCATCCCTTTCAATTGAAAAGTAATTATTGACTGCAAAGTGTAAAAGAAATAAAAAAAAACTCGTGCGGCTCTGCCTCTTTGTCCACAAAGTAGCGTTCTTTTCTATGACAATAACAGCTAGTGTTAAAATGTTAGATAATAAAATATTCCTCGTTTATCGTATGTGGCGATAAACGAGGCGTGAAAGTTATTTTTTAACTATTTAATCTTCAATAGTGATTAATTTTACGATTATGTGGTAAGTACATCAACTTTATCACTAACGAATTTTCACAGTAATTGTAAATCGTTGACATATTATTTGACATTGCTTGTGCTTCAAGTAAGTATCTTATTATTTTTTTACTTTACATGTAATCCGTGCGTAAAAAGAGAAATAGAGCTTATTATTATTATTGAAGTTAATAAAATGTTATATGACGGTGTCAGTTCTGTACATGGCAATTTTTGAAGCAGGCAAACCGCCCTCGTAAAGTGCTCAACCTCTTTTTGGTACAGTCAGCCAAAAATATGGTCTATCACACTACGGTTGAAATTCAATTGCACGTCTTACGGCCGGTCTCAATAATGTAACTATCGATGGATTTGGCTACTAGAGGTATATATTTGACATAAGCTCCATACAAAATATGTCAAAATTCTACCTCTAGTAGCCAAATCCATCGATAGTTACATTATTGAGACCGGCCGTTAAACAACAGGGTTAATTTTCCTTCGCAATATTAATCTGACAGTTACTAATGACAAACGTTATTTTGGCTACAAAGGAAGCTTTTTCAAAACTGGTAGACCACTTTCTTGGCCGACTATACATACCTACTATAAATAGTTCAGGAATCGAGTCTCGCAGTTTTTAAAATAAAAGACCGTATCTTTTTTTACCTTAACTTAGAATTCACAGCTTCAAAGGACTGCAGACCTGAGTATACGGTTTTAATTTCAACTCGAAACCTCCTCGCTATCTCAAGATTAAGGGTATCTCTTGACAGACAACTGGACTGTCGGACGAATGGATGGACACAAAGTGATCCTATAAGGGTTCCGATTTTCCTTTTAAGGTACGGAACCCTAAAAACAACAAACCGACTGGTCAACGGAAGTTCACCAGAATTCAAAGGGATTTGTGTTCATGAGTGGAAGTTATATTTTTATGAAACTACGGGACACAACTTGAGGAGCCCAAAGCACACTTTGCGTCAGATAAATACCTACGCACAGTGGTCAGGTAGAAGTCCCCAAACGATCGAAACATCTTTCTTCGGAAGAAGGAGTTTTCCTCGAAAGACAATAAACAGAATCCAAATACTTCACATTAAATCTGTCAAACAAACGAGTTATTACGGTTATAGGCTACAATACCTATTTTTATCTTGCAGATAAATTACAATAAAATAATGATGACATCAATGTAAGCAAAATTACACTCAATCGAGCTTGTTAAGACCGTATCCTCGGAGCACGGCGTATAGTTTATTAACTGAATTGAATTTCAATAGACAATTGCGAATCACACGGAAAACATTATCTGCAATCAAATGGGACGCGGCAGTCAGACATTGTGCGACGCAACGGTCATGTGATAAAAGAGACAGAACTATCATATTCAGTGCGTTGAAATATGATTTCATAAAAAAATTGGTTGTCTATAAAGTCGGTTTATGGAAGATTATTTTACGTGATAACGTCATAAGAAAACATTGATGACATATCGTCATTCACGTACCAATCAATAACGTTGGTTCTAATCATGTCATGTCGCTGCAATCCCCATTCGCTGTTGGTTAGCAACCAATCAATACCGTGATTTTTTTAGACACTTTTCGTACGTTCGTGCACCTGGTCATCGATTTATCGTTAAGACGTTATAACGTCAAAAAGATATTGAGCCAATATAATGAAATTCAAACACTTTATTTTAATTTCAAACAAAGCTATTCACTCGCCGAATTATGCTTGCTTGGTCAAAGCAAATTGACAGCATATTCATAGCAAAATAGATAACTAGTTAAAGCGTGTCAAATTATGCCGAATATCTATACGGGCGAATATTCGAAATAATTTGACATGCTTTAGCGAACACAATGACTGTTACATACATTGTCTCCGTTATGTTACTAATTTGAAATATAAATGCTAGATCTTTAAGTTTGACAACAGGTTTTGAAACCTAACGAAATTCTAATAATTTTCGAGACTGCGATATTAAAAACCAATTTCTTCAAATCATTTCAATTTCATAAATTTGTGATTGATATTCTCTAATATCAGTTGTTTTTTGTTAGTTGCCATCACAAATGACACGGTAGGGTATCCAATTCAAGAGAATTTAGTGCCTATCGACCACAATGACTCCCATTGTGATGGCAGTGATGAGGCCGGAATATTGATGCTGAGCTCAGTTCTCGAAATATTGGTTCTATTTCATAGGTGGTTTAATAATATAACAAAGAACTATTGACATTTTCAATTCGTAACTTATATCCATCAAGATTTGTAGCACTAGCGCGTTAAACATTTTTAAAGCGCTTCAGGATCCAAGGACCAAAAAAAGTGCACTACGCCGCTAAAGAAGTTTTCGCATAAAGTTGTCCAAACCAAACCAAAATCAATGACTATACGGTGAAGCCACTGGCAAAAGCTAACAACTCAACATTTAAACAAAATTATAATTATATTTAGGACTTCGTTTTTGTTTGGCAACGGGCAAGCTAACCGTAGTATTTAATAATTTGTGAAGGAAAAATAAACGTGTAATTACTGTGATTAATAAACATACAAACTAGTAAAGGAATACGTGGGATGGTATAATTGACATAATTTGCCCACGCGCCCTGCTAAATAAGTATTTTTGTTTGTCAGCTTCAACTACTTTATCACCTTTTAGCGATAGCTAATGTTAGCCTCGTAGATTTATCAATTCTCTCTTAATGGTAATAAGCCAAAAATTGTTCTGCTTATAGTTCATTTCGTACATTTACCAATATTCATTAGGTAAATCTTAGCCTACCTCAAACCTATTTATCTATAAAGATACCTCAAATAGGTTTGGGAGGAGTTAAATGTTGAAAAAGGATATCATAATAACTGGTTCGACGCATCATCGTCACGTACTCGTGATAATTTTTGTTAAAAAAAACTAAAATGTGTCATAACTGGCACTCGGCGACTGCTACAAGCGGTAAATCTTAAAACGACTGTCGTTTGTAAGATTTACCGGTAAAACCTAAGATTAATTAAGATATGGGCTTTTACAGGAAGATATCAAACATAGATAGATTGACATCACATGATGCACAACCCATATAAACGTTTGAACTCCTAGGTAAGTCAACTTGATTAAATTATGTGACATAACGATATAGATATACATTAACCTTCTTCCCACGCATTCTCAAGATATTATGCACATTGAAACCATACTACATGACGTGATTTGAATAAAACCCACGTTTGGGAATCGAAATTTATACCTAAGTTTAAAGTAAATGAAAACTATTTAAACAAAGCATATCTTATATATACAATACAAAAAAGTAAAAACATAAAAATAAGATTTCGAATTAAAATATATAGGTAAGACAATGAACTAACTAAGCGTCACTTTTCCCCGTTTTTGCAACATTTTTCATTATTGCACTGCTCCTATTGGTCGTAGCGTGATGTTATATAGCCAACACAAAAATAATTCAAACAAACAAAGAAACAAACTTTTCAGCTTTATAACATTAGTATAGATAGAAGGACATAAAGTATCTAAGTACAGCTGTCGCGTCGCAGTTATACAAAATACAAGTAATTATGCTGACTCGCGCAGTACCGTTACCTATTCGCTTTCTTTTCTGTCGAGTGCTGAGGCGCGTGCGTTGTGGAGAAATTCATGATCCAATCGTATGCGGAACGATTTCGCGGAAGATCAACACAGCAAATGAAGGAACTATAACATTTAAAATGCCTATACTATGCTACTAATGCGCAGAACGTACATTTTAGCGAGCACTATACCAAAACATGTAATTTTTAACATAGAAATGTAGCAAATTCGCAAAAAAATATATAATTGCGACTACTAAGTGTGATAGGGGTTGTCGTGAGGTGAAACAAAGCCCGATTATAAAGAATAGAATAAATACTATAATTATAAAAAAATGTGACTATTTAGTTTATTTAGTTAGTTAAACCGCTGTACGAAGAACGTGCGAAAATTACTGATTTCTAGCTGAAAACAAGCAAGAAATAGTTTACACTATTTTTATTTGAAAAGATTCAATGTTACACCCATAGTGTTTATTAAAAATAGCATTGCCTATTGCGATACATTAGATTATATGATTTAGTTAATCTAAATGCCAGAAACATAACAAAGTGAAAAAGAAAGTGAGATAAAAAGTGATTGGGAACATAGACGCAAATATGTACACGAACAATGGCTCAAGTGAAGTTGAAAGTTAAATGTTCCATAGCGACATTATTAATGGAGTGAGAGTTATTGTTTACTCACAGAAAATCGTTTCCAACTAAAGATTATTGTGTGTTTCACTGCACAAATGGTGTGATATTGATTTCTAGAATGAATCATTCACTGGAGATGTGATTCAGTATGGTCAAGTTAACAGTAACATCTGGGTATTGCTCTGCACTATTGATACACATCCTCAAACTATTATTCAGATTTGAAGCGCTTGTGAATAAGGCAACGTTGGGGGGAAGCATAGATAATTGTGCCTGACCTTGTCAAAAAGTAAATCTGTAGCGTAGCCGTCAAAAACAGATACCTGCATATCTACGGGTTCATTAGGAGATACAATCGATGTCTAAAATATAGTTTTTAGAGGGCCTTAAGATTGATATTGTATTTAATGACAAAACTATGAAAAATTATAAGGTACAAATAAAATAAATAAGAACTGAAGGAATATAAGTAGGTACATAGACATACAATACATTAACATGTCAAACCTATAATAGCCTGCTAATTATACCAATTCAACAGAACTACGGCAACATTTTCGTAATATGTGTTTACATTTTCATGGATTCACCAAAAAGGTCATGTTTTAACCGATCATATTAATCTTATCAGAATGTCATGTCGATCCAGGGTTTACGTTGTAGTAACTTTATTTTAACCTATATTTACTTCCTGATATAATGAAATATAATAACTTCTTACGTTTGCAAGGAAAATTAAAAATGTTGAAAAATGCATATGAATATAATAATTCCTATTATGGAAATAATGTACGTAATTAAAATGATCATATGATATTTTAATAAGACTATCGCGAGCGTCGAGCGGTCAGCCGTCATGAACAAGTCCATGTATAATTTAAGGTTGAGGAGAACAACTACTAAAACTTTAAAACGAGTTGTTTGTACTACTGAAGTAGTTATCAGTAGGAAGTGACAGGCCAGTCGAGGAGATCTCGGCCGGCCTCGCGTCGCAGCACAAAGTCGCACCCGCGGGCAAAAACTACTAGCCCGTGCCTCGTGAGACTTATTGTGCCCCGTGGTTTAAAACCGGATGCTAGGTAACCTTCGTCACTTCAGGGACTTGGAACTAGTTCCGACAATTACAATAGAGATTATGTTATAAATGTAACAATGACAATAGTACTTCGCAACAAGGTTTTAGGTGAAATCGGCACTGCTACTGAACTAATTTATGAATTTTATTGTGAAGTAGTATTTTAATATGAGATGGTTGGCGTTTATGCGTTGTTCGCTTGTCAAATAGAGGATTTTATACAAATTCTTGAGTCTGTGAATGATCAATTTGCATATATAGTTGAGTTAATATTTTTGTCCAACATTGGAGTTGCGCCAATATATTTTCTCTTGACAGCTGACACGTCGCGACAGAGTGCACCTCCATGTTCTTCAAATATTCGAAGTGTGTCTTCTGAAGGTCGTGCTCCGTAACAAAATCAGTTAGTACCAATAACGTAGAGCTCATAAACATAAGCGTCAATATAAATTTTATTAGTTTGCCCCGGTGCCGGTGTCGCCGCAGGATCGAAAGACCTTCGTCGACCATTCAGCTCGTTAATATCCCAACATAGCGTTTGTCATTTAAAGACCAATTTTAACAATTTGAACAATAAAGCAAGTACCTAATTCATACAGATTCTTGCGACAATTCTTAATTTGGGCCATGATTCAATCTAAGTTTCAATTAAAAAAGATTAGTTTACTCTTCTCTCCATTGCAGAAAATGTGATAAGATAAAATTATTACGATTGGAAAATGTTACAAGTACATACAGCTGTTTAACGAAAGTGGAACAACTTGAATAAACGGACACACCGTCTATGGAGTGTAGAAATAGAGATTTATTTAAAGCCTAATAGACAGTCAGAAATACAAGGCATTAAGGGTTTTGGTGGATAAATGGTTTAATACTGCAATACCTATTTAATATATTTCAGTAATAAACCATTAATCCTGAAGTAAAAAATACGGTCAATGTGGACGTGCTTTCCATATATGCAATCAACCATTAATGAGAAACACTACTTTACTATAATAGTAGTAGAACGTCACATTCGGAAAGTTAACAATACCTAGGTATTGCTAACTTTCCGAATACGACGCAAGATAAGGACATTTTTTGTTGTTTTTGGTATTAATTACTCTCGATATTCATTGCTAGACCTTGACATTTACTTATTTGAATGTTTTATACTATTTTCGATCCCCATACCTACTACAATATCAGAAACAAATTTGGCTACATGCAATAAGCATACGTATCTAGTTTCTACAGTAATGTATTTTGTTATGTTTAAAAGCGAAACGGAAAAAACGGTTACAGGTAACCCGGACACGTTCGCTGGGGTAAACTTAACACGCTATCAGTATCGATTGACATTGACCGTGCATCGTGATTCGTGGTCGGTCACCATTCACTTGCCGCCCGCGACCATTGTCATTAATATTCTACGACTACAAATGCATAATGATGTTGACCGTTTTATATAAACTAGTTGCTACAAAAACAGTAAGCGCTGACGAATGTGGTGTGAAAACTTGAAGACAATTTTAACATTTTTTTGAATGACTATGCACCTCTGCATAGTCTTTCAAAAATGTTAATATTGTCTATTATACTATTGTGTATTATACTCATTTCTGTACATAATACGTTTTGTTATACGAGTAGCAAACTCTGTGACTTTAGCTAGTGAAAAGGGGTTTAAGTCCACTTTGTCAAAAATCAGTTAAGTACACAAAAATGATAATAAAACACGCTCTATCAATTGGTGTTTCAAGCCATTCAAATTATATAAGCAATAATGTTTAAATGATGAGCACCGTTTTCAGGGTTCCGTAGCCAAAATGACAAAAACGGAACCGTTTCGTCATGTCTGTCTGTCTGACCGTCCGTATGTCACAGGCATTTTACTCAAAAACTGCCTACTTAATGAATATTGATGAAATTTGGTGAAAAGGTGTCTTGTAGTTGCTGTTACTTAGTTTGATAGCTAAAAAATAAAAATAAATAAAAAAATCACTATTTTAGAGCATAATAAATACTTTAAACTAATATTATTTAGGACATGATTGGATATACCGTCATTGAGTTATGGCCAAGAAACCTCGTTTCTCAACAAATGGGCGTAAGTGCCATGAACATACGCTCTTTTGCTGATGCAATTATTCGAGGCTGCGACACTAAGCATGGTCCGACATGCTCTTGCCCGGTTTTTTTTCGCCTCCTGTAAAGTTTGAGTCCAATAGGGGTTCGAGTTTTAATTATTCAGGAAAACAGAAGCTTCGTCTAACGGATACTTTATATTTTTTAAATTGTGTTTTTGATATTTGTTCATGACTGACGGCCTACCCGAATTTGAAGTTTAGTATGACTAAAACTTTAGGTTAGTTATTTTTAGGGTTCCGTAGTAAACAACGAACACATAGCTTTGCTATGTCCGTCAATCCGTCTGTCTGTCTCCAGGTTAGCTGTAATTTAGTATGGATACCTATCTACCGATATATACCTGCATATTAGTTACGCAAAGTGGTAAAATTTAGAAAATCATTTTTTTTGGGGTAAGTACCTCCCCTACACGTTTGATTTTTTTCAGCACTCTTATTATTTTATTAGCCCTCCCTGCCTGATTTCAGAAATCTGAAAAATATCAAGTTAGTAATACACATAAAGGTATTAAAAGAAAAACTATCACAGCTGAGTTATTCTTTACAATCATCATCATCATCAGCCTATCGCAGTCTGTCACTTTGTTCTATCTTCGGCTTCTCGCATCCAGCTCCTGTCAGCCGTTTTGCGTAAATGCCTGCCTCTGTGGCGCGGTGGGATCGTATCCGACTGCTACGCAAGAGGTCGTGGGTTCGATC
The DNA here is from genome assembly GCA_945859575.2 of Herminia tarsipennalis. Classification (NCBI taxonomy): domain Eukaryota; kingdom Metazoa; phylum Arthropoda; class Insecta; order Lepidoptera; family Erebidae; genus Herminia; species Herminia tarsipennalis. The sequence goes on from OX243830.2 coordinate 18,633,520, forward strand.
CCCACCTAGGATAAAACTTTGTGTGATGAGCACGATGGTTTATTCTGTGTCTGGGTGTTATTTATCTATAATATGTATGTATTTAGAAATATATAAGTATGTTTATCAGCTGTCTGGTTTCCATAGTACAAGCTCTGCTTAGTTTGGGATCAGATAACGTTGTGTGAGTTGTCCCAAGATATTATTATTATTAATCATCACTCCACCTGGCCTGAGGGCGTGCTACACTACGTTTGCCGAGCCGCGGTTTACACTCAAGAACTCGTTTACCCCAACGGTTGTCGGTTCTTCGGCTAATACGGCCAGCCCACTGCCACTTCAGCTTGCTAATCCGGTGGGCTATGTCGATAACTTTTTATTCTTTACAAGTTTACAAGTAATAGCCGACCAAGTGAGAAGTAACCATAACTTTCGTACAAATTCCATTGAAAATTACTTATAGTAAGTATGAAACAAAAACTTCATTATTGTGATGGGAAACTACGGAACCCTAGATTGTGTATAGCCCGACGTGCAATTGACCGGTTTTTATTCCAAGCTCTATCCGAGTTTGATTTAAAGTTTTAAAATAATTAATATATTACACCATTTACCTATTTATTTAATTTGAATATGTATTATTTCCTTTTATTTATAAGTGAATATTTTAAATTGTGTTATTTTTTTTTTTGTAATTGTAATATAGATGTATCATTGTTTTTATTAAAAACAGAAACTATATTGGGTGGCTCAAAACTTAATATTAAATAGAATGTTTATGACATGCCCAAAATACTAATGTAAGTACATGCTAAGTTAAGGGTAATTGACGGGTCAGTCTCGATCTGAGGGTTGTTACAGTGAATAACGAGACAGTAACTAACTGATGACTGATGATATGAAGGTGGTTCTGAATTACGTTATTATTGTCTGCCATTCATAATATAGCGTGGCATAACACCGCCTTATAATCCTCAGGGTCTTGACATACTTACACAAATAGTATTTAAATATACAATTTTATTGTAATAAGAATATTTTTAATATTAACAATGCGAAACTTGAAGAGACGTTTCTGCTTGGACTAGCGTTGCTAGAACAACATTTAAGGTGAAGTTATTGGTCATACTTGTTACTTGTAGTTAAGAATCGGATAATAATTAATGATATTTCACTACATTTTTATCTTCCACTAGCTAATCCGCGCAACTTCGTCTGCGTAAATTTTCTCCGTTTTTGCAAACTTTTTAGTTGTAGTTGTTTTTTGATATCATGAAGGGGTAGGGATAGTTGTTCATATCATCAAACACAAAACATTCAAAGGTCTAATCAGGCCACATCATGAACAAATGGCATGACTCCATGATAATTATGGTCAGCGACATCATGAAGTGACCAATTCTATTATCTGGCCACAATATATACGCGGTATACAGAACCCAAATTATCTATAAATTCAGTAAGTAAGTAACAAACGTAAACAAGTTAAATAACATTATGAATAACACCTAGGTACTTCTGGTATTAGGTACTATTCGCATGGAATGGAATTTAAAAGAAAATGACGATGTAGAGTTTTATGATAGGTAGATGACATCATGATTTCGATAGGTAATTATTTAGTAATAAATGTGAGATATCTATTATGATAGGGCTTATTAATTATCAGTTTATTTATAAAATTTAAAATGTTTGATAAAGAAAGCATTTATAACGTATGATCTAATCAATTAACGATAGTAACTGTTTGACACACCCTGCAGTTCTACGTCACTGAAATAAGGAGGTTGAAGTTGACGGATTAAGTTAATGTCCGTCTCGATGGAGCCTCATCATAAAATCTCGCGATCATATTATTAGTAGGATATGACAGTCGTAGCTGATAAACTTCAGGAGAAACTTGCACCTGTCCTTCGTAATAAGAATATCATACATCTTTAGTCTAGGTAAGCTTTTTAACCATTAAATTCCTCACTTTACACTAGTTTATTGATGGATTATGGCTACATCTCACTCATACACGTGACAACTTCTTGTAATATTGACGCTCCGTAGACCGAAAAGATTAGACAATTCACACAATACTATTGTTTGTTAAAAACCTAAATAACTAATAAATATAATATATAATACATTGTTTATTGTAGCGTGCGAAGATACCTATAACAGATAGAAAGCCAATCAAGTGCTAATCTATTGTGCATAGAGTATAGACACGGAAAAAATAACAATTAGATCTAATGTCCGACTTGGCTCAAGGTCTAGTATTCCGTGACAATGGAGTCAGGCTGGGCACTTCTAGGTGGGGCACCCCGCACCCACTAGCAGAGCACTAAGGTCAATAGGAAATTAATTAAACCTAATTAATAACAATAAGCATTCAGAAAAAAATAATTAGAATTAAGCTAGTACATCCACATACGAGAGGCCATGGAGCGGTCAGGCATAACGAGCTCCTCTGCCCAAACTGAAGTCTTCGTAACAAAACTATAGTCCGGCCTTGAACTTCTTTAATGTTTCTACTCATACAGGCATGACCGAAGGCTGGCAGAAGTATAATAATCTATATGTAAAATACCAGTTTTGAGTATGGATTACTTATTTATTAAAAACTTTATGCAGAAAGTTGTACAGAGGCGGACTTAATGCTAAAAGCATTCTCTGCCAATCTACCTTTGCGTGATATAGAAATGGAATGTGTGGGAGCAGTAAACTAGTTAGAAATTATAACGTCATATTATTATTACATAACATACAAATAAAAACAGCTAGAAGAGAATATAAAATAAAAACTGATAAACAATGTAACTATACAATAATATACGTACTTTAATTTCGATTACTATTGATTATAAATTCATCGACGTAATTATGTTTATTTTGTAATTACTACTGTGTGTTTGTTGTTGTTAATCAAATAAGAACGTATCATACAAAAATGGACTAAAACATTAGATGACTGAAGCCTGTTAAGCGTCTTCTAGACGGTTGGAAACAAGCGAACAAACCAAGGTGACCTTGCTGGTTTCCAACCGTGCAGACGGCTGTTGTAAACCAAATTCCATTGTACTTGGTTTGCAACAGCCGTCTACACTGTTGGAAACCAGCAAGGTCACCTTGGCGGGAAGCCTTGTTTCCAACCGTCTAGAAGGCGCTTTACTTATCGTAAATGCTACAAAACGCAAAGGTGGATTTCTACAAGTCGTTTTGAATAAAGCATGTTCCAGACGGTTGGAAACAAGCGAACAAACCATGGTGACCTTGCTGGTTTCCAACAGTGTAGACGGCTGTTGCAAACCAAGAACAATGTAATTTGGTTTACAACAGTCGTCTGCACGGTTGGAAACCAGCAAGGTCACCTTGGTTTGTTCGCTTGTTTCCAACCGTCTAGAAGACGCTTAAGAAACTTTGCTTTTATTAGTTCATGGGCCTGATATGCACAATTGATAAAAAGCGTTATGCGTTCTTCATGAATCATGTGCATAAGCCCTTAGTGACTTCCGACAGTATGACAACAAGCTTGATATTTGTAAGTAAAACTGTTATAAATATTTTATACATGTAGGTATTTCCTTTTCCGTTACATATAACAAAAACGCCATGTTGTATAATGTTATCCGCAGTATAGGTATAATTAGTAGTTTCACTGAATTATTTCCTTTTAAAGTTTATATATCATTTTGTAAAGAACCTTTCATAATTGGGTATTTGACTACTACATAATTGGGTATTTAAAAAAATATGTTTATTATTTTCTATTCATTAAAATAAATACTAAAAGAAAATGATTTGGTCATTGAAATTATGACGTCACACGCTAGTATTTCATACAAAGTTGTACGGAGCTAATTGTTTTTGATGTCTTTTTTTAAGAAACTTCAAAAACAATTTGTAGTAGGTATTAAGGAGAAAAATTTCTCCATGCCTTTAAAAAAATCCGTAAAGATAAAGTTTATATAATTAATTTCGATATTCACGCTTTAGTTTTTATACGCTCGGTCGATTTCGATTACTTTTATTTGAAAGGTAGGTAGTTGTAGCTTCATATTTTGATAAGATCCGATGAATACTAATATATTCCAAGCCGGATAGTAACACTCCTGTGAGAATAAAATAGCTCATGATTAATGCAAAGAGTCCAGATTTCCACAGGGACCAATTCCTATTTCCTATTGCTTCCATTTATAGGTTTTTTATAGGTAGGTGAATTTTACAATTCAATTACTCTATAATGTACTATAGTGTACTGAGAAGCGATTAATGTAAATACCAACATAAAACCTTCCACTTAACGTATTGCTCTTTGCTTTACAAACTATTACAGACAAGTTTCCCAATAACCAAATATGTCAGTAGACGTCAACAACTTGCGCAGTACGGTTGTCTTTGCCTTTAATGCTTGTTTTAGAAATCAAGAGAATAACGACATATAAAAGGCTTTGAGCATTATTGTCATTGTTTGTCCTTGTTGCCATTTCAGTTATAGATGACTAATTGCTTGCCCCATATTGCATGTATAGCCCTTTCCTTTACTATAATAACGGTATACCCTTAACTAGATCTGTGGTGGGCTTAAACTCGTAAATTAAGAACAAAATTAATAATCTACGGTTCCCAGAATCGGCGCACGAGTCCGAATTCTAACAATGTCCTTATTTAAAGTTTCTGTATCTATTAAAGCTAACACAGAGTCGGGTTTAACAAAGGTCGCCGTGACCTCGTCTAGATATTCATATGGCAAGGGAGTGGTTCGTTGTGGGGCCTTACAGCAGATTTGGTGCTTTAAAATCTCAAACGCTGAACTTGGATATGCCTTGAATGGAATAAGTAACAAATATGATGGCTGACGCATAAATGAAAGTTTTTGTATTTGAAAGTTGCCCTACAAACTTAAATAATAGTTTTATATTTACAAGATTACGGCAAGTCGGTCGGTCACCTTTAGTCCTGTCTCACAATAGAGGCCCTGTGGATACTGGCAAATTGAAAACTGGAGTAAGTAGTGGTACTACTACTACTTACTCCAGTTTTCATTTTCATTTCAGTATGACATAAAAAGAAATACCTTTTAATCAGTTTACTTATATCTTTCAATATCAACAGGAGTTTAGACATTATGGGACCGATTAAAAATATTTATGTTTGTTTACATCTAGATTGCAAACAATGTCTAAATCAATAAGCTGGACATAAATGTCAATAAAGACTAGATAGACCAACTTTTCGACTATAGAATTGAATAGGTGAAATTGCATCAATCGATTGGCTTTAAAGATTTCCTTTGAGAACACACACTGACCAGTTACCTGTCCTGAGACAGATGCTGGTTGCCGCCGACACAAGATTTACAGGAGACAAAGACTAGGAAGTCTTCAGACTAGGTACTGCACAGATTTTCATGAACTTTCCGCAGTTATCCGGTCTACCCGTTTGGAAGCAACAACGTCACTGGAAAACGGGCATTTTATATTATTCGTCGTTTTGTGTCTGGGAATATTTTTACACGTGGTGTTCAAAATGTAAATACGAACTCATTAAAGGTAACTTCGCCACATACGCCCACACAAATTCGTGCACATAGAGCCAATGAGTAGTTTGACGTAAAACTATTATGAGAATGCGAAGTGATTAGCAGAAACGAGCGAGTGGAAACAATTATCGTTACAGTCAATACACAATTAGAACCGCACTAAGTAAAAATAACGTCGGTGTTATTCAATATGAGGAAATGCTAAGACTCATCTAAAACTAACAGGTATCATAACTGTCTATTAAACGAATACAAGCTAATGTGTGAACAGGTTAAATAACCACTGACCCATGAAATCAAAATCTGTTTAGAATTTGACAATTGGACTTCATAACGGCAGATTTTCACCAAACATAGCTAAGTATGATGCCAATTAATCGCGCTTTCCAATGAAATAAAATTGTTCACAATTGATACATTGGTAGTGAGATATCTATCGTCATTTAATTTTAAAATAATCTTTAATATCGAACCAAGCGAAATATCAAAGATACTCTGATTAAAGAAAATCATTTTAAACAATGTTAAGCGTTACACTAACTTTGTAAAGAATTCTAATAATTGACGTTTAATAATGTTCTTGTTGACCTCCCAAAATACATTTATGTACGGAACTGAGGTTTAGTGTTCGGAACTATTATACATATAGTTTGAAAGGCACACGTATCCAAAGGTATTGGATAAATGATGACTGTACACGAAACTTATTGAAGGCAATCTAATCAAAGTATAGAGGCGGGCTTTATTGTGATTTACAAGGTTCGGAGGCATCAACATAGGTATTATATTGCTGAGGGAATCTATATAAACGTCGTACTGTCAATTATTTTGCTATTTTGTTGTGTTTTTTACCATTTTGAACCGTGAACAATTACGAATACTGAAACCATGCATTTTATTTTTTCCTTTTTTGTGTAATCATTGTGACAAAAACTCATGAATCATTAGCATATAATAATATCAGAAGCTTAAACTGCGTCAATTACCCTTGAAAATAGAGTCTGAGTATAGGACCGTATGGCTCTAAGTCTGCACTGACATAACTTACTTAATTTTATGTTAAGGCACTAAGAAAGTTGTTGAATAAAATAGCTTTATATATTGCGTCGCGATTTAGACAGAAATCCAGGCATCAAAAATACTTTAAATTAATACGATAACTTGTATGTAAAACGACATTTCGCCTAGAAGTGGTGCCCGTATATCGTTTAAAGTTGGAAATGGCAACGTCCTTACTTCGTGGGCCGCGTAAGGTCACATTGTCAAGGCCAATGTGAAGCACGCAATTAGTGGTTTCATTAGTTAGGCTTCATATTAACACTCGTACACATTCTTTTCGCAAATAAACAGAAATCGGCATATTGCCTGTCTAGTCAAGTCAAATCAGTATCTTTTTATGAAATATCTCGACATGCTCTGTTAGTTTGTATTTTCATTATGACGTCAAGCTCATTTGTCAAATCAATACTTTCCTAAAAGTATTGATTTGACAAAATTTAAATTAACGAATATTAATTCGTTTTCATGATTCATGTTCAAAAACATGTTTAATTGTAGGATAGCCCTTATTTTATGAGCTATTTAATACTTACTATTGCCTTATTAGTACAAAATAATTTATTTTTATAGTAATCTAACTACCCAATTAAATAAAAAATAATCAGAAGCTATCTCATTATAATCATGAATATTATTATTATCAGCATTGAAAGAAAATGCAGCGTTAACATAACCAGTTTTGTAAAACTATCTTGGTATCGAGATAATCAGCTCAAATATGGAATAAGATAAAGGTCACTCTGTATAAAAACTGACAGAAGTACCTACGTCTTTGTCTTCCTGCTACTAGCCTTATTATTTTAAATAGTTTTGGACTTTTTCTGGTTTAACCAGGTGAGATTGAATATTGGTTTTCTACATAGGAGCTGCCCTGGATCTGACCGTTGTGACAGGTAAATGAATAATACGATGTTTTTCGACGGTGGTGGATCAAAAATATGTAGAATAGCAATAACAAATATTATTTAAGTAAATTATATTGTTTGTCAGTCGGAATATGAATAAGTATTTGTAAAAGATACAAGACTCTTATACCTACATCGTTCACAACATTAGATAGGTCTTCGTCTTATTAATGCCTTTTCTATTCAAAAACAAATATGGATTTAATAAAATTAGCAATTTTTAATTATGATTCTTAGTATCGACACAAAATAAGGAGAGTATAATCTGTGGTATCAAACTTCAAATTACCTAAACTTCAACGATTAACTACATAAAGAGTAATAACAAAACATGTATTTAAATATGTGAATAAGGATTGGTCAATAATGGTAAAATGGACAAGGGATCAAATAATCGAGATTGATTTGTTCAATAGTACATTATATGTGTATTGATTTACGTGCACGGCACTTCACTGAACAGAACTCACAGAACAGAACCCTTGGACATACTCCCCAAGGCTTGAGTGTGAAGGCTACTGAGGTATAGGCAAAGGTCGTGAGCTTAAAATAAACTTAAAAAGGTATCGTATACGACATAGGAATAATAGGAGTAATAAAAAATAGGCTACCTAACCAATGTGAATCGAATAGTACTTTAGGCTTATTAATATACGACTTAACAATAAAAAAATGGAGGAAAAATCGATAAAACCGTGAAGGTGTGAAATCAAAGTTAGCCAAACACTTCCATCAGGGGCACAATCAATGTCACTTTAAACACATTAGCTTTGGATTAGTCATTTTTCATGATAACGATGTGTCCACGTGCCGTAATTACATTACGTTCCGTTCGTCCAATGAAATTTACTGTTAAGTGTCGACAAACATGGATCCTCTGTATATAAAGTTCCTAATTGAAAACAAATAGCTCGTAAAGCACTCACAGACTCGCATACATAGGCATAATGGATCTACGTCTGTCTACATATGGAGTCTGGATGTGATTCAGGTCACCCTGTTTACTTTCTTCTTCAAATCCATTACTTGCAGCTCCCAAACGATCCAACTTAGTTTGTACAATGAAATGATGTGTCTTCATAGTTAGAGGACTCTCACAAACGATTCCATGGATTGTATAAACCAGGTCGGATCGTCAGTTACCTGGTCAAGGGGCTTCCTATCTTTCTTATCCTGAAGATCACACCTCAACATGTAGACTCCAACTTTAAATAACAAATTGGTTTGAGCATTTACCTACCTAGGCAACTTAATTACGTCAATTTTATAATTGGTTTGTAATCGTATATGTAATCTTACGTGTATTCGGTGTATTATAAATGTGAAAGTTTGTTATTTGTTACTCAATCACGCCCGAATCAGAGAAAAAGGAAAGCTAACAACGTAGCTAACTCATTCAATCGATTACGGTAAAATTGAACCTAAATACACCTAAATACATCGTATAAAAAATTAAAACCAAGGCACATGCCAAACGAATTTCAACGTTTTCTCACATCATCGAACCGAATTTTAGACAAATTGTGACATTGCTAGAAATGACCCTCTGATAAAGGAGCTCTAGTATAAAAATAGGGTCATTATCATAGATACTCAGCCAAACTCAATAATTGACGTGTAAGGAATAAAACTACTACATAAAACTACGCCGCAGGTTATTGGCGTAGGTTGACTTTCACCCGCACGACTCGGGAAAACCCATGTGCGACCTCACGAAGAGTGGGGAGAACTATAGTTAACGTATCTGCTACTAAGAAATAATCCATTTCTTAGTAGTAGATACGTTACTAATAAATGGATTATTTCTGACATGTTTATTATTGTTTTAGGGTTCCGTACCTAAAAAGGAACAAATGGAACCCTTATAGGATCACTCGTGTTTCTGTATGTCCGTCTGCCATGTCACAGCCGATTTGCACCGAATCTACTGGACCGATTAAGTTCAAATTTGTTCCACATACTTGTTTCTATGACCCAAACACGGACGCACAACGTAAATAAAAGAATTTGGAACTTGATATACATTTTTGGGGGGCAAACAATAAAATAAAAAAAGTTTTGTGAACTGTATCGTGTAACATATAAAATGAAAGGGCCTTTTATAAGGATATCAATTATACCTATATATATTTTAATAATTTTAATATTGTTATTTTTAAAATGATTTAGGAAAAACCATGAAAAAATGCAAATGAAAGGGCTTGTTGTAAGGATATCTTATATATTTTTATTAACATTTTAAAATTATTAGTTAAACAAGAAATACCACGAAAATAGACCATCCCCTCCCCTTTATCTCCGAAGCTACTGAGCCTAATATTTTGGAAAAAATACAAAAGATAGGTCTTAAACTACAGATTACAGGAAAACCTATTAGAAGTCTGACTTTTAAACATGAGGGCCATTATAGGGGCAAAACAATACATCGAAAAACAGATATGAAAACTGTATAGTGTAACATGAATACAACTGAAAGGCTTGGTGTAAGGGTCTCAAACATGTCTTTTTTAAGTTATTTAAGAAAGTTCATGAAAATCAACACCCTCCCTCTTTGAAATGAGAGCCTATAATTTTGAAAAGAAAGTCTATAGTGTGAAAACAACGTGGTCAATCGACTGGCCTGTTGGTCTAGTGGTTAGTGACTCTGACTGCTAAGTTAGAGGTTGTGGGTTCGATTTCTATCTAGAATAAGGTTGAAATATTGAATCTCAAGTTTCCTTTTTAGGGTTCCGTAGCCAAAATGGCAAAAACGGAACCCTTATATTTTCGTCATGACCGTCTGTCTGTCCGTATGTCACATGTATTTTACTCAAAGACTACTCAATGAATATTGATAAAATTTAGTGAAAAGGTGTCTTGTAGTAGCCGCTACTTAGTTCAATAGCTAAATAATAATAATAAATATTTTTAGAGGGCACTCCATATGTACTTAACGGGAGCTGAGAAAAAAATTAACAAACATCAACGTGTGACACATCATTCGATAGGTTTTTCAAAAACATTTCAAGGTTTCTAATTTTATTTTTTTGATTGAGTAAATATTTTTGAAACGTGTGACCAAAAATTTGAAAAAAATCACAAAGTTAGCACTTAATAAATACTTTAAACTAAAACTATTTTGGACATGATCGGATATACCGTCATCGAGTAATGGCCGAAAAACTGCACTTGGCCGGTTCTTTATATTGACTGACTTGAATGATAACTCACTACCTAAGGGATAACTTTACAAATATTGATATCACAATAATTACAAACAGACTCAAACAATAGATCAGATATCCTTTTATACGTATGCGTGTCACTACATCTGCACATGTAGTAAGACTTCCGTAGTCTAAATTAATATTAAATTCCTGCTTTATAGTATTTAGCGCAAATATACAGGTGTTCAGTAGCCGTTTTCCTTGTGGGCTGTTTTCCTCATACATTGTGTTCAAATACCATACAGAACAGGGGTTATAGAGCTGTACTATTTGTATACTGTTTCATTTCTGTGAAAACAGTATGAAAAAGCTTAACATGTTTGTTCCTCATGCTATTTTGATGATACTTTAAAGTAATGTAGTTTATACATCAGAAAATAGTATATACTTAGGCTATAAAAATAAAAATTAAACATGATTCGGGCGAAGTCGCAAGAAAAAGCTAGTAGGTTAATACCTACTAGCTTTTTCTGAAAAAACCATGTCAAGATGTGGGCAAGAGCATGCCGGAGCCGTTACCCGTTCCATCAAAATCCGATTTGAATTATTGCACCAGCAGAAGAGCGTATGTTTATAGCACTTACGCCCTTTTGTTAAGAAACGAAGTTTTTCGGCAATAACTCAATGATAGTATATCTGATAATTTTGGAAATAATTTTAGTTTAAAGTTGTTGAAGTAAAATTTGCTAAGCGCTACCTTTTTCATTTTTTTCATATATTTTGGTCACACAGTTCAAAAGAAAAGAGGGTGGGACACAATTTATGCAATCTTCGGAGCGATTATTTCCGAAAATATTCATTTAATAAAAAAAAAAATGTTTTTAAAAGACCTGTCGAATTATGTGCCAGTTTGCTCAAAAAAAAATTTTTTCTGCTTTTGTTACATGTATGGAGTGCCCTCCCTGTCCCCAACATTTATTGTTATTATTTAGCTATTAAACTAAGTAGCGATTCTACAAGACACCTTTTCACCATATTTAATCAATATTCATTGGGTAGTCTTTGAGTAAAATGCCTGTGACATACGGACGGACAGACAGGCAGATAGACAGACGAGCATGACGAAACTATAAGGATTCCGATTTTGCTATTTTGGCTACGGAACCCTAATAAAAAGTTAAAATATTGTGGGGTTTTTTATAAACTAAATTATAAAAAAAATGATTGCAGTTAAAAGCGCCGAAGTAAAGTGTGATGAAGGTCACATTTGAACAACCGGTATTTATTCCCTGGAAAATCCCTAAATAGGCTTTAGCTCATCAGGAGGTTCTATTCTCGTCCGTTTACAACCCAGTCTAGGTACACAAACAAATTAACTCGATTAACATCCAAAAACAAACTTTAGCGTAGGTGTCGAGTACCGAATTCATGAAGCGTTAATCCTATTGTGCAAAATAACTCCACAAGGTAATACAAAATTATGCTAGAAATAAAACCTTTATGGAAGCTTGTCTGAACTTAGTATGTGATTGAGACCTTCGTGCAGCTATAGCAGAATTTTATGGAACGAAACGACCTACACCAACGTAGTGCAATTTATGCCATTATTTGAATATTTGCATAAAAATATAGCCATTTCAATGACGTCCATATTGTTGGCGTTTACGTCTTGGATTTATGCCTTTAGCTTATATTGTACGTCTTCGAGCTGGTTAGACAAATTGAGAAATACGGACGATTAGGGCAGTCACTAAGGTGTCTACTATGACGTCTCAGACGACTTTTTAGAGACTCTTCAAGTTCAAAACACTTTATTTACCTAGGTAACATGATATGCAACAATTGTGATAAGTCGCAAATAAAATAGACATGACTCTACATTTCATATTTTCGTGTTATTAATTGGTGTTATAATCATAACCATAATTCTTTATTTGTAAAGATGTGGTGTAAAGCATTGAATAGATAAGATCCTACAAAATTGGTCAGATTCAAGTTCACCAAATAATTTATTTTTATATTGGACCGACGACTTAATGAAATCGGATGTTGTCACGCCAATTAAAGACCTACCTATGTCCAGCAGTGGACCGGTATGGGCTTGATGATGATTTAATTTATTTATTTGAAGGAAGTTTCAAAGGACATTTTTGTACACTATGGTGGACAATCAGTATAGACTGAGAAGAATGATTTCCTAACACTTATACGATACTATCTTGTACAGCGGTTCGGTTTATGAATAACGACGTCAGTTCAAAGCTTTCCATGAGTGTCGCAAGAAAGTGAGAGTGACTATGACTAGGTAGGTAAATTGAAATGTTAGTGCAATCACTAATCCGCTTGGCAAGGGAGAAGTGTCATTTCCTGATATTAGTACGCTGTAATGGGGTATTCTGATTCTAAAAAAAACCTTTTAGGTTAGGCCCGCAGTGCGAACAAGAATGGGAATGGTTTTAGTAGTAAAAAGTCGGTATATTTTTTGCTTTCGCAAGTAGTAAGATGAAAATATTGATTTTAAAACACGAAACCAGTGGTGGTATGTATAGTACAAAACCAGATAATGGACGGGTGTATTCTGCTTTGTTCGTCTCCATTTTTTTGATGTTTTTATCTTTTTAATCAAATGTAAAAAAGCTGCTGTACTAGTGAAACTTTACTTCAGTAAGTTTTATTTAGAAATTACATGACAAGTTCGAAATCCAATTGACCCAGTTTAAAATGCTGTAGTCTGCTTATTGCTCATAAACAACCTCAAACTTCTAACATTAATCAAATTACCAGCTTATTCGGTAGATTCGATAGGAATTTCATGTTATGCTTCGACTTTCTCAGAAATTAGGTCGTTATTAAGATCGATCCAGTATCGGGAATTATGTGTAGTTTATTTAAATGTAAATAACTAAGCTTGTGTGCCTGCCGTGCCGCTGTAATCATTTCTCGGAACTAGAAACAAGCGGCTAAGGTTTATATTGTACTGGAATAGCACCAGCTCATCTTACACAACTGATAAGTATAAGTACGTCACAAAAACGTGGTAATTAACATGAAAGTCGATAATGAAGTTACCGTAATACAATAACGCTTCACTTTTAGATAATATAGTCGCTCACTAACTGTTAAAGTTGCCAATTTTATTGACTCGTAAAAGGAAATGAACAATTTGAACTATTTAAAAAACTCGTATTTTAATGGGCACGCGTTATGGTCAGATATTTCCATTTACGTATTATAATTAGTAGTTAAAGTAATACTTTCTCTCACGATTCACTTTTACGTCTCCACACCCATGTATGCGTCAAACATAATCTTAAGAACCAGTCTTTATGAGTATGAGTATACCTGATAAATGGCAAATACATCAATGAAATAAAAGACTTACTGTTGGACAAAGATTGCACGATAAAAGCGAGCTATCCTTATTAGGCTAGTTTCCTAAATTAAAGGGGAAACAAGATTGCTAGTGATGTGGGACTCAATTCCACATTGATAGTTATCTTTAAAAAAAAAATGAGGGCACAGTCCATTTGTGTACTATTCTGATCAGTTGTAAAATGGGCGTTATGGTCTAAGAAACAGCCTATCTTTAATTTTTTTAGGATTAATAGTGAAACCAAAATAGATGATTTGACAATAATGTTGTTATCTATATTTATAAAATTCTTTGTCCTGACTTACTGAATCACTCTATACTGCTGATCGTTCAGACGTGAAATGTCGAGGACGTATTCTATACCTCTATAATGTAGGCATCCAATAAGAAGGGATTTTTGGAAATTCAATCCCCTTAGGGGGTAAAAAAAGTAGTAAGTTTGTATGAAACTCCGTCAGTTTTAAAGTTAGATTTGTAAAATTTTGTATTGGTACTTTTGCTTTAAAATAATGAAATATGGGTTTCAGCGTTTTTAAAAAAAACACCCCCTAAGGGTGTAAACTACGGGTTGTAAGTTTTTATCAAACTCTATCAGTTTTGAAGTTAGATCTTTAAAATTTCGTATTTAGAATATTGGTTTAAAATAAAGAAATATTGTTTTCATCATTTTTAGAAAATCTTCCCCTAAAGGGGTAAAATAGCGGTGGCAAGTTTATTTGGAACTTCGCCGGTTTTAAAGTTGGATTTGTGAAATTTGGTTTAAAATAAATAAACACGTGTGTTTTGGTTGGTTTAAAATAAATAGACACGTTTTTCAGCGGTTTTGGTAAATCACCCCATAAGGGGGTAAAATAGGGGTTGCAAATTTGTTACATACAAATTTACTTAGTCCGTTTTAAAGTGAAATCTGTGAAAATTTAACTACATATTTGAAACTTAAATTTAATCCGCAAGGAAAAACCAATCCAAGCTAACTAATATAAATTCCAAATGATTAAGATAATAAAAATGTAAAAATAATTCTGTAAATCTAATATTACGTTTTCACGCCTAAACCGCTGAACCGATTGAAATGAAATTTGGTATGAAGATAGCTCAAGTGTAGGTAAGGACATGAGTTAGTTTTTATCGCGATAACCAACATACACGCAGGCAAAGCCGCGGGCGAAAGCTAGTCTATACTAATATTATAAAGAGGAAACATTTGATTGTTTGTTTGCATTGAATAGGCTCCGAAACTACTGGGCCGATTTTAAAAATTCTTTCACCATTAGAAAGCTACATTATCGGGGAGTAACATAGGCTTAATTGTCAAAAAATTAGAAATCTCTGCGAAAATTACAATAATGTACCTCAAGGTATAGAAAACTACGATATGCCGGGGCAGGCAGCTAGTGATATTATAAACTCATAGCATATCTAGTAGATACTCGTTCTTCTGAATGCAATGCTTAGACGTTTTTCGAAATCGGATTTGATACAGCAGTCAACTGTCATATTTCAAGTGACTAGATGTCACAATCACAATAGCGATATTTATCTGTTTTGTATATCTGATAAGAACGAACGAAGTCACTAAACTAAAACGTCGGTAAACTAAGATACAGAGTAAAAAAAATCATTGATAAGATAAATGGGAAATACATAAAATCAAGTAATTTAGATAATCTGCCTTCATTATCACAAGGTACTGTTATCAGAACGTCACGTTAATTAATGGTATGACTATCTGCCTGTAATCAATCTTTAAATTGTCTTTTAATCTTGTGTACATACTCCCCATTATAATTTACTTTTAGTTAGGTACTTTAGGTAATGACATTCAATATCACAAATCATGGAAATCATATTTGAACTTTAACATTAATCTTCTTTTGTTATTGAATGTGACCTAAACAGTTTCCAGAGTGGCACAGAACGGTATTATAATTTATATATTTGTAAAACAAAAGTAAATAAATGTCTACATATGTATATGAAAAAATAAAACACCCGCCTGCGCAAAAAAGATGCAAACAAGATCCCCAACAATATGTAATATCATGCTGTCGGAGGCACAATACTAAGTACATACAGAGATACATTAATGCCAAGTTTGTTTTTTTTCAACGTCAAATCAAATCTAACGACAACATAATTGTTTAAATCCGTCTTGTGGTTTGAACGATATGAGGTAATAAATAATATTACATACATAGGTAGGTAAAAGATACACGCGAAAAACATAACCCTTCCTTGCAGTCGGGTAAAAATGAATCCCTATTTCCCTTTGTCACAAGATAGCTAGAAAACGATTTTACCGATTTTATTTATTCTTTTTTTTTAGATTTCTAATACTCTGAAATGGTTCTTACGTAAAAAAATAACGAAAAATCTGCCCATTCGTATAATGTGGCTTAAGAACATTTCTGTTGTTTTGTTTCACAACATTATATATACTTAATTATATTTTTCAATGGAATTTGTACGAAAATTATGTTACTTCTCATTTGATCAGCTGTTACTCGTAAACTTGTAAAGCCTACTTAGTTGTGATAGTTTTTATTTTATTCTAACTATATATACTATTACCGTGAATTTTTTCACATACCCAACATCAACCTTTTAGCTGGCAGGCGAGATTTTATCACTTTGTCGCCGTAAGTGATATATGTAACCATGCAAAATTACAGCCTCCTAGTACTAATAGTCTATGAGCAAAGCTGCGGACGGACGGACGGACATGACGAAACTATAAAGGTTCCGTTTTGCCATTTTGGCTACGGAACCCTAAAAATTAATATTGGAGTAATATGTTAAGTAATATTTAAAAAAAATAAGGAACCTAAAGACATACACAACACCTCTTTTTCGGGGGTATAATAATATTTTTTCTTTAATTATACCTATTTAAATAAAAGCTATTGTAAACTCTTATACAATGTACAAACACGCACACGCGATACCTTGCACTGAGGAGTTTCAAAGAGACATGGACTATTACGTACAGAACCTTGACCAATGACCTAGTTTACCGAAGCGTCAGTATACCACCACCTCCCTCCTCATTATATATTAAATCGGCCCGTAATCACTGTCCCTCGCTAATGGTCACTCTTGAACGGTTCAGTCATATTAATGCATCATAAAATATGTAATACTATGGTTAGCGTTCATTCGACGATGTCAATCATGTCTTTGTTCGATATGATACATAAATAGATAAACCTTAGTTTAAATAATGATAATGTTTACCCAGATAACTGATTCGACTGTGTTAAAACAAGGCAGATTTGTATTAAGGTGTACCTACTAGGGATTCTGCGATAATATTTATACGTTTAGCATAGAATAGTAATTACGAAGTAGATAGTTAATTACGAAGTTAATAAGTCACGTTTTTTAACGTTTAGGCGCAGAATGTCCAATTCGCAAAATATTTAGTTAGCAGAATTACCAATATTTTTTATAACGTCAAAATGCCTTAAAATAGGCAATTTAAAATATAGGTATATATTTCTACGCATAAAATTAGCCAAGATTTTTTTCAACATATTTGTACGCCTTTTTAAATATGATGATGAATATTGGACATTTTTGCTAACTAGACATTCTGCGAACTGGACATTTTGCGAATCGGACATTCTGCGTCTAAACTGTTTTTAGGCGATGATTTTATCGGACCTAAGTATCACTATCATAGCCTCAGGTATCAGGCACGGGTCGCTGGGCATGCCTTTAGCCAGCATAGGATTTTCCGTTTTCCCGAACCTACAAAGTTGGATGGCGGATTCCGGTTCGTGGCATAATGACTAACAAATATGTTTTCATTATGAAAAATACCGCTATATAAAACCGCACAATTCGAAGAATTTCAATTCGTTTTATAGAGTTCAAATAATACCGTAAAATACTTAAATCATGCAAGCCATGGACAATTGCTTGTTTCGATTGTAGTGCTTACGCGTCACGGTAACCCACTTCTCGTAAAGTAAAACTAACTGCAAAGGAAACGAAAGGAAATTACCTAATATAGTTTCATGAGTAAATGAGTAATTAAGTTACTAACAAGTAACACATGAAAATTGTATTAAGGCGAACAGCTTACTCATAAAACATTTACCACTACCACTTTGAAACAATAAATCAGAACAATACAAACTTAATAATAATGAAAAATAGATATTATAAATAAATATTTTTCTGGCCACAGCCACAAAAATATCCATTACGGCTTGGGCGTGACAATTGATAGGCTCTTGGCAAAACTTGGCATCACGTTCTTGAACATTGTCGAAGATTCAAGACTCCAAGCTTGTACTAAGTACCAATTTGCCTAAGAGAACATCAGTTCCCTAACCTTTGCCTTGATTTGAATAAGTTTCGCCTCAGTTCTAGAATTTGAGGTAAGTTTGTGAGTTAATTTATTTGTATTTCTACAACATTAGTTAACATTCTTAGACCAATACCACAAATCGTAAAAGCTACCCTTGAAGTACCCACGTACTTCAAGGGTAGCTTTCACGATTTGTGCTGGACATCTAAAGGAATGTCCTCAAATCCAACTTAATTGGAAAATTTCCGACGTTAGTCGAATTTCCCTGGGCCCGAGTGAGAAAATAATTCGTATAAAATATGTTAAGATTTTTTTTATGAGGCAGTTCAAGAAACGCAGTAATAATTTAGTACCTGTGTGTATAGACGCACAGTCAGAAATACATAAATATGTACTATAGCTAAATCGTTTCGTTTACACCCATTTAAAGCAAAACCGTTTCAGAGTAGTTTTTAGTTGTTTCCTAATCTGGTTTTGCAACGTTATTGTATAAACTGAAGATTGGCTGTAAAATTACAACGAAACAAGCAGATTCAACGATGCAAGAGCATAATTATCGTGACTTAATTAGTATCGCTTAACAAGTAGCTATGGAGTATTATAATCAAGGTTTTTCTACTCGAGACATAAACGATTTACTGTTTATGGTTTATTGCACAGGACATTTTCTTAGGCATGAGTGCGTGTCAAAACGCCCACAGTACCACTTTTAAAACAATATTTGCGTGTCAATAGCTATTAAGTAAAACGATAAAGACGATAGTCAACACGGTGTGAAAGTTTTATGAGCTGTGTACAATTGATACAATGTACCTATTAAAGGTAATCTAACTTTACTTTTATCCCAATGATGCAAATAGCATTATTGAAAGGTTCGGATTCGGCCAATCAGGCAACTGTTATGCACAATGCTTGTTAGCTGTCCTATATTTAAAAGCAACAGTTTGCAGTACGACCTTGAGACCGTCACTAGACCAATCTTAAATAAATCAATTAAATTTACTTACCTACAGTAAACGAGTAGCTAGCGGAAGGCGTGAAAGTTACTTTGAAGTTCGAGGACGGGGCGGAATTGGTCGACGCGGACGGATCTATGAAATATTTCACAAGCACCTATATATTTCTTTGTTGTAGCACATCGACTGGCACGAAGTTACGTGTGCTGGTATCGTTACTCGCACAGGCAACTGCCGTTTCTCTCAAGCTCAACTTAGGTAAAACTTGACAAGTACCTTTATGCTGACCGTGGACTTTACATTTACTTGCGCTAAGACGAATGATTTAAACGGTCAGCATTGTTTTGGCAAGATTTACCTAAGGACTAGTATAGTATTATATTACCTGTGCCTAAGGTAAGCTTGAAGTAAGCCTATGTACGTACGCTTTCATCCAAAATCAGATCTGATTGTTATTATTTATTTCAGTTGGAAATAAATCACGATGAAAAAAAATGCTTATTCAACATATTGTTGTAATATTTTTTATTAATTTCAAATATTAAACCTATTAAAAGCGCTTGTTTTAATCATTTGATTAGAATCAAAATGATTGAATTATACCGACTGTTTGTTATCAAACACAAAGAAAAAGGTTTTTTAGGAGAATGAAAAGCGGTTATTCGTGTCTACTAAATAATTTTAGGTGGTAGGTACATCAAGTTTTTTACCACCTGTGTGCCTGTAATATTAATGGGTAATTTATGGCCTGTGTGCCCGAAACACCCACCTAGTTGTTGTAGCAAACATCATAAGAAATGTATTGAAAGTCGGATGAATTAGTTATGTAGTGCCAGAAAGTACGTGCGTGCGTACCTAGGCAGTAGACTATCTATATGTAATGATAATATGATAGTTGCCGCTATCAATATCGAAACGAGCAATTCTTGACGTCGCTGAAACTAGCTGACTTTTTTGCCGAGCACGTAATCTCAATTCTAGCAGATTAAAACGTCGTAACTTTTGAAGGCATTAGAAAAATTGCTTGAAATTTTATAGGAGAGTTCATCAATATGTTACCCAGGGGCTGCCGAACTCAAAATGAATCAAAGAGTTTTTTTTTTATTTCTTTGCCGAGCTCACGTAATCTCAGATCTAGCAAATAATAAAAATGCTTTTGTAGGCATTAGTATAGGTAATTTGAATTTGTATAAATATATAATCTGAATCTCAGCAACGGCTGCAACGATTTTCATGAAATTTAGTATGCAGGGGTTTTTGGGGTCTATAAATCGTTTTTAGAAAACGTGGTTAAAAAGAAATACTGAGCAAAACTCGGTCATCCAGGTACTTTTAATTAATGTCGTAAGAATCAGTGTTTTATCTCTTTCCGTAGTATGCCATATTTTCCCGTGGATGTCGTCATCACGGCCAAGGGATTTCACACCGGAGGACAGGCAGCAGTGTTTTCAGCGTACTTTAAAGCCTTACTGCGATCGCCAACCTACTCGCCAAGCGTGGCGATTATGGCAATTATCCCCAGGACCTGTAATAAGTAGGTTCTACTGGGGGGACCCGTGCCCAACAGTGGGACATCATATAGGTTGCTATGATATATTATGAGGTCACGGTTTTAGTAGTCCTTTTTAACGTCCGATGACACAAATATGGTGTTATCATACTTTACTCTTATGTATCAGTCAGTAAGTAGCGACTAAATGGAAGAAAATCTGGTTTAATCGTGAAGGTTCTTTAGATTGTTATGTTTAACGATAACGATTGGTTAATATCTGTCCAATTTCTTAAAATCAGGATTGGATAAACTTTAATGCATTGATATACTTTTTAGAAAGAAA
The DNA here is from genome assembly GCA_945859575.2 of Herminia tarsipennalis. Taxonomy (NCBI): domain Eukaryota; kingdom Metazoa; phylum Arthropoda; class Insecta; order Lepidoptera; family Erebidae; genus Herminia; species Herminia tarsipennalis. The sequence continues at coordinate 18,654,618 of OX243830.2, forward strand.
TAATGATTTACGATTTGAAAAATGTTCCGATAATATTGTATAATAATAGGAATGGTAGTAATAAGAAAAGTAAGATCAGAAACGTAGCTTGCCTTAGACGGGCCCGCGGTATCGAAACTTTTTGGGGCGCAAGGTGCCCGAAGGACCAATGTGAGTTGCTCGCACAAATTTGGGTGCCCGTATACCCCCGTATACTGAGTAAGATGAACAAAGCTAAAGGTATTATTAATAGGTATTAATTTTATAATTCTTATGGAACCGTAATCTGATATCTATGTTTCGTAATGTCTATTTAAGAACAATTGCATACCTAAATAAACATTTCAACTGAAAAGTTGGGATTCCCCACACATGACTCTATATTCTTTGCCATACGCAATGGTTTAATGGTCGACATGAGCACATGTGTCTAATATAAATTAAAATTTATGGAGCATTATTTATGATCTTGTTATGAACACTTTAAATATTTTAGTAATATAAATTAACAATGCCATAATAAAATATAACTAGGTATACCTACCTACTATGTTAAGTAGTCAGGCATTATCAGACGGATCAATTAATTGGTCACACTAAGATTATTTATTTTGTAATCTGAATCTATATATTTTTTGATATCTGTTTTATCAATGTTTCAAAATAATTTTATTGTCATCGAACAAAGTAAAAAATATATGCTTTTTCCTATTAAGTAATCCAATCTAATCAACTTTGCTGTCATATTCATAACTGCTATCATAGATGTCAGGGTACCAGACGTCACTAGCGTCGATTCATATTTGCACCGGAAAGTCGTCCTAATATCAACATTGGAAACACTTAAGCTTGCACTTATTTAATGTTTATTAAACATGGCGGTTTTTATACACGGGACAGTAAGGGCAAGTATGTTAATCAATGTAGCCCACATAAAAGTGTTATTTTTAGACTGCCTTTAGTTTTTAGGGAGATATTTTTTCTTTTCTTTTTTAAGCAAGGTTTAACACCCATTAACTTTGCCCCTCTTTTTGCCGTTTTTAGATTTCCGTAGCCAAAATGGCTAAACGGAACCCTTATGTCCGTCCATCCTTCGCAGCTTAGCTCAGAGGCTGTTAGTGCTAGAATGCTGCAATTTTGCATGGATACACAGTATATTACTTACGCCGACATCGTGAAAGGATAAAATGTTGAAAAACATTTTTTAGGGTGTATGTAAAGTGGGAATGTGATTTTTTTCACACTTACTCCATAGTGTGAGGTATCATTAGATAGTTCTAACGTTTAGAGGTTGTATAGACCATTTTTCGGTTTAGGGATCCGTTTGTGAAATATTAAGCTTTAAAGGGCAAATTTTTGTTACAATCTAGTGCCAGCCCCTGCCCACTAAATATCTGTCTGTCAGCTAAATGGTTGATGTTGGGTATGTGAAAAAAATCATGGTAGAAGTAGTAAGTATATAGTGGAAAGTTAGGTTAGTTAAAAGGGAAACTATCACAGCTAAGTAGGCTTTACAAGTTTACGAGTAACAACTGATCAAATGAGAAGAACCAAAATTTTCGTACAAATTCCATTGAAAATTATTATTAAGTAGGTATCAATTTTTATATACCTACATATAAGAATATACATTTATAATTAAATTACCTAATTTGTATATTGTTCTTCAAATACTTACCACAATGTTTAAAATACTGATAAAGCAAACATATAATAATATATTTACTAAAGTCAATGTCTTTGATAAAACATTGTTATTATGGGGAATCCCCAATGCCAAATTGGGATGGTATTTGTTTATTTTGCAATGTACCTATCGAGAAATTAATAACATTTATTAATTGTTATGTAAATTTAATTGTATTTATTTTTTGTTTGATAATTATAAAACTTTATTAAAAATATTTGTTATTTCTTCCCTCTACTGTTAAATTAAGCAAACATTTAACAGTAAACAGAAGAAATCTGAAACATTTTTAATAAAGTTTTGTAATTTTAATAGGTACAACATTAATCTTAATTAGCTCTTAAGTTATTATTCATACCAATGACTAATAGACTAGTAAATTATGACCCCAGTAATGTTTTACCTATTACAATGTTGAGTTTCAAAATCTAAACTGATGAAATTGCAACAAAAAAGTACTACTAAATATATAGGTATATATTTAGTAGTATTCCAAGAGTTGGAATAAGATTATAGATTCCTTGAAACAACTTTAGCACAGCAAAGTTGTTTCAAGGATAAATCAACCTATTTTCCAGTTATTGAGAAAATGTTATTAATAGTAAATTAGTAATTAATAAAAATGAGTAACGCCCGTAAGTTATGGAATTGAATGAAAATGATACATATATACTAATATTATAAAACTGAAGAGTTTGTTTAAACATGGTAATCTCAGGAACTACTGGTCCTAATTGAAAAAATATTTTTCTCTTGGGTAGCCCATTTATCAAGGAAGGTGATAGGCTATATAACATCACACTACTACCAACAGGAGCGGAGCAGCAATGAAAAATGTTGCAAAAACGGGGAAATTGATGCATAAATGAAGTTGCGTGAGTCAGCTAGTACTTAATAAGTATCATTTTCTTTCATTTTTCTTGAAGTAATAATAATAATAATAATAAACGTTTATTATTCTCTCTCACAAGTCAAAATCAATTGTTTGTTAGTCTCACTAAAACTTACTTAAACCAATTCCTATTTTGTTTTTGCGTTGTTCCCTCTCCCAAAGGAACAGCCAAATATTCGAAATTAAAGTCAGTAATTTAGTATGGCTAATAGGTCAGCTACAGCTAATAATCCAGGCATTTAAATATTATTAAATCAGCAATCACATACCATATGTATATAATGTAAATGTATGAAATGGTATGTGTTCAAAAATTTTTAATTTTTTACTGGCAATTATTTAAAAATTTAACCGAAAATGTATATAATGTTAGTGTTCCATTTACACCAGGCTTGGACAGAATATCAACAGTGGGCATGTTTTGTGCTGCTGACTATATGCTGTAATATATGCTGAGTTCAGGATCAACAGTGGGCATGTTTTGTGCTGCTGACTATATGCTGTAATATATGCTGAGTTCAGGACCTTTTTTTTCTTTTATTTTTATTTATTGTTTTTGTACCACATGTCAAAATTTAATTGTATATAAAGGACAAATAAATGCTTATTATTATTATTATATAAGACCAATTTGTAAAACTGTAGAGATAAAATCACACCCAGGTGGGAATTATTGTTTACTGTACACTTTAATATTTCCACTTGGAGTTGTATTACAAGAATTAGTATTACTGGTAGTCTACCAAAGAAATAAGTTCTTTGTTTAATTTGTTAAGTATTACTTTGGAAATAAGATCTTAGGATAATGTTGATAAAATAACATCTCTAGATGAAGGAATAACATTGTGATATAAAGTAGTGAGACATTCACCTGCTATATATGCTCAGTGTTAAATAATTTAAGTATTTAATTTAATACCAAGAACATGAAAAAATACATAGCTCTACTTACTTTTTGAAAACTCTGCAGAATGAGTTGTTTATCCTTTTATCAGACTTATGCCTCCTGCGGTCTTCAAACAAGTCTTTGACGGCAGTCACACCAAGCACAAACAAAACTGGCAGCATTGCTATTTCTTTACCAAATGCATTAATTGCTGGCACCCAATTTAACAACACTATGAATATAAAGTACACATTTGCAATCCTGTGGAATTGTTCAAATAAGTTTTTCGGAACAAATGACAGTAAAGTATATTTAGTAGTCCTAATCTTATTGTTACATCTGTCTCCATTTGGATGGTCTTTCAGTGGAGTTTTGTCAGGCACCAGGTGATTGGGGGTGACAACTAGGTGACGGTAATCAACAGCAGGTTGTGGCCTCCTTAATAACCAAAAGGCAGCTTTCCTCCAAGGACTTAAGACAGAGTTGCGGCGAATTGTGTATATGGAATCTGAACGAGAGGCTTGGCGCGAGTGCTGGTGCGCCTGCTGCGTCCGCACCGAGCCGTGGCGCGGCTGGGCGCTGGACACGGGCGGTTCTCGGTGGCCGGGCGGCAGGATGAAGTCTGTGCGGCTGCCGGTGCGGCTGTGGCCCGGTCCCGACGCCGGCCGCCCGCCCTCGCCGATCTGGCCGTGCGACAGCGCACGCTGGTGACCCCGCAACGCAGACTTGAGCGGGGGCCTGGCTGCTGCCGGATTCGCTGCAAGTGTAGGAGTCCCTCCATGACTTACTGATCTTGAATGCCCTTTTACTTTCGGAAATAAGTAAGTCTGCTCCGGTGCCCCGGGTAAACATGGCACAGTGGGAGTTTCTCCGCTTCCTTCTGTTGACATTTTTATTCATTTGAACGGTGTTCACCCCACTGTTACCTTTCATTTAAAACTGCTGCCTCGCCACGCTGTATTAGATGTTTTCATAAAAGTTGATTTAGAAGAATGTGCCGTACCAATTGAAACATATGGTAGGAAGTCACCTGTTCACGGATTCACACATCACTAACATACTTATTTTCAAAAACACAATACGAAGAGTAAATTTTTAAAATCTGCTTTGTGTACATTCTCGAAACTCTCAAATTAAAATTTTAATATTTTGTCTCTACGATGCTTATATACACGATAGAGTACGAAAACTTAAAATATAAGCAAAAAAGACGACGTTTACGATAGACCGAACTTAATAACTGACAAGTGAAATGACATTTGCTTGCTTGCCAAAATGCCAAGTCGCCAGACGGGCGGACTTTATATTGCCAACAGCATAATCAAAATGTCCCGCTATAGTAATTTATAATATTATAAAACAAGAAATCAAGGGTTACAGTTGGTAAGTATATTAAATAATACGCTAGATGAAGGACCTTCTTTGTTTAAACTATTGTATTGTGAGTTGACTATTTAAAGATATCATGTAAAGCACAGTTAAAAACTGAAAATGTTACAGTTTACACCTAAACCTACCGTTGTAACGTTAATAAAATTACAAATAAAATGAAAAATTGAGTTTTAAACGCGCAAATCTTTTAATAAGCCTTTCTGTATGGTCTGCAATTTCATTGTGAATAAAGTCAACTGGTCAACTTTAATTATAAATGTGAAGGATTCATCTCACTCATAAATACTTGCAAAGAAGTTTACAGTGAGACAAATTTACCCCATTACCAGGAAAAAGCTACAAAACTGGCAACCATTTTTAGTATCATTAGAGATGTTACTTGGATGTTACCTTTTCAACTAAAAAAATACAAAAAAAATTGCGCGAATACATCAATTGAAAATAGAAATAGAATACACGAAAATCAAAGAAAAGGAATAACCATTTTGGCAAATGGACTATTAATATTACTTGATCAAACTTTGTAGAATCAAACAATTAAAGTTAAAGATATATTCTGTCTTCATGAATAATTATGATTGAACCTACATAGAGCATGTAGGACCATGCTCAGTGTAGGGTTCCGCAACCTTGAATATTTGCATCAGCAGAAGAGCGTATATTCATGGCACTTACGCCCTTTTAGAAATGCAGTTTTTTTCCATTATCTTTAATGATGGTTTATCCGATCATGTCCGAAATAATTTTAGTTTCAAGTACTTATTGAGCGCTATCTTTGTGATTTTTCGCATATTTTTTGGTCACGCGGTTCAGGAGAAGGCATTCCGTTATCTCTAGGGACACGATTTATGCAAATTTCGGAGCGATTATTTTGCAAAAATATTTACTTGATCAAAAAAGTTTATTAGAAACCATAAAGTATTTTTGAAAGGTCTGTCGAATGATGTGTGATATAATATTTAGCTATCAAGTAAGTAGCGGCTACTACACGACACATTTTTTTACCAAATAGGCGGGTTTATTTCATAAATTAATATTTTTAAATTTAATTACTTAAGTAAAAAAAAAATGTGTGGCACTCGGGGACTGCCGCGGTAAAGCTATTGCATAGCATTTATATCAAATTATGCAATTAAAAAAAAAAAAATTTTTCATTATAAAAAACAATGTTTTTAATTTTTTTTTCTTTAATTTTATTTTTAAATTACAAAAAAAGAAATTAATTTTTTTTTTTAATTATAACAAAACAATGTTTTTAATTTTTTTTTTCTTTAAATTTTTTTTTTTTAAATTTTAAAAAAAGTCATTAAAAGTTCTGCTTTTCATCGATAGATGGCAAAACTAAAAAGTATCACCGCTGTGCCCGTCGGAGTGGGGAGCGTGAGGTTTTTTCGTTACGGAATTTCTGGATTCGGTCCCCGCACTCAAGGCCCGCGATAGAAGCTATGCAATAGCATAAAAAGTGCAATTATTGTATTTAATTACATAATGTGGAGAGGATGTAACCGATTTACTTAGCAATTAACTTATAACACAGCTATTGCCAAGTATTGAAAATTAAAAAAAGAGTGGTTGTTAATTGACTTTTTTAGTATTACAGTCATGTTATACATTTTTGAACTGCTTACGATGAGCCCTTTAAAATTTAATACCCGTATCACGGTATTCGAAAAATCTATAATTTTCACAAAGTAACTCTTGTTTTTGACATATCACAGGCGCTATGTTTGTTTTTTCAAACGTTTTAACAGATTATAATGATCATAATTAAAACTAAGAAGACTTGGGCGGTCAAGACAAAACTAACGACATCTTATGTTGTTGAAATCTGTCTTGTGGTTTGAAAGATTTATGGTAATAAAGAATATTACATACACACAGGATACGCGCGAAAAACATAACCCTTCCTTGCCTTTGGGTAATTACGCCATTAGTCGATTTAAGATATTTCATTCAACTGAGTTTGATACTTTGACCTTCTTTTGTATGTACGTCGCAACTCGTAAGTCGCACGCAAATAGTATAATTCGGTAAAATACAAACGGCATCGTCATTTACAAGGATACTGAAGGCAAGTTGATGATGAATTTCACTTTTTAACACGTTAATTCCCGTTTTAATTTAGTATTTACCCTATGCTTGATAATACAACAGGATTACACCGACCATGGTCACAAGCATCTACTAGGTCACAACTTACGGTCATTAAAAAACTAACTTGCCTTTAACTTTCAATTTAGTAACACTGTTTTTATGACACAGGCAAATAGGATAATTCGGCATTATACAAACGGCATCGGCAATTTACAAAGTAAAATATCTTTATTATAATATATACTTATATTACGGGAAGACTCCTCCCGTGACCACGGCCGTTGCAATACGGTCGAAACGTCGGGCAATAAACAAGGTATTTTACCTTAAATTATTCACGCGATTTAGACCCGTAATATATATATTTTAATAATGTGTACAAACCGCGAAAGTTTATCAACATTTAAAATATCTTTTAAAAAATACCATACGTGCCGAAATGTAAACTTTAACGTCATACGCCGTCACATGTGAATTGTCATTATTTTGTAATAAAGTACAAGACAAGAATAAGGCTAGTTTTTTGACAAACGTGGTAGTAGTACCTAGTGAATTTTGCCCTAGCTGCCGCCCTTTGTGTCTTCAAATCGACGCGACGTCGGCTATTTAAAAGAGATTACATCATCTACTTGCATAGGCTCAGTCGCCCAGTTGCCGTCTTGCCGTTAATGTACTAGCGCAGCTCGGACACCTTCATTCTTTTACGTATGTCAAGCACCATACGATAGTGGGAAGTGGTACTGTACCACTTCCCACTGCCGTATGGTATTTACAGTACGGATATCACTGGAATGCTTAGAAGCCCTATCCAACCGAATACAAATAAATTTATCTTTGCCCTAAATTTTGAAGTGGGCCTTTAAAGCGTGATATTATATTATTTTATTAATGTTATTAAAATTGTATGGTATGGGCACTATGACTGTTAACTACTTGTTTTAATTTTTCATATTTCAGCATTTAGTGTTATATTTTTCATTCATTATAAATAACTAAAACGCAATGATTACTTTATCTGTGATAAATAACTAAAAATGATTGAGTACCTACACGAGTACACCTCTATTTCCACACGTCGACGTCACCGAATCGGCCATATTCTTTCCGACATTTTGACATTTAACTCCCGGTTTGTGAATTCGTATTGGAATATTTTCTCTTGTAATTTTCAACATGGATGAAGAATACGACGCAATAGTTCTTGGAACTGGCTTGAAAGAGTGCATTCTCAGTGGAATGCTTTCCGTGTCCGGAAAAAAGGTATTACACATTGATCGCAATAAGTACTACGGTGGTGAATCTGCGTCAATTACCCCGTTAGAAGAATTATTCGCTAAGTTCAACGCTCCGACCCCCGATGAAACATACGGTCGAGGTCGCGACTGGAATGTTGATTTGATCCCTAAACTTTTGATGGCCAATGGGCTTCTCGTGAAGCTTCTCATCCACACGGGTGTGACCCGATATTTGGAATTCAAATCTGTGGAAGGCAGCTATGTCTATAAAGGTGGAAAGATCTCGAAAGTACCCGTCGACCAAAAAGAGGCGTTGGCATCGGATCTAATGGGCATGTTTGAGAAGAGGCGTTTCCGAAATTTCCTAATTTATGTACAAGATTTCCAGGAAGATGATGCCAAGACCTGGAAAGATTTCGATCCCAGTACAGCCAACATGCAGGCTCTCTATGACAAATTTGGCTTAGACAGGAACACTCAGGATTTCACTGGGCATGCTTTAGCCCTTTACCTCAATGATAACTACCTCCAACAGCCTGCCATTCAAACTATTCATCGTATCAAACTGTACTCTGATTCACTTGCAAGATATGGTAAATCTCCTTACTTGTATCCCATGTACGGTTTAGGTGAGTTGCCTCAAGGCTTTGCTCGTCTCTCAGCTATCTATGGAGGTACCTACATGTTGGATAAACCCATTGATGAGATTGTTTTGGGCGAAGGTGGCAAGGTCGTTGGTGTACGTTCAGGCAATGAGATAGCCAAATGTAAGCAAGTTTACTGTGACCCTAGCTATGTACCTGGCAGAGTCCGCAAGAAGGGTCAGGTGATCCGTTGCATCTGTTTATTGGATCACCCTATTCCTAATACAAAAGATGCTTTATCAACTCAAATCATCATTCCTCAGAAGCAAGTGGGCAGGCATTCTGACATCTACATATCTGTTGTGTCCTACACTCACCAGGTGGCTGCTAAGGGCTGGTTTATTGCTATGGTCTCGACTACTGTTGAAACTAAAGACCCTGAAAGTGAAATTAAACCAGGTTTGGATCTCCTTGGATCTATCAGGCAGAAATTTGTGTCTGTGACAGACTACTATGAACCTATTGATGATGGCACTCAGAGTCAAGTCTTTGTATCTGAATCTTATGATGCTACCACACATTTTGAGACTACTTGTTTAGATGTGATTAAGATTTACAAGTATGGCACAGGAGAAGACTTTGACTTCTCTAAAGTAAAAGTTGAGCTCGGGGAGGAGGAACAGTAAATGATGAATATAATTATGATATTTATGTACATTGCTTGTTAATTTTATATTTGTTTACAAAGTGTTCTGACAACAATATTCTATGGATTTTGGGTTATCAATTTTAAGAGCTTAGATGTATCAACTGTAGAACAAGTATTAAATGTATGTATGATGCTCCCAGTGGTTCCAAAACTGATTTACGCATTTTATTACCAAAAAAAAAATATTATTTAAAGGATTTATACTTTATTTAAGGCTTCTTTTTAAATTTTCAAGGCTATATGATCTGCACAAGTACTAGGTTATTTGTACCAGATGTTATGCATTCCAATTTGGTATTTGTTTGATTCTGTAACCATATCATATTTGTAATATTTCAAAATTTATGAATGCTCATTTACCTACATGTTGTGTAAGATCATTAATTAAAGTTATAAATATGAGTGTTGGGCTTTTAATTCATGCACCAATTCAAATAAAAAGTCAGCAGTTATTCCTTAGGTTTATTCTGAAATATTAAACTTATACTTTTATAAATATTATTCCTGTATAACATTCATTCATTGAGTGATTCATAATTCATACTAACAACTAGAGTTATATTCTATGTTCTGATTAGTTGAGTACTACTATTTGTATTCATTATACAATTAATTGAATATAGATGGTCATTTCGGCACCCTATAAATATGTAGTCCCCATATGTAACAGGTGATGAAAATGTTTCATTTGGTAACTGATATTCACCTAATATTATACCATTATCTGAAGAAATAACACATAATTTTCCACTGTTTGAGGCAGCCAATATAAATCCGTCGCCAAATCCACAAGGAGTAGGGTAAACTGGAGAAGGTAATGCAGTCTTCCATAGCAATGTTGGTTGATAGTTTTTCACTTGGAGACTATACACCATTTTGTCGTGACAACCGAAAGTCATTTGCCAGGCAATGTGACTCGTTCTTCTCACGTAAATTGACGAAAATATATTACCTTTTGCACCTTGGTATTTCCAAATCTGTAATGGAAAAATTATGTACTTCTACTGCATGGTCACAAAAATACAAATTAAAAACCGGGCAAGTGCATGTCGGGCCACGCACAATGTAGGGTTCCCTTGTCCTCCCACCATTCGAATAATGTGGCTTAAGAAGTGAGTTTTCTGTTGTTTTTGTTTCATACTTACAATGTTATAAAATATGTTTCAATGGAATTTGTACAAAAAATTTTGTTATTTCTCATTTGATCAACTGTTACTAGTAAACTGGTAAAGCCTGCTTAGCCGTGATAGTTTACCTTTCAATTTCACTATATATACTACTACCGTGAATTTTTTCGGTAGGTGGGGGGGTGTTGGTTGTTGGGACACTTTACTCTAAGAAAAAGTTGCACTTTAAAGGTTAATATTTTACAAACGGATCCCTAATTCTAAAAATCGTCTTACCAACCCCTAAATGTTTTTAAAAGACCTATCTAATGATGACACGATGGGGTAGGTGAGAAAAAAAATCACACCCCCTCTTTACATAAAGGAGGCACTAAAAATATTTTTTTTTCAAGATGTTATTCCTCACTTTGTCGGCGTAAGTAATATGTATATCCATGCAAAATTATAGCCTCCTAGCATTAAGTCTGAGCAAAGGTGAGGACGGACGGCCGGACATGGCGAAACTATAGGGGTTCCGTTTTGACATTTTGGCTACGAAACCCTAAAAAGAAATATATACCATGGTTTGTTATACCTAGGTATTCATTTTGGAACTTGTAAAGCGACTTATTTAGCAGACAGTATCTATTAATGTTGTTGTTCCATGTAGTATCAAGCTTAATTAGTAGGTAACTAGCACTAATTAGCAACTTAATTTATTTGCTTTTATAGACCTGATAAACTGAATTTATTCCTAGGCATTAAATTGTGTCAAGTGTGCCCCGTGCACAAGGTTCCGCATTTTACATATACCCTAAACTAAGCAGACAAACAAATTGTAGGTAGGCATATAGTAATATGTAGTTATATAGGTAGTTCCCTCGTGATTGTTGACCTGCCGGTATATCGGCGTTAGGTATAAGCTTTAGCTAATTTTTTTTGTTTTCATTGTCGTAGTACCAGGGCCCGATCTAGGGCAGGGCAAGCCGTGCAAATGCCCAGAGCGGCAAAATTAGGGCGCCTCCGCGAAAAACAATTTGACGAAAATTATCATGCCCGGAGCGGCTAAATGGCTAGATCGCTCTGCGTAGCACATTAAAATAGTTAAGTGTCCTCGATTACGCGGTGGAAGTGTGTGCGACTGTTGCGCAAGAGGTCGTGGGTTCGATTCCCACTCGAAACACCACTTCGTGTGATCCGCAAATTGTTGTTCCGAGTCTAGGTGTACTTTGAGTCCGTGACTTGTATGTTTGTAAAGTCTCTCGCGTCTAATACGGTAGTTTTTTTTTTATATGGGGTGTGGTGCAATGTGTGGTTGTCGTCTTCATTAAAAAATAAATAAATACCTATGAGTTATAAAATCAATAATTGAATAGGCAAAAATTCAACAAATGGTTATTCATACCCATACCTACCTATAGAAGTATACCCACTCCTTACTGAATGAATACTTACCATTATTCCTTTTTCAACAGTTCTGCAATGTATTTCGCCGTTAACTTCGGCGAATATAACAAATTTGTCTGCATCATAGAGTACTGGACTCGCGAATATAGGGCTGCCAACCAATCCGCGCCACGATACTATGTTTGTATTAGTGTTGATACTAGCACATACGCCTGACAAAGTACCAACCAGTACAAACTCTTTTTTAGCAAGCACCAAGTCCGCTGAAATGCCTTGATCGCAAATATCTATCAACGACATTACTTCGCCAGTCTGAAATAGAAGACATGAAACACATCCATATCAATACAGCAACAACGAACGAAGCAGATTTTAATGTAATTTCGCAGGAATGGGGGCTCCTTGCGAAATTATATTATTTTGTTTTAAAAATCTGCTTCGTGGTAGCAGTAGTGTCAGTTATTCTTCCGTTAAGTAGTGATGTGTATTTCTGTTGAAGGTCAGTTCAGTAGCAAGTGAAATTGCTGGACAAATAAAACTTATGAAGTAATGTCTCAAATGAGGAGCGCGGTGCGGTGACATGCAGATCTTTGCCAAATAAGGATTTGGGTTGCACTGATACCTACTGTTTTGGGCTAGCGTGACGCTTACCATCAGGTGCATGACCTACTCATCTCTTCATTTCGTGGTATATAAAAATACCTGCTATACAAAGAAACCTAGTCTCCTTTTGTTATTGTTACTTACATCACATCACCTAGTACCCCCATGATGGGGGGTAGCTTCGAGCGTGCTTAAGAAGTGATAAGTCTTCTAGGATCTAGTATAATGTTAATTAATTACATCACAAATTGTAGTATACATAGGAGGTAGATTGATTTCTTAATCATACTAAAGTTCATAATGCAAATTCGAAATAGGAGTAGACGGCTATTGCTATATTACTGTTAGAAATCCTATACAACGTTACAGCTTTAGTTTTCGTCTACAAAAATATAACTGAACCCTATTCCATAATTGAATAATCAAAATAATATGTTGTTATTATCAGTATACTGATTACGACTATTTAGATATGAGTGTAATGACTGTTAGTCGTCTGGCATATTAAACAAAAGAGTTATCATATCATACCGTGATATCGATACACCGAACATTTCCGTCATACGACGCGATGTACAATTTACCATCACAGCAACATCCCTTGCTTTTTATCATACAATCGATATTGATCCTCCATTGTTCGGCGACAGGGTTGAGTGAAAATTTAATGATAGTGCCATCATATGCGCCTACGACTCCATATGGTATTACATCAGGACAATGGAGTACTGAAGCTTCGATGCGCGATTTGATTGTCAGCGTGCCTTGTAATTGACCAGTTTTTGACTCCACTATTACAATTTTTCCTGAATGGCTGCCAACCACAACATATAGGGTACTGAAATAGACAATTTACTTAATATTAGTCCTCGACGTCGGCATGACATTCGGCGCGGAAAATCAAGACCATAATATGTGTAAATACCATATATATCAACATGCCAAGATGGTGCCTACGCCTTCTACACCCGTGCAGGGCACGGCACGCGACATCTTAGTCTGCATCATATGTATTTGCATGAGTTTGTCTCTTGTTCTTCCCCTAGCTTTAAGCTACCTATATACCAAATTTCATCAAAATCGACTCTGTAGTTTCAGAGATAACAACACACATACAAATCTTGCCTTTTTATTTTAAAGTGCAGTATACCTACATTAGGAACTTTACCGTACTTGACATTATATTAGTTCCTAGATTTATATTATTTTACAGAAGAATGATTTGTTTGTTTGTAATCCCTGAATTTACTCGCCCGATTTTGATAAAATTTGGTATAGCTAGTAGCAGTCCTTCCGACATAGGATATACTTAAACGCGATAACCAAATTCTACGATCATATCTATTTAAGTACATACGGAATCATAAATCTAAATATTTCTCTGGTTTATCTGCAATATTTATTTGCAGCCAATGCCAATAGCCGTGATTGGCCGCTTGAGTTTCCAAGTAGAGTAGTTGGCCTTTGATACGATATAACTCCAGTATAAAATCAGGGTCGGCTAAAGTCATGGTCAGCCACAAACAAATCAGAATGCACAATTTAGTTCATAGTTCACAGGATAGATGGCGCTTTCATCAATATTATTTTTATCAGGCAAGGCGTAACTTTTTTTGGTACATTTTAAAATAACATTCCTATTCTATGTTAATAATAGTACATTAAGAATTTAATATTTTATCATCAATTTTATTTTGTAAAAATATTTGTTGCATAATAATGTATTGTGAAATAGACGGATGGCCATAGAATAAAAGGGACGGAATTAATAGCCACTTTGTCAAAAAGCTGTTTACTGTACTTACGTCGAATATTTTATTTTTTAGAATAAATAAAATTAAGGCCCAGAACTCACGGGTTACATCTTCGTGATCCCAGCCCTGCAGCTGAAGTAAATATAAGAATGTTTTCCTAGAGTCTGGCGCGGATCTAGGACTTTGTTTAGGGGGAGCAACATTTGACTCAACCGGGCAATGTAAGCTGGTAGAATATTTAAATTATTAATTATCAGATGTAGTAAATACTTACAATCCATCAAGAACCAACGTAGGTGTCGCGTCAATACATTTTTTAGTATCACAGGTCCATAATTTTACAAACTGGACAGGAGAAAACTGAATATCTTTTAAGCAAGATGTCTTACTCATATTTACTGTAGCAGGAGCTATTGTACTGATTGATCTGCGCCGTTTTGTTGGCTTTTTTCGTTTCAAATCTTCACTAAATATTTCTTTTTGAACTTTTTGCATAATCTCGTCAATTTTATGACGTGACAGTAAGTAAGGTAGAATCAATTTTCCAAATTGTGGATGAGTTGATGATATCTTATTAGATATAGTTAGAGCCAAGAAGGATGTGCCCCCAAGAGCAAAAAAGTCCTTATCTTTTACTTGATCAAATGTAAAGGATTTGCAGAGCACTTCTTTTAATTCTTTTAAGAACAAAACTTTTGCAGAGTCCAATGTTTGAGGAATTGCTGTATTATTTGCATACATTTTACATAAGAGTTGCTTAGATATTTTCCCATGGTTATTAGTAGGTAAATTATCTACTCTCATTATGTGATCTGGCCAATGCTTCTCATCTAGTTTACACTTCAAGAAGTCTGATAATTCTTGGCTGCTTATTGTTTCTGATGAAAAATATACAAATAGAAGCAGTGGTTTTGGTAACCAGACACAAGCACAAGTCTTCACTCTTGGACATTGCATTACAGTTGTCTCTATGAATTGTAGGTTTACTTTATGACCAAATCTTTTGATAATATCGTCTCTTCGACCTCTAAAGTATATGGTGCCACCATTCACTTCTCCCACATCACCAGTATCCACATATTTCAATACATTTCCTCCAAAACTGCTGTTCCTATTTAATATTGTGCAATTTCTTGTTTTGCTTACTGAAATGAAATAAAAAGAATTCAATTAAGAGCTTAGACTAGGGTTAAGCTTATAACTGCTTATCAGATTCAAGGGTATACCTGATTGGGTCAAATCTGATTAGATTTTTAAGAAAAAAACTAACACAATAAACAAACTTAGATTTCCAGTCATGTAATTATGGCTGAGTGTGCCATAGGTAAGAAAACATGTGTGGTATAAATTTTAACAGGATGGTAAAAAAGTCAATAATGATTGAATGAACCTAGGAGTTCTTATAATAACAAAGCATAGTTAGATTCCTGTAGTTTAATGATAGAAATCATGAAATAATGCAGTCTCTGTTGTTTATTGCAAGGGTTCCCAAATTTTAAAGAAAACAGTACACCCACCAAATACATATACCACTACCTAAATATTATTTTATGAAATTTCATAGGTTGTAGGTTTACCAATTGTCATGACACTCATCAATTCAATCAACAAATCAATTCTCATTTCTGGGTGTAATCTGATTGAAAAGAGAACTGTCATACATAACTAGACACATTATCCAATGTGATTTGTAGTTTTTCATTCTATGCAGGCTATCACTTTCTTTTTTAATTATCAAATAATATATGTTTTGCAGAATTCTGGTAACTTTTCTATGGAACCCTTGGTAATCATAATAATATTGTTAAAAACAAATTAAAAAATATTTTGCTTAATTTAGATACTCTACAATTTTTTACTTACTTAAGTAACATTTAAATAATTTGTTGTCTATTCAAATGATATTCAACTTTTAGACATGCTGAGGGGCAAACTTGTCTCTACTATTCAACTCAATGTGACAGTGACAGCATAAGACTGACTTACCTAATATAATTTTTCCTGTCTGTTTATCCTTTGGATGTAGATCAACAAATATTTGTGTTTCAGAGAGACATTTCCCAAGAGGTATTTCTCTGTTATTATTAAGTTTTGTCAGGTCGAGCTCTGCAACACATGCCCAGCAGGACATCTCAGTGACCCCATATAATGTATATATCTTAGTTTTATTATTCCAAGCCTTTAATTCCTTTATTCTTTGAAAGCTGCTTAAAGGTTCGCCACCAAGAGCTAATATCTTAAGTGTGGAGTTAGCACTCAATATTTTAGTACTGATATCATTATTTGAGTATTGCAGAAATCTAGATGGTGTTGTTTGCCAAACTGTTATGGCATTTTGGCTGTTTACAGGGAATAATACATCAGCATCATCTGGTGCTATAAGGAGTGATGCTCCATTTATGCAAGCTAGCAGTATTTCAATCATGGAAGGGTCAAAAGTAAGTGGTGTAGAGAAGTATATCACATCCTGAGGTGTGATCTTAAACATTTTGGTCAAGTCATCTATGTTTGGTTGTAGGCACTGTACAGGCACTTGGATGTGTTTAGGGTGTCCAGTGCTGCCAGATGTCATGGCTATAAATGAATGAAACTGTGACTGTCTATTACTTGGTTTAGTAGGGAAATCACATGTGTAAAAATTGAGTGTCATATCAAACATTTTCACTGTTCTATCTGGTTTTTTACCAAATAACTCAGGACTGTCATTATTATTTTTCTTGATAGTAATGATAATTGTAAATGAAATTTCTTTGGCTATTTTCTCTATACTCTCATTTGGATCAATGAACATAAATGTAGTGCTACATTTGTGGACTCTGTAAAAAGTAAAAATAAATATTTAATAGAAATAGGTCCTATCATGATACACAATTTTAAGTACATATACTTACGCTGCGATCAAACAGGGTATAATTACGTTTCTTTCTGAAACTAACCCAATTATGCCTCTGTTGGATGTCAACTGTAGAAGATTTTGTGATATATATTCACAAACTCCATATAGTTCAGAGTAAGTGTAGTGTTTATAGTCACCATTGTCGTAATATCTGATCGCAATTCTAGATGGATAGGTAGCACAGGTTTTTACAAAAACGTCGTAGTAGCCATACTTTAATTTCATTTTGATTGAAACTGTTCACTTTATGGGAAATTGCACTGGCTTTATATATGATCTATATAAAATGAAAATACTATATAATATATATAATAACTAATAGAAAGCATCACAATTTATTAAATAGAAGAGTTTAATTTGAAAGGTATTACGAAAATATTAATTTTGTTATTGTTTTTGTTTTCGTTCAATTCTGATTCTGACACTGACACCCATTTGTGTGACGAATTGACATAATGATGACATTTTTATTTGATGACAGTTGATGTCAGTCAAATTCCTCGTATTTTTACGAAAGGCAACATTGTCGATCTACAAAAAACTTGGAGGCTTTTTTGTTGGAATGGAGGAAAGAGGACAATTAAATTCAACGCGAACTAAAAGATACGGCCTCGGAATTTTGTATAATCCTTGAAAACGGTAAGTTATGTAAATCGGCAAGATCCTCAGAGAGGAGGAAATTTCCATAAAAAAAAACTTGACATCTGACTACAGAGGCATATTCTGTCGTTGAAAATTGGGATCAGATGGCGTTGTGTGAGTAGTCCCAAGATATCATTATACCTATTATTAAATGTTCTAGCGGAAGTAGTCTAATGGTTGAAGCATTGGACAAGCAACTATTAGTTATATTACTGATGTGAATCCACTCTTTTTTTAGTAGGTTATTAAGGTGGTAACAATCGAACGAACACCCCTACCGTCCGTAAGAAGACGATGGCGTTAGTGTGAGATTTGCACCTACTAAAAAACCCACCGTATACACTCAACATCTTCGCGAACGGCATGCCGGAATTTGTTATATCGTCTGCGGCCCACTCAGTGGCAGCGTCCGGACGCGATGTTGTTGGGTTCCGGGCATTTCCTCCATAGAAGGACCGCGGGCGGGGATGATTGCCGTTTGCCCGCCTGTCTGCCGTTTGTCAGCATAAGGCGCAGGTGTGTGCGCCGACGTCATCTGTTTCACTGGCGACGCAGCGCATCAGCCAGGGAGCTCGCTTCCCTCACGCGCTCTGCCACCTCCTTCTGCGAGATGACGTCCTCGCAGAAGAATTCGACCCACGCACTCAACTACCCCAAACCATGGACAGAGCTACGGCCAGCAACGAGGGGTCACTTCCGACCACTACAACTTTTAAAAATATTCTTGTTAAAATGTATTTTTCCTGCATAATTACTACATGGCCTTTACATCAAACACTAGAATAAATTCAACAAAACTATTATTACTTTTGTATTCAGCAGATCCAAATTACCTAAGGTTGACTAATAAATCCCATGCTGCAGCAGAATCAGTGCCCCCTTAGTGTAACAATAAGTATTAATATATTTATTTGCCAATTGAATAGACATTAAATTATAGTAGCATACTGCATAGTACACGTGACTTTGCAAACTTTAGCCGACCTAGGAATTTCCTGAATGCTTGGGCACATTGAGGCGTTTAGGGTGGCCTTTTCCAATACGGAGGCCTTGTCATTCCTTGGCCCCGTCACCGATTACCCGCAGGCGCCTCGACTACCGTCGGCCCGGTCTTCATACAGGTTCTGCTTCCGAGTCTCCACAGGCAGGTGTACGACCTGTGGAGGTACCCGGCCGGTCCTGTAGAAATAGACGGGGCGGCAGCACGGTGGCAGCATTATTTCCGTTTGGTGCAGGTCTTTCCACGGATGCTTCGGAAAATACCTGCACGGTAGCTAGGAGGGAATTGAGTCCCACCTGCCATTATTGCGACTGCGGTGAGGACTCGTTAGACGCATTATCGTCAAATCGCAGACGTCCTCACAGAAAGTGAAACGCATCAGAGAACAGAGCCCTCTGGCGCTCCGTCGCCAACTAACTGTGTAAACTGTGTTGCCTTGGCGCGCCCATCTTTGCCTGATGCCGCTTTACTTGGGGCTGCGGGTAGGCAAAACGGATTATCTTCCCCGCCCGTGATCTTTCGTGGCGCGGTGCATCTTGGTGGATCCAAACCCCTCACAGCCCTACCGTCTTCCCCGGACAGTGGAGTGTTCGTGAGGAATTTTCCCGTTAAACTAAAGAAAGGGCAGCACCAATCATAAATTTAAAAGACACATAGTTGATGTCGACAAAAATGAAACTATTGAACCATTAAAGAACATAAAATCATTGAATCAGAGCAATCTAATGGATAATAATGTCAGTGATTTAAAATACATGATATAATTGTAATTGAAAGTACAATAATTTCAGGCTACAAGATAATGTCTACTGGCAACACAGTAATGTCAACTATAAACAAATAATAATTTTTATTGTATGTTCTAAATTAAAAACATGTTTGTTAGAAGTAAATAAAGTATAGTTTTGTTTAAAAAAAATATTTCTATTGGTACTTTGTTATAAAGTTTGACCGTCATTGTAAGACAACTTTTTTGATACAAGGTAGTATTTGCTTTATGTCCTATTACTGACCTTTGGGCATTCCTAACCGAGCGTGGATACTACTCTTAGCCAAAATGGTAAAACGGAACCCTTATAGTTTCGCCATGTCCGTCCGTCCGCAGCTTTAAAAAATCACATCCCCACTTTACTTATAGGAGCGGTCCCTATATGTAAAGTGGGTCCCTATATGGAATGTGATTTTTTTCTTACCTACCCCATCGTGTGGGGTATCGTTAGACAGGTCTTTTAAAACCGTTTGGGAAGACCAT
This sequence comes from Herminia tarsipennalis, assembly GCA_945859575.2. Lineage (NCBI taxonomy): Eukaryota > Metazoa > Arthropoda > Insecta > Lepidoptera > Erebidae > Herminia > Herminia tarsipennalis. The sequence goes on from OX243830.2 coordinate 18,674,736, forward strand.
TTTTAGATTTAAGATCTGTTTGTGAAATTTTGTTAGCGTCAAGTGTCCCCCCCCCCTGCCAGCTAAATGGTTGATGTTGAGTATGTGAAAAAAATCACGATAGTATGTATATGTGCACACAGCTGATCAAATGGAAAGTAACAAAATTTTTTTCCAGTTATTTTTGTTAGATCTAACGTTGTAAGAATAAAACAAAAAAAAAAACAGAAAACCCACGCCACATTATTCGGATTGACTACGGAACCCTACATTGTGCTCGACATGCACTTGCCCGGTTTTTAGCCTCTAATTTCGTTCGCGATTGCAATCCGGTGGTATTTTCAATCCGACCGGATCCGGCCGGATTTTCACCAATCCGGTCGGATTCGGGCGTGGTACCGGCTTAAGAATAGTTCCCGTGGATGTCGTCAAGGCGATTAAGGTATTTCACACCGAGGACGGGCAGCAGCATCCTCTGCGTGCTTAAAGCCTTACTGCGATCGCCAACCCGATTGACATTCGTGGCGATTATGGCAATTACCCCCAGGATCTATAATAAGTAGGTTCTACTAGGGAGGCCCGTGTCCAGTAGGCCCAGTAGTGGAACATAATATGGGTTGATGTATTGTTTTTTGCGAAATAAACTGTTCAATGAGTGTAAGAATATAATTATTTACCTATTAAAAGGGAATTAACGCGCATTATTTACCTTAAAATTGGTTGACGTTTTGACCAGGTTGCACCGGCCGTGGTCACAAGCGAACTCTCGCAGCGATGTTAAGACTCTGTTATGCCAATGAATCTTCCTCACTTTTTTGTTTTTCGAAATGTTAGGGTCACTGCACATTACACTGATTGTGTCCATGTTAACCGACTGCGAACTAATAAGAGGTTGTGTTTTACGAATCACTGGATTCCACGTCAGGAATAATTTGAAGCCCTCTTCCCTATTGAAAACTTTGTTTTTATTTTCAATCGCTTCACGCAGAATTCTTGAATAAAAATGGCGGTCTGTGGAGAGGGTTTGTGGACGATGAAACTCAATCCAGTGATTGATGTTCGATTGCAGTATGTGTTCTGCAATTGCCGATTTGTTAGTTTTCCGGATTTTCACTGGCTGTGATGTGTTCTTTTAGCCTTTCCGCTGAAGTTTGCTTTGTTGTTGTGTGCACGTGGCTCAGCAGAGGTATAATATCCTTCGGAGTGCCCACCAAGTTGCCCACTTTAGCCACCGTTATGTAGATCGAACGAATCGAGTACCTTTTCATTACTGATCCGATCTTGTCTGTCTTTTGGTATTCCGTAGGTAGCTCGAAAGGAAAAAAAAACGGAACCCTTATAGGATCACTTTGTTGTCCGTCCGCCCGTCTGTCCGTCTGTCAAGACCCTTTATCGGGAACGCGTGGAGGTATCGAGTTGAAATTAAAACCATATAGGTACTTAGGTCTACAGTCCTTTAAAGCTATGGAAAAATCAAACTTCTAAATTAAAAAAAGATACGACCGTTTATTCTTTTAAAAATTGCGAGATTTATAGAGATATGACTTAAGTCTGACAAAAATTTGCACTTTAAAGCTTAATATTTTACAAACCGATCATTACGATCGTCTTCCCAACCACCAAACGTTTTTAAAAGTCCTATTTAATGAGATCCAACATGCTGGGGTTGGCGAGAAAAAAAAATCACACCCCCACTTTACACATAGGGGATTTTTTTTTTCACTTTGTCGGCGCAAGTAATACCTATGTGTATTCTTTGTAGCCTTCAAGCACTAACAGTCTCTGAGCAAAGTTGCGGACGGACGGATAGACGACCCATTTTTAGGAGTTCCGTTTTGCCATTTTGGCTACGGAACCCTAAAGATGGTAACGACTTTTATTATAGATAATTAAATTTGTTATCATTTTTGATATTTTTTTAGTATTACTTACCATTTATGACTTACTTGCTGCGCCGCGCAACTTCGTTTGCGTAAATTTTCCCCGTTTTTGCTACAATTCTTACTAGCGTGCTGTTATATAGCCTATAGCCTTCCTCGATAAATGGGCTATCCAACAGTGAATTAAATGAAAGAATTTTTCAATTCGGATCAGTTGTTCCTGAGATTACATCGTTCAGACAAACAAACTCTTCAGCTTTATAATATTAGTATATGTAGATAAGACTATTAAGTAGGTACTATTTATCAGGGCGAGAGAAGCGAGTCCTAACACTATCCCACAACGTATGCACTTTTGTGGTACCATTTACTAACTAAGAAACTATCACTACTACCATTTATTAAGTATTAAAGAAATATGTCGGGCCACGCACAATGTAGGGTTCCGTAGTCACCCCCAGTATACCTACCCCCAACTTATGTAGTGGGTTTTCTGTTGTTTTTGTTAGGGTTCCGTAGCCAAAATGGCAAAAAACAGAACCCTTATAGTTTCGTCATGTCCGTCTGTCTGTCTGTCTGTCCGTCCGTATGTCACAGGCATTTTACTCAAAGACTTCTCAATGAGTATTGATGAAATTTGGTGAAAAGGTGTCTTATAGTGGCCGCTACTTAGTTTGATAGCTAATAAATAAAAATAAATATTTGGGGGGGGGGGGGGGGCGCACTCTATACGTAACAGAAGCTGTTTTTTTTTACGGCTAACATCAACGTGTGGCACCTTATTCGATAGGTCTTTTAAACACATTTTAAGGTTTCTAATAAACTTTTTTGATTAAGTTGATATTTTTGGAAATAATCGCTCCGAAAGTTGCATAAACCCCTTAACTTTTGAGCTGTGTAACCAAAAAAATTGGAAAAAATCACAAAGATAGCGCTTAATAAATACTTTAAACTAAAATTGGATGAGATCGGATATACCGTCATTGAGTTATTGCCAAAAAACTACGTTTCTCAACAAAAGGGCGTAACTACCATGAACATACGTTTTTCTGCTGATGCAATTGTTCAAGGCTGCGGAACCCTACACTGAGCATGGTCCGACATGCTCTTGCCCGGTTTTTTCATACTTACAACGTTAATATTTTTCTATGGAATTTGTACGAAATTTGGTTACTTCTCATTTAATCAGCTGTTACTCGTAAACTTGTAAAGCCTACTTAGCTGTGATAGTTTTCCTTTTAATTTCAAATCAAATCAAATGAATTCAAATAAATTATTTGTGGAACATAGGTACATGGTTATAACATTAAAATGCAATCGTCTCACTATGTTTCGCCTATGTAAGGCGTACAAATGTGTTTTAAAAAAAATTATAATTATACAAAAATAAAAAAAAGTAAAGTCACTAAATGTAATGGAACAATCATCATCATCATCAGCCTATCGCAGTCCACTGCTGGACATAGGCCTCTCCAATTGCACGCCACTTTGTTCTATCCCTTGTAATGGAACAATATAGAAAAACAATTAAAAAATAACATAAATAATTCAATTAGATCAATTCAAAATCAAACATGTCAATAATTAAATTAAAAAAGAAAAAACAATTTATATAATTAATAAGTAAATCAATATAATATGTTATTACACCAAAAACAAAGCGAATGTCGGGATTATTGATCATTTAAAAAATCTGTTATGGAGTAGTACGCTTTATTCACCAGAAACTATGGAGTGCTGTCTTGAAACGATTAAAGTTATCTAGAAACTTAATTAATACAATTTGGCAATTTATTGTAGATTTTAGGTGCCTTAACTAGGAAATTCTTAGAAAAAAGTGCAGGTTGATGTTGTTTCAGACGTAGTGTACCCTGATGACGTCTATTTGTAAGAGTATCGAACAGATAAAAGTTAACTTTGACAAATATAGCCACCTCATAAACATACAGCGATGGAACAGTTAAAATCTTTAAACTTATAAAATATGGTTTGCAACTATCTGTCGTTTTAATCCCACATACTGCTCTAAGACACTTCTTTTGCGTTTTGAATGCAATTTCTCTTTCTGAGGAATTGCCCCAGAAAATAATACCATATCTGAGTGTACTAGAGACATAAGCGTGATATGCAGAAAGAACAGTTTCACGATTTGCAGCCTTGTTTAAATTATGAAGAACAAAATAATATTGGTTTAGTTTTTTAATTAAGTTTTCAATGTGTACTTTCACGTCAGATTTTCGTCCAACCAGATACCTAAAAATGTTGTATGATCTACTTTAGCTATTGACATTTGTTCATAATTAATATTAAGGTAAACAGAATTTCTTCTTTGTCTAAATGACATTATGTGAGTTTTATTAAGGTTAATTTTTAAATTATTTGCTTCTAACCACTGAATTATTAATTTTAAACTATTATTTATGTCACTTTCAAATATTGTCATGTTTGTCTTACCAATAAATACCGTAGTACAGTCGTCAGCAAACAAAGTCATAGGGTGTGGAACAACTTTAGGAAGATCGTTTATATAGCATATGGTCCGAGTACTCTTCCTTGGGTCACGCCGTATTTTATTTTCTTTGTTTAGATAGACAAACTGTTTCAGTTTTGGTGTAAGTATTTATTTTTGTGACACTTGTGAGATGCTTTCTATTGGTTAGGTAGGATTTGATCAAGTTTAAAATATTGCCTCTGATTCCATACTTAAATAATTTAGCAAGAAGTATTTCGTGATCGACAAAATCGATTGCAATTATAATACAATTTCATGCAGTCGGAGGCATAAATGAAATTGTATAATTATGAAGGGGATCTTGTTCGCATCTTTTTTGTGCAGGCGAGTTTTTTTATTTTTATAATTTTTTTTTAACTTTGATGACTGGAAAGCAAAGATTATAAAACAGTCCAAATAAGTCAATAAATTCATTATAGGCAGCGTTAACATCATTACCTTCCTTCCATCCTTACTCATACACACTAGTGAAACTAAGACTATATAGAGCTTTTCTAAATTTGCTCGTATTATTCGAGCAAAAGTCGCGTTTAGATGTAAACCAATGTGTTTGACGCAAGTTTTCTTTACAGAACATTTTATTATTATTTCACTATTTAAACTATTATCGTGAATCATCATCACATACTCATCATCAACCATTTAGCTGACAGGGAGGAGACACTTGACTCCAAAAGTTTTTATTTCTCACTTTTGAGTGTAGGTATTGGTTTATAGTTGATATAAGGTACATTCCAGACTGCTCATTTCTTTTCACAAAGTGTTGCGTTTTGCGATACAAGGACGTTGATTTTTGAAGAGTTCACCTGATACTAGACTATCAGTTCCATTACATGATTTGGTGGAGGCGAAGTATCAGGTATCGAACACGGTACTCAGATCGCAACCCGCAATATTTATTATTGAATAGTTCCGCTGGTCATCTGTGGTCTTCATCATCAGTTCCATTTCACTTAATGGTGATTTCTAAGAGGAAATGGACGAATTATAATCAAATATTCCTAAATTACTATATGTGTACCTTTAATATTTGAAGAGTTCCTTCGATTTCTTCAAGATATCTGGAATTCACATAAAGGTCCTACACTTTCAAACACAAAAAAATAATTAAATCGGTCTAGCCGTCTGCGAGTAATCAGATAACTAACATTAAAAAAAATACAGTCGAATTGAAAATCTCCTCCTTTTTGAAGTCGGTTGAATACATAAGTATGTAACTTATATGTTGTATGTTCCTTGAGCCATTAAATCGCTGCTCCTTACTCGTCTTACCAGGGACAAATGCCTTAGTGAAGTCTGTGAAATGTGTTTCTTGTTTTCCTCTGTTAGTCTCGGTTTCCTCTCATACAAACCGATTTTCCGCGTGACCCCCTCTGAGCTCAAGTTTCCTGAAATATTTTCTTATTTCTGCAAAATTAATAAAAAATGTGACATCTACGCTCGCCAGATTGTAGCATGTCAGGTCAGTGCGCAAGTCGAGCTGGCGAGCGAGAAAAATAGGCTTCATAATAAAAAAAAACCGGGCAAGAGCATGTCGGACCATGCTCAGTGCAGGGTTCAACTGCATTAGCAGAAGAGCGTAAGTTCATGGCACTTTCGCGCTTTTGTTGAGAAACGCAGTTTTTCGGCAATAACTCAATGACAATAAAGCCGATCATGTTCAAAATAATTTTAGTTTAAAATATTTATTAAGCGCTATCTTTGTGATTTTTTTCATATTTTTTGGTCACACTGTTCAAAAGTTAAGGGAGACACGATTTATGCAACTTTTGGAGCGATTATTTTCAAAATTATTCACTCAATCAAAAATGTTCATCAAAATCAAAAACCTTATAATGTTTTTAAAAGACCTGTCGAATGATGTTTGCTACCCCTAAAAATACTTATTACTATTATTTAGCTATCAAACTAAGTAGCGGCTACTACAAGACAACTATTCACCAAATTTCATCAATATTCATTGAGGAGTCTTTGAGTAATGCCTGTGTCATAATACGGACGGACAAACAGACAGACAGACGGACATGACGAAACTATAAGGGTTCCGTTTTTGCCATTTTGGCTATGGAACCCTAAAAGGTTTCATAAATGAGTTAGGCAGTCTGATGATGATTATACAATATATCTCAATGAAGTACTTTATGTATAAAATAATTAACTATTGAATTAATAGAGTATACAAAATTGTAGCGCTTCTAGAAGATCTGACTAGAACTACATTTTTTATTTATTTATTGCATCTTCAGAATGTCAACATTTAATGGTATTAAAACCAGCCAGTTACATTCAGTACAACCAAGTACAACCAAAGAAATTTTATTACTAACAATACTTTCAAAATACGAAAACACTTTTGCCCCTACCTATTATACGGATTTTACGTGATAACGTCATAAGAAACCATGCCTGTGACAGCTTAAGACGACCACACTACTTCAGCCTATCAGTAGGCGGAATCGCTATTTTCGTTGCTTAGCAACCAATCAATAACGTGACCGTTGCTACGTGACTGCTTAGCAATTACGTGCACTTTTTCGTGCGCACGTACGAAAAAGTGTCACGGCCAGTCGCGGACCGTCCCGGTCCGACCCGGCCCGTTACGTTCCGCCAGTTGATAGTTTGAAGTATTGTGGCCTTCAGCCGCATGCGCCCGGGTCCACTAAAGCTGTCGCAGGCGTGGTTGTTTATTACAACGTAATCAATATTTTGGCAATTGCAGCGACATGAGATACAATTCAAAAAAAAAAGCTTTCACAGGCATGGTTATTAATTACAATGTAATCAAATGTAATAATTGCATTTTTGAAAGATAGAAAAATTTGAATCCAGACTCAGGAATCGAACCCGAGACTTCCGTAGCTACGGGGGCCTAACCCGTAAGCATTAAGAGATAGAGGAATTTGATATCTAGTAGCATAGTCCAGATAGGTGGTTCGCTTCTGGCCCCGGTTTGGCTACGGAAGTCTCGGGTTCGATTCCTGAGTCTGGATTCAAATTTTTCTATCTTTCAAAAATGCAATTATTGTATTTGTAAAGTCTTTGGCAAGAAATACCTATAAAAATTACTTCAGTAATCAAATGTTTTCATAGGACGTTATCACGTAAAAGTATCGTCCGTCCCGTAAACTGACTTTACAGACAACCATTTTTAGGGTTCCGTAGCCAAAATGGCAAAATGGAACCCTTATAGTTTCGTCATGTCCGTCTGTTTGTCTGTCCGTCCGTATGTCACAGGCATTTTATTCAAAGACTACTTACTGAATTTTGATGAAAGTTGGTGTAAAGGTGTCTTGTAGTAGCAGCTATTTAGTTTGATAGCTACATATTAAAACTAATTATTTTTAACTTCATACATGTAACAGAACTTGCAAAAAATCTGTTTTAGCAAACATTAACGTTTGGCACATCATTCGACAGGTCTTTGAAAACATTTTGAGGTTTCTAATAAACTTTGTTGATTGAGTGAATATTTTTGGAAATAATTGCTTCGAAACTTGCATAAATTTTGTCCCTTATCTTTTGAACCGTGTGACCAAAAAATATGAAAAAAAAAACCCAAATCACTATGATTTTACCAAATGCGTTACATTATTTTAACAAACCTACATGCATAATTTATTAGGAGCAAATGATAGCAAGACGCAATGTAGTCATAATATTTCGGTCAACGACCTTTCAAATATTGCAATATTATGTAACCTTTTATGTACCCAATGCGAATAAAGTGCGAGCTGAGCACAGAGAGGACGATGGTTAAGCGAGTGCCAGTTAGTCGAATTGTTACAGGTTCGATAAAATTTTGTGATTCCTTAATTGTCTGGGTGTACATGTACCTAGACTGCCTCTGTGGCGCGGTGGGAGTGTCTCCGACTGCTACGCAAGAGGTCGTGGGTTCGATCCCCACCCAAAATAAAACTTTGTGTGATGAACACGATGGTTTATTCTGTGTCTGGGTGTTATTTATCTATACTAAGTATGTATTTAGAAATATATAAGTATGTTTATCAGTTGTCTGGTTTCCATAGTAGCGTAGCATAGGATCAGATAGCGTTGTGTGAGTTGTCCCAAGATATTATTATTATATTACTATTATTATTATAAGTCGAAACGTCATTCTGTGAATCTTAGATTGGCCTTATAATGTTCCCCCTGCTGGGACTTTCTTCATAATTATCGAACAGAATCAATTCATAAATTACCATACTTCAAGTCTGAATCGCTGAATGAACTTGAAGAAACGCAGAAACTTATCTGCTAACAAGATGATGAAATAAATATTTCATTTTTCATTTTCTATCTCATGTTCAAGGCTTCTTCGCTCACCTTTAATAAATTAAATACATAAGGATTATGAATTTTAAAAACTTTTGGTAAAAAAAACAATTCTGGTTTTATTTTTGTATTTTGTTTTATAAAATCCGGTCGAACGGGACGACCTTTCTGGTTTTCACTATTACTTTATTTTTTAATTACCCAGCACAGAGAAAATTAAAAACTAAAACAAAACACATACCCGTGACTGCGTTTAACTCTTCCCATAGATCTTACAAGATCAAGATCCAAGAGTTGGGCGCAGAGGCTCTGCGGCTGAACTGACCTAAAACGTGTTCGGCAAGTGAACGGGCCCAATCAATTAGGGGCGGTCAGCGATCCGCCAGAAAAGAGGGCAGCGCGCGCGCTCTCTAAGGAAACTCGGAAAATGTTTGCGGGGGCTCGGCGGGGTGGGGCTGGCTCGTCGGTCGGGAGGGTGCGTGTGGGAGAGGCGCGAGCGAGCATCGATCGCGCGGGGCGGCGCTCAGTCCGCCGGGGCGGCCGGCGAGAGCGCGCGTGTCATGCGCTGCCGCTGAGATGGCCGGCGCTCGGGCGCTCGTGGCCGCCTGCTGCTGCTGGTGGTGGCTGATTACCGCAGCCGGTAAGTACCTACATATATATTACCTCTACTTCTTATCTCGTCAAATATTCAACCGATCAGCTGATTCTCATGTCGTGACCTCCAGAACGGCTGATTTTGTCGACACATGACTTTTCACGATTTTCCCCCGGTCTCGCGTACGTTACATGCTTTTTGTAGCGTTTTCATGAATACTACATAGTTTTGTACGTTATTTACTAATGTATTTTTAATTGTTAGCTAAATTTTATATTAAGGAGGTTTTAAACTTTATTTAAATTGAGAAATTTAATTAAAATTTATCTAAATATTGGGCGAATACTTGAAGTTTTCGTTTAAGTGCAAGTATTGGTACGTAGTCAAATATAAAATATTAGGTTTACTCTAGTTTTATTAACAAATAAAGTTATTATATAATTGTAAGTGTCGCATGCAGTGCGCTCGGGGTTGTCACCAGCCGGCACTATTCAGCAGGCCGCAGGACGTCCTTGCCTCGACCAATAGCTAAACAAACGTTGATATTATTACGTAATACGGCGGTGGTAATAGTGACACATCTGCGTAAATATTGATCACAATCAGGCCACTGTAGCTTAAGGAAGTCACTATTACAGTGCAGGCGAGCATAACACCGGCGACACCTGCCACTCTGACCGAACATACTTACGCTAACTCTGCACTACGTCAACTTCATACTATATTTTACGGGCACCATAATACTTTAAATTGTAGGGACCTAGACCTAGGACCAAATAATGTCACTTATTGTATTATTACTCTTATTCATTATCTCATTGTGGGATACATGAATAAGTCCAATTTTAAAAACGATGTATTGACGAATTTTTGCATGACGGAAAGTTAGATAAAGTTAAAATTTAAATCTCTTTTAAAAGACTTCAACGCGCTGCAGTTTTGATAATTGTATTTTTGAGATGTGGTTCGAGGATATTAAACTATTAAGTCTTTTCGATGTATTTTAGGAGATATTATTTTGTTTTTATATTTTTTACGTACAATCAGCAGCGTATATAAATACATAACATAAAACTATTAGTATTCATTGCGCTTTAAAAACATGGTTTGATATGAGCTACAGCGATAAATTGTTTAAAAAATATAATAAACTAGCCGACCCGTGCCCACTTCGTTGGGCCTATAACACTCACAAATAACGTGGCTTTCTATTCGTAAAATAATTTTCAAAATCGGTTCTGTTGATCCAGAGATTACCCCCTACAGCCTGACAAACTTTACTTCTTTATAATATTGGTATAGATTAATACTTTAATAAGAATATTTAAGTTCAAATATTACTACACTATTTATTGGACTAGTTACTGAAAAGTTGTAATAAATATCTGATGTCTATTTCAATGTAGAGAATCTATATCTATACTAATATTATAAAGAGGACAGATTTGTGTTTTTGTATGAAACAAATAAACTTAAAAAGTCCTGGATCGATTTCAAAAATTCTTTCACATATAGAAAGCTGCATTATCGGGAAGTAACATAGTCTATATTTTATTCTCAAAAAAATTAGAGATCCTTACGAAAGCTACGTTTATATATAGTGGAGAATAATTCGTGCAAAGCCGGAGCGAGCCGCTAGTGAGATATAAAATAATTCCTTCAAAGCTTTTATGCTCCTGATTACTATCGCTAATCATCATTGACAAAGGAAGTCAAATTGTATCGATCATCATCCATCATTGAAATAAAGTGACCTCTATTGTGAATACCTAGTTTTGTACCGATTCATTACTAGTATTATTTAGAAAGCTCCATCTAACCCTTGAATTTTCAGATATATAATACTTACTTAATTTTAAGACGAAGGTCTATTCACCCTAGTGACAGTGGCAGCACATAATTACGTTGTATAATTAGGTTCTATTTGAGTAAGTGGTCGTAAAAGGAGTTGCGGCCACAGGCTCGGTAGCAAGGTATCAAACTTACATGCTAAAAGCGTTGTAAGTTTGATACCTTGGAAGCTGAAGAATTAAGCTAAAATTGTGATGGTAGCAAAATCGTCTAGTTCTACTAGTAAAAAAAAAATTCAAGGCGTGCTAGGCCCCATTACTTGCTCTGTTTTATTATATCTTATAATTCTTAATTTGTCATATACAAGAAATCGAAAGCTCATAAACCGAATAGGCAATATTGCATTTTTACAATTTCTTGATTCTAAAACTGCAGTAGAATAAAAACTCCAAGTTTCTACTGACATGAAATATTAGCGTTACTTTGCAAATTCAAACTGGAACAACTATCAAACAGTTGGGGCAACATTATCGTTTCCCTTCCTCGTTTATCAAGTCACAATACTGATTGATATTCTCAAGACCTCGAAAATAATTTTTATTCTGTATTTGCGTTTCTTCATAAAATATTTATTATTCTGAAACGATGTCTTTTTCAAACGACTTCAAAAAGGAGGAAGTTCTCAATTCGACTGTATTTTTTTTTAAATGTTTGTTACCTGATTCTCACAGACGGCTGGACCGGAATAAAAAAATATTTTCGTGTTTGAAAGGGTATACCTACTTTCAGATTGGTTCCATTGTTATCAAAGTTTGGATCTGATGATGAGATGTTGGAGAAATCGAGGGAACTCTTCAAATATTAAAGGCACACCTATAGTAATTTGGGTATATTTTGTTGTAATTCGTGCATTTACTCTTAAAAACACCATTGACTGAAATGAAACTGATGATGAAGATCACAGATGACCAGCAGAACTATTCAATAATAAATATTGTGGGTTGCGATCTGAGTACCGTGTTCGATACCTAATTCTTATTCGCTTCCGTCAAATCATGTAATGGAACTGTTAGTCTAGTATCAGGTGAACTCCTCAAAAATCAACGGCCTTGTATCGCAAGACGCTACAATTTGTATAAAGAAATGAGTAGTTTGGATTATGCTATTGTAACACAAATCAACTACAAACCAATACACTAAAAAGTGGGAAATATATTTAAAAAAAAAAAAAAAAAAGCCGACTTCCAAAATGTAAAAATAAATTAAAATCGATTTCGGTCTTCGTTCTTGTTATTCGGATATTTAATTCTAACATAAACTTACCTTTGAGTAAATGTTTACTCGTATATGTATTTTGATTGTAAAAAATATCCTATTATTTTTAAGTCGCATGTACTATATTATGTACATTACGAGACACGCAGTAATCTGAAATGTACCTACGTGTGTATAATCTCGTTTCATGCATAGTGCTCTACAAAACGAGCGTTGTTCACCTTCATCAAATATTAAATTGGTGGATACATTCTTGTATCATCCCGCTTATGTTTCTCACAGGCTGTAGGTACTGTTCTTTGGAAACTCGCAGAAGTTTCATTATTAAAGCCTTGTTTCGCTCGCGGCTTCGCATTAACTATTTATACTGCTAATAATATGTTTGGGTAGAGCCTTACTTTAATAAGACCTAGTGGTCTTATTAAAGTTAAAGATATGCTTAGAATGTTGAGATTACCTAATACTGGGTTATACATAGCGAAGGCTGTATTCGTTACTTAAAATGTACATCGCCCTAACGATCAGCCAGTAGTATTATAGTTTAGCTTACTTGCATAAAATTATACCTCTGTTACTCATACCTACTTAAGTACGAAAACAACATATCTTTTGTATATTTATCGCCTCTTTAATCAATGCTAAAGTACACTGCTAAAACTTTGTACATAGATTAACCCTGATTAAATCTAAGGACATCATTTACAAAACTTACATATGAATGTAACATTATAGGATAATGTAAAGTAATAGTATGGTAACAGTTACGGCTGCAAGCAAGTGCAAATAAATCAATCAAATTAAATACATTTGCTTAAAGAAAATACCGTACAACCTATATAGATATGATTATATGTTAATTTTATCACATACAGGCTGTTAATATGTGAACATATCTTATCTTTTAAATCTGTTTGAAGAGAATATAATCCATCGGTAGATAACAATATTGTACCTACTCCGTCGCAAAACAGGTGAAATTATAAATATGATTTTACCTTTATCGCATGCTTTAAGTATGATGCCATTATGTTGGACTACAATGAAGAACAACCGACTTGAAAAGCAGGTAGACTGTAATAAAAGAATTTGATGTTAGACTTGAGTAAGGTCGGAAGAGCTATTTGTCATAGCAGTAACAAAAATTAGGGTCATCAACTTGTGAGTTATTTTCCGAGTATTGGTACATAATTATTATGCTACTTCTACCAAGTTATAAGCCAAACCCAAATACCGTATAATATTGCCAAAAGGATATAGGATAGAGAACACTTTTAATGTAAATAGGTACGGTAGTAAATGACAGATTCTTAATACTTGTGTTTGTGGAGCGACTTCCATTCACTCAAAATCACTTTCAACATGATGCCAGTCATATTTGTAATTCCTTTGATGGAGAATAAGATTTAAGCATAAGATAAGTGACTAATTAACTCTCGTTTGAAATATATGTTACATATATATACATATACATGATGATAGTGAAGAATTGTAAATTGAAGTAACAGTTTTTATCACAACTTAATATGGAAATTGGAGGTGAAATGAAACTGAATTGGAATAAAATTCGGAAATTTAATAGAAACGTCTGAAATTTACTATATACGCCACACTAAATGAGTACTTTTATTATTATTTACAAATATGAGATGCACACATATTTGTAAATAAAAATAAAAGTACTAATTTATACGATGAGAAAAGTAACTACCTGCAGTTACCGATACCGATAAGTAAGCAAGACATATTGGCATAAAAGTTTGGAAACAGTATTTAAATAGAATCTTAGTTTTAGTTTGTAGCATTGGTTGATATAGATGTTTCTTGGAAAGCTTTCGGCGTGGGAAAAGTTTAGTATAAACAAATACTGCCGGTACTATTTAGTATATTGACCCGTCTCAAACTGTTGATAAGTGACACGTTTCTTCCCCCACACTAAATATGGGTGGATAGAATTTCAACCCATGACGCGACAATAAAACCTAATAGATATAATACTTGGATTGCAAACCATTTCTTATTATCAAATTACATATATACAAATATTCAGCTTTATCTACTTACTTAAAAAGCATTTGTATATACCAGCTATCATCCAAACTAATGTTATAAATATACAAGTTACTCTATCGGTTTGTCTGATACTTGGATTGCAAACCATTTCTTATTATCAAATTACATATATACAAATATTCAGCTTTATTTACTTACTTAAAAAGCATTTGTATATACCAGCTATCATCCAAACTAATGTTATAAATATACAAGTAACTCTATCTGTCTGTCTGATACGTTTTCACGCATGAGCCGCTGAACCAATTTAGATGAATTTGGTATGAAGATACTTTGAGTACCAAGAAAGGACGTAGGATAGTTTTTATCGAGATAACCGACATCCACGCGGGCGGAGCCGCGAGCGAAAGATCTAACTAAAACTCCTTATAAACAATTTGTTTAAGCTTACCTAAATGTAACCTATAGGGAATATTTCTGCCGCATAGAAATGCCAATTACTTTTCACACTATAATTTTCACCATATTTTCTGTACTGTAAACTCGTATTTCAAATTTAATGGGACAGAATTTAATCGTGCTTTCACCGTAACAATTTAAAGAAGCCGGTTATTGTTTAGGGCTTAAATTATTATCACGGTTTAGCAAAAGGGTCGAGAATTAAGTTTTGGTTTGTAGTTTCGTAAGGCCATGACAACATCAATATTTTTAGCATTTGTTTGCTGAAAATTGCTGTTTTACGCAATAAATTTATGCGAAATGCGTTTAAAACATTCTTTATGGTAGATTTGTGGAATTGTAAAAGAAAAAAATATTTATAATAGGTTTATTATAATAGTTAATTATGGTGTCGTAAAATATGGGAATAAAATATGAGATGATACAAGACAATTTATCTAAATATTACTTTGAATTTCACTATACCAAGTATATTATTTAAGTTGATACTCGTAAGTAGTAGAGATTGGTATCAAAAATCGAAAGTTATAAACTTTCGATTTTTGGTACCAATCTCTTGTAGGTGTTTATGTGCTATAGGTTACATATAATCTAACCCAATGGTATCAAACAATCTTAACTTTTCCCAGTCGAATCATCGGATTAGTTTATGGAAGACTAGGACGATAATAATCAATCTACTACTGTCAAAATCCATAATATAATGAACAAGCGTTTTGTGTTAGACTTTTTATGTTCTACAACATGTAAACAACTTTTTGAGTTACTACCTATTGCCTCGTATGAACATGACTCAGACTTTTGGCACTAAAACTGGAAGTGAAAGTTTCAGGGAAACTTTAAATAGCTGCGAAACGTCGATAGGTAGCGTAGAGGTGTATCCAGGCTAGCTTTCGAGAGGGGATAGATGGGAAGGGTCAGTACTTCGGTAAAATGTAGTGGGGGTCAAAGAAACACTTGATTCTTACAATGAAATACTGTGACTTTCTTTCGGGGATTTGAATCCCCAAAATCTTAATGACTATGCTAAAAGTTACTGGCTATAAAGTATTTTGGATTCATATTGAACTTAAAAAAATATTTGCAAATGACTGATAAAAATATTTTATAGTTTTCATGATCTATGGTATACCATATCTATAACAAATGTTATATCTTTCGCTATAAAGTAAGTGATTTGTTATTTTATATAATGGCTCTATTAAAGTAATAAAACAGTAAAACAAACATAATCGATTCGAAAGGTGGTTCAGCCGTAAATATACGATCGCCATGTTTTTTTATTGCTTCGATAAAACGTAATGTACCTACTACGTAGGTAATATATCTACAGTTTGTTTGTGTGTTACTTTGTCTAGGGTGAACGCAGACTATAAAAATATAAGCACAACAAAAATTATATCTATTGAGTAGCCATCATCCATCATCTCTGAGTTATCATTCTCCTACGTTAATTTTAGTATTTTAGACACTTTCATTTAATAGAATAATCCGTAATACCCTTATGACACAAGGTACTACACACTAATCGGTACTACAAGTGACACAAATATTGAAATGACGGGTACAAAATTACTTAAAAAAAAACCGGGCAAGAGAATGTCGCGCTACGCACAATGTACCGTAGTTGCCCAACACTATAATGTGGTATTTAGAAGTCGGGCTTCTGTAGTTTTTGTTTCAAGCTACTAGCAACGTTATAGAAGTAATTTTCAATGTAATTTGTACTAAAATGTTGTTACTGCTCACTTGGTTGGCTGTTAGCTGTAATAGTTTTCCTCTTAATTTAATTATATAAACTGCTACCCTGATTTTTTTTCACATGTCCAAAAACAAACATTTAGCTGGCAGGGGGGGATACTTGACTCTAACAAAAAAGGCTTAATATTTCACAAATTGATCCCTAAATAAAAAAAAAATATTCACAATCTCTAATATTTTTAAAAGGCCTATCTGACCCCATACGATGTGGTAGGTGAGAAAAAAAATCACATCCCACTTTACATGTCCCCTACATGTAAAGTTGGATGGAAGTTTTTTTTCAAGATTTTATTTACCCATTTTGTCGGCGTAAACAATACGACATCCATGCAAAATTACAACTTTCTAGTACTAACAGTCTCTGAATTAAGTTGTGGATCGTGTGGACGGACGGACATGAGGACTATAAGGGTTTCGTTTTATCATTTTGGGTACGGAACCCAAAAAATGGACACAATTTATGAAGAGTATAGGTATCGTGGAGACAATTTTTAACACAACACTCTGGAATACCTAACAGTTTTAAGGTGACTATTGACCGCTCTAGATTATCTGGTAAAGACAAGACTATTTTTATTCACTTGTCTGTACTGATTAATCAAAATCATTACGGCATGTATGCTGCAGCAATTTTACAACTAAAATTAGAAAAAGAAAGTAAAATCTCAAAAGTTCATCGTTCGTTGCGATAGAATAATAAAATTAAAGCGATAGCGAAGCTCGCGTGCCGTCAACCCCCGCACTGCCACCGCGGGGATGTCTGAGACCTTTACTTTCTAACATGACAGCTAAACAAGCTTCGTGAACTATATTTGGTAGGGTTGCATTACTCAAATATGTAAAATGTTTGCATAAACTTACTGTACTTCGTATCACCACAGAATAAGTAATAGTCACGTAGTATCACTTCGATCTTTAAATAATATCATCTTTAG
Source organism: Herminia tarsipennalis (assembly GCA_945859575.2). Lineage (NCBI taxonomy): Eukaryota > Metazoa > Arthropoda > Insecta > Lepidoptera > Erebidae > Herminia > Herminia tarsipennalis. The sequence goes on from OX243830.2 coordinate 18,692,205, forward strand.
GTACTTGATATTATCTAAAATGAATTAGGTTTTTTCACTATATGTTCGTAAACTTTTACGATTTGTACACATTATAGAATTTTATAAGCTACGAGTCTTAATAGCGCAATATACAAAGGTATTTAGCCTTAAAATAAAATATTTACGCAATTAAGACCCGTAGCTTATAAAATTCTATAAGGTTTTTCACGTCATAATTGTCTTTTCATAGATTCAAGCAATAGAGAAAAAAAAGGAAAGTAGGTATCTCTATATTTTAGCTAATGGTAACTTTTAATATATTTAACTTACCAATTTTCTTAAATTTCGATCAACTCTGCTGTAACTCTACATATCTACAGAGTTCAAGAACGTAAATAACATAAACAATAACCGGGCAAGAGCATGTCGGGACATGCTCAGGGTAGGGTGCCTAGCCGTTGCTGCCGAAGGGCGTATGTTTATGGCACTTACGCCCTTTTGTTGAAAAACGCAGTTTTTCGGCTATAATTCAATGACATTTTCATATTTTTTTGTCACACGGTTCAAAAGATAAGGACATCGCTGGACGTTTTTACCCACAAAGTCAATTTTCACAAATTCAACTTTAAAACTGTCTAAGTTTCATACAAACTTGTCACCTCTATTTTACTTGATTTTCCAAAAACGTTGAAACACGTCGTGTTTTTAAATTTTGAACAAAAAAGCCAAATACGAAATTTCACAAATCTAACTTTAAAACTGGCGGAGTTTCATACAAACTTACAACCACTATTTATTTTACCCCCTTAGGGAATGAATTTACAAAAATCTGATGATCACATTATTTAAGAAATACGTCATCAAAATTTCACGTCTCTACTCTCTATCTGGTTTGGTTTAGGCTGTGCGTGGATCCATCTGTCAGTCAGGACAAAAAATTTTATATACGAGTATATAGATGTATACAGCCAATTTTTATATCGCTCATATAATCGAGACACCTCATATGTTAAATGCCGGGCAAGCCATTAGAGCTGTAGAGCGTGTCATCGTGTACGATGTACGTGTATCGATTTACGAAAAAATATACCTTCCTTCTGAATTTGTCGGACAAAAATGACTTAACCATTTTGACACAATGCGTTGGCAAGTTATCATACCAGCAATGCGAACTTTGTCCAAGTTGCTCTTTACAAATTTCAAAGGTGACATAGCCCATTCTTCAACTTTTATTTAGCGGAAAATAGTACCCTGTGTATCATGAAATTTCCTCCGTACCTACATAGTTTGGTGGAACAAAGTTAGTAAATATTCAGAGGTCGGTTATGCCTACTTGCGTACACTGTAAATTCCTAAAGTTACCAACCAAAGAAGTAGTTACGTGAGTTTAGCAATTTCGTTCAACTTATCGAATGTACTAGGTTGTACGTTCTTTATGATTTTATTACAAGTTGTCGTCAATTTTCGGTTATGTTGTAGTTTTACGATAATATCCACGTTCTGCCTTCTGATTGACACGCTTCCTATTTAAAAATGGGTCACCGTCGGTTTGTAGCGTGTATGATGAAATAATAATACGAGTATGTGTTCTTATCAATCAATCAAATGGAAAATTAAACGGCAATTTATTGTGTTCTTTATCGCTTTAGAAAATTAGAGGTATTATCCAAAACATTAATTAGAATTAATAGCCGTTTTTAGTTGGAAAATAGACTGCCTTGGTGACGCAATTTTATTAGAATGTGTACTATTGCTGTGCAAGAGGTTGCGGGTTCGATTTCTAAACTAGAGAGATCTTTGGGAGATTCATAAATGTAGGTGCTGTGTTTAGGTGTACTTTGTATTGTTTTGTTAATTGTATGTTAGTGAAGTACCACGCGACTCAGAGTTGCCTTTTTATTAAAACAGGAAACATATTTTTTTATATTTTCTTAAACAAGCATACACGATCCCCTAATAATTCAAATACTGTTTATCAGATTTTTTGAATAAGTAAACACACATACATGTATATTTCATAGCTTTATTATTCAACACCTGGCAATGACACTGATAAGTATAGCGAACCTGTACTGCATATTTCATGATACACCTATCGGCGCCGGACACTGCATTTCCATGAAAAATCACCTCCATAAATGCAATTTTCTTGGAAAATCTTATATTGGTGACGTAAATACCACTTATTTTTACGGTGCGGACAGGTGTCAGTATGGGGCCTTGGTGTTTACTAGCAGTTGACAACAGCAATTTACATCAATATGCATGTAAATTGCACTCCTTCTGAAAATGTTCCTTCCCTTGGTGTAATCGGGTGACACGTTTCGTTTTCATTTCAAATATAGATCATATTTTTAGTGTACACGGTACAATTTGCCAAATGCACATAATATTTTTAGTTGTATGTTTTAATTTGGCAATAAGATAACGCAGTGAGATGTTGCAGGTGTCGCATTGAGCGCAATGCGGCGCTTCCACTAAATCTAGTTGGCCCCAGTTCACGGCCATGTTGCTCGAAAATAAGTTAAAGGTTTTTCAGTTTCAGGCTATTCACTTCTTAGTAATAAAATCTTAACAGCTTGATGTAATAAGAAATATATTTTTTCTTACGAAAAAGGGAATTATAACATTAAGCTTATATTTATTTATTTTAAAATTGGTAATCATACTAACCACACACAGTTATTAAATCTTATTATTTAGGACTACTAAGTTACTTACACTCTCTTTTGGCGAAAGTTCATATGAACTTGCCAAGTAGAACTCATTACTCTACCTTGTATGCTTAGAGATACTCAGGTGGTGTCTACCAGTTAGCCTGCAGCTTAGACTATTGCGTTCTTTAGGTGTGTCATATATACACACAAACAAACACACACACACACACACAAACACCAGTGATCAATAGTTCCATGAATGTAACCCTACTGTTAATGAGCTACTTTACCAGCACATAAAGAAGAAGTGCTATAACCAATGAAGTTAGTTTTTAGTGAACGCCGCACGAAAAGTAATTCGAGCACTCTAGCTACATATTAAAATTTAAGAATCCATGGGATTTCTACCGTTCAAATTTAATTTCTTCTTTCGCCATCTATTCACTTGTCAAGAATACGTACTGTGGCTTAACTGGCCCTAGTAGTCTCATTAGTCTCATTTCTTATTCATTTTATACATAAGGGTACTTTCGCAAGCTTGAAATAATCGATTGACAAAATTCTTGTACACGTTAAAGGTACACGTGGTGTTCATGTCCGTAAAAAGTTTGGTTTCGAAATCTAGCAGATTCTAAGTTTATTTCCCGCTTTAGTTGAATAAGAGAATTCATTTTTCTAGGTAGGTACCTATTGAATGGCGAGCTGGTTATGTAAAACATATTGGAATTTAAAACAGTGAGATTTAAATAAACAGATATTAGAATTTATATTATGTGCACCATAAATAGTAAGACATAAGTCAGTTAAATGAAATATTTACAACATTTATATACATGGAATTTATTTTTCAGGGATTGACTTGGAAAATAAATTGTTTTCTCAGGTTTCAATTGTTAATTTGAATTATTCATGCACCGTGATTTGAAAAAGTGCTTCGTTTTTTATTGTTCTGTTACCGAGCGACGGCAACTGCCGAAATGTACAACTTGAGTATCGATCAGACACGATTAAGCGTATGCCCCGAACATACACGTACTGCTACGTGAATCGTTCCACCTTTATGTTAAATTATGGACGGCTACGGACCGCAATTAGGTCGTCTTTGCTGGCCTCACGGCTCGCTTGTTTACCTTACTTACTATTTACAGAGCCTTACTTTTTTATGCTCAATGACTTCATAAAAGTAGGTAGGATTAGTTTCTACAATTCTATTAACTGAAGGCATTTTCCTTCTTCAATGTGTCTGCATGATTTCTTAATGTCCTAGTGGAAAGATACAATCAGTAGAGGTCCTATGGGACTTACCCTCCAGGGAGCGCAGGATGTGCCTGTGATATTAATCATCATTCTCGGAGGCATTTTCAATGCACTTTAGTAACTTTGTGGACAATACCTGTCAAAGGCCGCACGAGATTTTCTCTCTTCCACGCGTTGCAGTCAAATTTTACTTTTTAAATGAAAGGGATGACGTGGTCCAGGTATATACGTCAATGTTTTATGCTAAAAAAATAATGTTTTCTCTTCTGACGGCACTTCCGGAGTGCAACTCGTTTTTTTTTAATTCGCTTATCTAGTTATCTTGTGGCTAAAAATAACTGTGACGAACACTAGGTACTTATCTAATACTTGATTCGAAAGCTTCCTAAAGCTATTCCTATCAATTATGACATCACGCATAACGCGATCGATATTATTATCTTCAAAGTCTTCGTTTGATTAAATTGATCCGCTTATCGACGGGTGTCCGCTAAATGGAACGAATTTTGCTCCCTAGAGGGTTCAAGGTCAGGTTTCCTATTCCCTGATGTGTCTGCATGTAATATCGCGCCGGTGCGTAGTAATAATTTTACTGTTCTATCGTCATTGCTATATTGGTCTGGTGTGTTATTCAAATACTGTTTCGCAGTATAGCTATTGTATACTAGCTATGTTGTTTTATTAACGTAATATTTCAGTCTTTATGGAAACATTTGTTCAGTTATGGTTACGAACTGCGTGTTGACGCAATTAAAATTCAAGTGTATGCCGTCGTATGAAGGGTACCTTAGCTACTAACGTGTTGGATGCTTTATGATATAGCAGACTAATTATTATTTTACCATAAAAAATGTTTTAAATTGTTGTAATTTTCTTAATCGTTATTATTTATGTTTATATAATCTTACCCTATTTATTTTTTATAATAGTAATTAACTAATGATTTTTTATTAGCCCCTTCTGCTAACATATTAATATTACTATACGGGGGTACGATATTTAATAATTGTAAAATGGTTTAATACGGATGAATGCTGTCACGAAAATTATAACAATTAGTTTCGATTTGACTTAACAAACAGAATTGTATCTATCTGTTATTCGACCCTAGCAAGCACCCGTCTAACCGTTACCCTCAGTAAACTTGCGATATTTTATAGATAACCACCTGACGGCTGGAGTTAGACTATACGACAATATCTACTGTAGCAGTAGGGACGGATTTATTAACTGTGGTCGGTTTTTCAGAAATAATTAACTGCTACAGATGTTTTAGAATGTGATCAACGGTTTTATTATACTTTATTGAATCATTGCTTTAAATGTACCTAACGGTTATTTTAATCAGTTGTATTTCTTCGTCAAACTATACTTCATATGACAATTTAAAAGATGGAAATAATTTTATTTTACAAATTCAATGAAATGAACGCATTTTCCTAGTAGGTGTCCTTAAACTGCCTGAATTTAATTAAACATGGTCTTTCCCAGAATGTTGAGTTTAGCTTAGCTGCAAAATGATATTTTGTCGAAGTGATCAACAATATTAGTTTGCAGACATAGTTACTGCGGCATAATGACTGCAATAGCAACGAATAAATTTATTACACTTGTAAAATTTTGTTTTACGTATACAGCAATGAGTTCAGCCAATTGTCCGCTAGCGAGGGTCGAAGTATATTCAGAGGGTTGCCGGTACCAACACCGACAGGTTGTCGCCACCCCACGCTAAACAACCACGAGTTTACCCCAATATGCACGTCACCTACCTCACAGATCTCATTCACTGTTTACCCAATGCGACACTATGATTTTATTAGACGTGCAATAAATCTGACGACCTAATAACCATCTCATCGTGATTATACGCGGTTGGGGAAGGTAAATTTATTCAAATAAAATCGTCCAGACGAATGCTGTTAGTTCTATTTACAGTTCGAAATGAAGATGCGGACAATTTTTGCTAGGTAACATTGACCTTAAAATATTAACCTGTTAAAAAAAATGTATTTGCTGGAGGTGCTACAATTTTCTCTTATCGGTAGCAGCCAAGCGATGTCTCAGCTATTTCACTTTAACATTTATATATTTAGCTTGAAAAGGGAGTTCGCGGAATTTCCACTATTACCTAAAGTAATTTAAATGTGTGTAATTGTATTTTATTGGCATGTTTGTAGGAGTGATTGCTGCAATTGAATACAGATACCTAACAATTATTTTGCAACTATTGTTACCTATAGACAAAAAGTAATACCTTTGCATTCTACAATTGAATACAAAAATGGTTGTGAATAAATTACTAATTATTTACAAATACTACCAGAAGTGAGAAGAAAAATGGGTATAAAAAGATACCTGTCTTTTTATACCCATTTTTTTTCTCAGCGCCAGTGAGTGCTACATTTTCTAGTTGCGTACGGAAATAAAGAATAGGTATTATTAATAAAGAAAATTGAATCGTCGAATGGCATTAATTGAATTGAATATTAATATTACTACACCTTCAGACGATTATATTGAATATAGTGTCAAATGTACCGCCTCTCAAGGTGCAGGAAGCGACAAATGTGTACAAAATCATATAATAGCGGTTTGTACACACGTGCGGCGATACCGGCGTTATCTCTCGTGCTGTTTGCTCAGGATTAGACGCGCGCCAACCCAGCTATATTGTCCACTGTCAAGTTCAAAGTGTCAAAGGCACGGGTACTCGGATTATTCAGGTTTAACACGATGTTGCTTGTAGTTTAGACGGTCTTATTCACAAGAAACGTTTCTGTTGACTTAAATAACGCCCTGTAGCCGAAATCGAATGATTTTGTTGACTTTTCTGTAGGTACTACAATCTTAGTATATAAAGCAACGGACTATGGGAACACATGGGGTAAGGTCGTGCATTTTATACTTTGATTGGAAGTTGCTACTCTTTTACTGGAACACAGTGTTGTTTCATCCTAGTTTACTATAAGCCTATGTTGAGATGACGCGCGCTTGATCTTTTTCCATATTGTTTACGTGGTAAGGCGCGTTAGACGCATGAAGTTGTAAATAAAAGATGTTGAGACGCCAACGCGGACGTTGGCGTCTCAATATACTACTCTCTCAATATACTAATCTATGATTCATCAAAATTGATTTTATCGCCTTTAAAGTATGCTCCTTTAGAAAAGATACACTTACGTCAACGAATAATACAATCATCAAAACATTTTTTAAACGCTATTTCCGGAGTTGAGTTCATTTCTCGCCGCGAATCCTCCCTTTATGTCTTCTATCGAATGAAAACGGGTGCCACAAAGTGGTAATTTGAGTTTAGGAAAAAGAAGAATTCTCTTTTCACAAATCTGGCCTTTTTTGTGGTTTTTTTTCTCTTAAACGCCGTATAACATTCAATTAATATTTTTTATTTATCGTTTGACCTTCTGGCAAGAATTCCGAGTGCACAACACCGCGATAATCAAAGAAAACAGTCAATTTTACTTTGACTTTTGACCGAGTTTGGCATTGTTTTTTTATTTCTGTTCAGTTAGAGGGCGCCAATCCAAAGGTTATCAATATATATTTTTTGCAAATTGTTTACATGTCAAACTCGTAAACCCATGTCTCGTTACCACTGACAATGCGTTTCATGAATGTTGGGTCAGAATTGACTCTTTCTAACATGCCCTTAGCGACTTTTATGCGATTGAGTTTTTGAAGACTTTAGGGATTAGCCCAGCGGCAACATGTTTCGTATTTCCAATTAATTATTAATAATCGTACGGATCGACTCGTGAGATACATAAAGTTCAGCGGCTATATCTCTCAGACTTTAATGAGAATTTTGAGTAACTATTTCCTTCACTTTTGCGATGTTAACTTCAGTTGGAGACGCTGATGGCCTACCAGAGCAAGGCAAATCGATCCGATAGATTTGGACGCTTTGTACCACTCATAAAGCACGTGTTTTTGATATAAGTCGATTCACCGTAAGCCTTGCATAACGTTTTCAGGGACTCGGAACATGAAAGTCCGTTAGCGATCTAAAATTTAAGACAAACTCTTTGTTGGATATTTTTGTCCATTATGAAATTTGCAATACACACTAGATATGATCTAACTAACAACCGCACTGTATTTAATCTAAATAACAGATGCAACTTACACATGGTAAAAGTAAAACACTTGTGTCAATGTCAACAAAAAAAAACTAAAATTAAATTTCGAGCCTTAAACTAATCATTCATTCCCGATTCTATTTTGACTGAATGTAGAGTATGATCTTCTTATTGGTTCTGTTCAATTTTGTGAATTTTTTGTTAACAACTAAATTCAGTCATCTATACTAATATTATAAAGCTGAAGAGTTTGTTTGTTTGTTTGAACGCGGTAATTTCAGGAACTACTGATCCGAATAGAACAATTCTTTCACTGTTGGATAGCCCATTTATCGAGGGAGGCTATAGGCTATATAACATCACGCTACGACCAACAGCAATGAGAAATGTTGCAAAGAAATTGCGCGGGACAGCTAGTATTATTATAAATCAAAGACAAATGACTATCTTTGTTGTAGTTACCTACATACTTAGTATTATCTAATTGCAGGATTCATATCGAGGAATGTAGCAAGACTAATAACATTATGATATTGAAAGCGAAAAGAAAACATAGGTTGAGATTTTCTGCACTTATAATAATTGGTGACACAGCAAAGTTATGTAAATACGTTATGTTTATACAGCTAATGACGCCGGCTCCAGCAAGTCATAATAGTGCGAATGGGACAAGCTTCTTACCATAGAATAATAATTCTCGATGTTGCGTCACCCGATTTCATGTCGGTATATTAGCTACTTACTAGATTTTGGACGGAACATCGTTAGAATCGGATTATAAAAGTACCAAATCGGTTTAGTGGTTTACCTCTGAAAGCGTAACAAACTGATAGAATGATCATGTATTCACGATATCGGTGTAAAGATCTATCTGATATACAAAAATGAAATTCTGATATATTAATTCACCCATCCACAAACTCATGTTCAAATGTTTGAATGCTGCAATTTTTAATGTAAAGGGCAATTGTTTCTATGAACAATGTAGGCACCTTAAAGATTATTACCACTGGCTAAAAAATACAAGAAACACGTTCTGAAAAAACCCAATATTCAAAGGCAAAATAAGTATAATCCGCACTGGACCCGCGCGCTTTGCGTTATCAATAGGTTGCCTTGGAAATCAAACAGTTGCAGTAGTTATATGCATACCTAACCCCGGATGCCTAATCTATGCAATACAGATCAATGTTTAGGTAAGTTAAACGCCATATTTATTGTAAATACCCGTGTAGGCACCGGATGTTGTTTGCAAGCAGTTGAGTACATACCTACAAAGGGTATGTGAAGGACATTAGATATCGGAATTTCAAATAAGATGTTAGAATTGCCACGAAAGATACATTAGGTATATTGAATTATGTACGAAACAATAAACATATTCAATACTTGCGGGCTGTATATTTTCTTAAAGGTAAGCACTTACTTATTAGGTTTGTTCATTGCGAGTGCCTACATTGTGTATTTGAAATAGTTAAAAGTCTTCAAACTTTATTGGTAATCAAAATTGGACTGATCTTCTTTTTATTTCATTTGCAAACCGACAAAAAAATAAAATTAGGGCTATTATATTTTTGACGACGATATCTTAAATATTCGGCTCTTAATATTTTAATTTATGATTTTTCGAAAGTTTTATTTGGGATTTCAATTTTATTAAACTTTCTTCATCAAAGAGTAAGACAGATTAGAAACCTATGCGACTTTCCTCATTGCTTCGATCCGCTTCAGTGAGAATGCAGCCTTAGCAGTTAAAATGCGTCAGCTGTCACGTACAACCAGTTAAATAAGGGACAGATGTATAGCACAACACAATATTCCGTTTTTAGGTAGGTATTTAGTTGATAGTTATTTTAGGTATATTTGAGGACATAAGAACTATAGGTAAATGCCTGATTTTGAGAGTTTTATAAATGTACATATTTCAGTAATAAATAAAAAAGCTTGAATTTGGGTTATTCCACCAAGGGCAAGACGGGCTTACAAAAAAACCCAGTCAGATAATAGCAGTAATATGAAGTAGGTATATTAAAAGAACTGTGAGAATATCTGTATTTCACTAGCTGTGCCCGCGACTTCGTCCGCGTGAAGTTGAAGTGCTGCTCACTCTTTATACATGTTAGCGTGATGTTAAAAGTAGCCTAGGTTACTCCTCAGCTGTCTGAAAGTGAAAGTCCCGCCAAAATCCGCCCAGCTGTTTCGGAGATAAGTCAGAACAAACAGACAGACAGAAAAAAAAAATATTATCTTAAAAACACAATTTTTATTACAATAATTGCATTTTTGAAAGATAGAAAAATTTGAATCCAGACTCAGGAATCGAACCCGAGACTTCCGTAGCCAAACCGGGGCCAGAAGCGAACCACCTATCTGGACTATGTTACTAGATATCAAATTCTTCCATCTCTTAATGCTTACGGGTCAGGCCCCCGCAGCGACATCCAGTCGGTAGTTAAAGAACTATCACGGCCCTTGTTATTGCCTCGTTACAGAGAGCATTTCAACAAATTATGATGACGCAGGCCGAATATTGAAGTAATTTTTATAGGCACCTTTTGCCAAAGACCCCACAAATACAATAATTGCATTTTTGAAAGATAGAAATATTTGAATCCAGACTCATCTGGACTATGTTACTAGATATCAAATTCTTCCATCTCTTAATGCTTACGATATCTAGTAACATAGTCCAGATAGGTGGTTCGCTTTTGGCCTCGGTTTGGCTACGGAAGTCTCGGGTTCGATTTCTGAGTCTGGATTCAAATTTTTCTATCTTTCAAAAATGCAATTATTGTATTTGTGGGGTCTTTGGCAAGAGGTGCCTATAAAAATTACTTCACAATTTTTATTATCATTATTTTGACACTTTATTTTTAATATAATTGATTAGTGATAGATTATACTCATACGGTTTCCACCTACGTTTCACGCAGTAGACGGTTTGTTTTATATTTTAATAATGCACTTGCACATACCTACACAATATCTTACCCTTTATGTCACATGCACATATTTAATCAACTGTCTTCGTAAAAAAACTTTATAAACCACTTGTGACGAACCGAGCCATATGCGAACGAATACCAATAACCCGCTAAAACGTTTAAACCGGTAAACGAAGACTTTCTAATCAATAATATCTCGGTAAAGTTACACCGTCATTCAAAAAACGTTGGTCCTACTCCTAGCACCTAGAAACGTTTCGGTGGCACGATACGGCACGAGGCGCGTCGGTCGCGGCTGGTCGCGGGGCGGCGGGCAGCGGCGCGTGTCCGCCACCTGTCAGCGCACCGGTTCGATTCCCGGCCACCCCACGATAAACACCATCCGCGTACTACCTTATTAACCGAACGAATATTCCAAAATCCAACATACATGCATAATGCATTAAATTAGCCGAACAGATTTTCGTTTAGCTGTCCTTTTCATTTAGTTAATGATGCATGGTTCGATTTCGGCTTGATCATGATGATGCACATTTTCTTTTAAATCGAATACATTACCTACTTAATATTTTTTTTTACATAAAAATAACCTTCCCGTTTTATGTAAATGTCATTGGGTATTATAAGATAAGACGTTTGTGATATGATTGATTAACAAAACTAAAACGAAATATGGTTAAACTTCAAGCAATCTTAATGTCTTTAATAATATTTTGTTCTATAATGATATTATCCAAAAAAATATAAATAAATTTGGTATCTTGAAATGCTTGATGCAATATGCTCTGGTTGGAAAACTTCCAAGAAGAATGCAGTATCGTACGATTAATCAGACAAAGAACACTCGAATTGATGAGCCGTCAAATTATACCTCTAATTATAATTTGTACAAGGTGATACGTACTTACCTAATACTTATTAAACAAAATGAGTGTTTATTCGATTGAAGCGTCATATATAGCAACAGTCAGCATTACTCCCCGACATCATACGATGTGAAATGCTGATGGGGAAACCACGAGATATTTAATTTTCGTATTATTGTATCGCGTCACTGTCATTTGACACCTCCTGCTGTCACAATGTTGCATTCATCGAGGACTTCTAAGCTGCGGTATATATTTAAGTTAAGCGTAGGTATCCCAAAACATTTGAAAAAATATCTAACTGAATTTCATAGTATTTTTTAGCAAGTAGTAGTTATGCGTTTTGGTTTAATAGTTTGGATATCAATTTCTATAAAAAGTACGGGTCCAAAAGTATATTTGATCATAATTCACTCCCAATCTCTCGAACTCTGAAGGTGTGTTTGTGTGTATACGCACTATTTATATAAAGTGGCATAAACAAGCCTAATATCACTAGATGTGTCGCTTTGAGTCGACGATGATCCGATGCATATTCACCAGTTTGGTGAAATTGTTTTTTTTTTATTTCACTTAAGTGGTGATTATGCTATAAACGTGATATGTTTTTTTTTATTTGGTTCTCAAAACTGATGTTCAATCAAAAAATGTAAGTGATACAGCGGTAGTAAAATACATCGGATTGTCATCTACTTGATGTAAACACAGCATCCTTAATTAAATTAAAACTCAATTGTTAGGTAACTAAGATTAATGTAATTCTAATTGTTAAAGTATTAGGAAATTATTTTCTTAAGTTGAAGTTTAATGGAGTTTAACATAAAAAATAGACAACTGATGTTTGTTTTATACGCAATGTAATCAATAAATACTAACCTAAATGTCAAGGCTGTTTCGATGTTAAAATAAAAAGTGACGGACTACTTTTATTTAGGTTTAGCACGTTTGCTAGCGTCAGCAAACTTGATAAATTACCAAGTAGGTATTTATGACCAGACTACCAGACGAACACATTTTAGCGTACTTTTTATACTCCTCGGTATATATAATGGCCGCACTCAATAATCTACCTATCGATGGATTTGGCTACTAGGGGTAGAATATTGATATATTTTGTATGGAGCTTATATCAAATATATACCTCTAGTAACCAAATTCATCGATAGTTAGATTATTGAGACCAGACGTTAGTCAGTCAGTCAGTCAATTTTCATTAGAAAAAATAATATAAAGATATTGTTTTTAATTAGAGACAACACGAAGGAATACCTAATCCCAGTAACGGATACGGCCTAGATCGGCTGTAGATTTGAGGTTATATTCAGAAAGGCGGGAGCAACCCACCCTCGTTCACCTGGCACATTTCCAGAGCTGAGCTCTAAGAATCGCAAGAATTTTCATATAGAAACATTTATTCGACCTTGAATTAATCTTAGGATTAGCTGCGGCTGAAGCTTATTACGGGCAGGATTAAAAGACGTCTCTAAGGCGGTCGTGTTTAACAAGCCAAAGTTACACACGTAAATATTGCTCGGCCAGACACAAAGCGTAGGCACGCGCGGCTGACATATGACACGGTACCCGACTACCTTTTTTTTTACATCAATGAGCGTTATTAGCGTACGGTTTTTTTGTATCAGTAACGTTATTCTGGCTTGTTTGTGTTTATGAACTACCGCACGGAGGTGGTAATATCTTAATCTATAAATATAATTTTTTGTGCAACGCAAAAATGTTTTGTACATTTCAAATATAAAAAAAAAACATATTATAAAACTAACTATACAAGGTTAAAATTGGTATAGTGCAAGCTCAGTCACCCTAACAAGATTTTTACTTCAAGAAATTGTATAAAAACAAAATATTGAAAACTTGCAGACTTTAAGTCAGTCAAGTTGTCTTGTGGTCTTCGCGCTGTAGTGCTCATTGCGTCGCGTAGTAGTGATCAATAGTTTTTCTTGAAAAATAAGTAATGATTACATTTCTTATCACATTGTGAACAGGATTTGGACTAATTAATTGAAAAACATAATATGATACAAAAACTACCCCATTGGTTTGTGTTACTGATTCTGAGCAAACTACTTTCGGGTTTGCACTATACCGTTGAATAATATAACTAATATAATAATAATATATTATTAAATTTGGGTAATATCTTTAATATTTGTATAAATACCGGTTAGGCACTTACTTGAACATTATTGTTGTCGCCATTTTATTATTTGTTAAAATGAACCGATAGCAGAACACTGATTCGTAAGTCACAAGTATCCATTCAGTTCAATCAAAAATGTTTTTTTGATTGAAATAAAGTTATTATCTTTGGACAACTCAGACAATACCATCTATATATTTCAATCAAAAAATGTTTTTTTGATTGGAATAAAGTTATTATCTTTGGACAACTCCGACAACACCATCTATATATTTCAATCAAAAAATGTTTTTTTGATTGAAATAAAGTTATTATCTTTGGACAACTCAGACAACACCATCTATATATTTCAATCAAAAAATGTTTTTTTGATTGAAATAAAGTTATTATCTTTGGACAACTCACACAACACCATCTGATCCCAAACTAGGCACAGCGTATACTATGGCAACCAGACATATCGATCCTTATGATGTCCCACTGGTGGGCACGGGTCTCCCCACTGGAATCTACTTATTATAGGGTATAGTATATACTATAGGGTATACGTATAGTATATACTATAGGGTAATTGCCATAATCGCCACGCTTGGCGAGCGGGTTGGCGATCGCAATGAGGCTTTAAAAATACTCAGAGGACGCCCGGTCCTCCGGTGAGAAATCCCTTGGTCGCCTTGACTACACCCACAGAAAAAGAGGTGACACTATTCTTACAAGGCAGCCAGACAACTGATAAATATACCTGCTTACCTGTAAATATTTCTAAATACATACATATTTTGGATAAATTATAACAGAATAAACCATCGTGCTCATCACACAAAGTTTTGTCCTGGGTGGGGATCGAACACACGACCTCTGGCTTAGCTGTCAGGGTCACTAACAACAAAACCAACAGGCCAACCAAAATTGAAACAGTAACTCAACGTTTCTTACATTTTTTATAAATACTGGTGTGGATGTAGCTTAATCGTTGTAGTCTTTATTAGGAACCTAATTTACTTTACCATTAAACTAGTACCCCGAATACAGATTTCAAGTTAAAATTAATTTGCCGAAGTACTTTCATTAATATTCTTGCTCATTGAATTTGCTCTGTTAATTCCTATGCCTACAGTACAGACTAACTGCCTTTCCCTACTTAATCAAGGCAAATGTTCCAAGTTTTATGAACAGAAATTGAGTTGGTACTTCTGTTAAAGCTTATTAAGTCAAGGGTATAATGTTTTAATACTAAAACAATTTCGTGAAGGCCTTAAATTGAAGCCCTTTGAAAACTTAGATTGAGCATTTATCATCGTGAATTAGAAATGGGGACTGAAATTAAATAATTGACTTTCTTGTTTAGTTTATACCGCAGAATGCCTCATAACTCCCATATACTTGACTAACATTATCAGTCTTAGAATTAGGTATCTATGTAGAGATGTAGGTAAACTCGAGTGAGGCTCTCCCTCAGAACACTCATAGGCTCTCCACATCGACAAAACGTGTACCATAGCATTCACAACATTGACAAAATTAAAACTTATGTTAAAAATTCCATTAACCTTTTCCCTAATATTGTGCCGCTACCGGCCACTTCGTATTCCAGGAATCGTATTTTAAATGGATACTTAAGGTAACCCCTCGTGTTTGAGGTTTTACATAAAATTACTACTATTAACTTGCCACCTCCATATGGTCGTTTTGCCAACACGACAGGTTTCCAGCGCGTGCCGTCTCATATTACAAGGGACTTCAATTAATTGTTATTAGCCCTTTGATCACCTTCCGATTGACTGGATATGCATAACTTTTTCACAGTATTAGGTTACAATATGATGCATATAATTAGTTTGGGAAGTATGGTTTTTAATTACCTCTTGGTAGTAGACCAGCGGCGTAACCCGTTGTTCCGTGGTTTATTGGTAGCAGCACCTGCCGGCACAATTTTATAAAAAAGTAAATATTGCAATGATAGGCAATTGAAAAAGGTAGCCAGCCAAGTGTTTTTATTCCCTACATATTTGACTGTGAGCTTGATTACATACATACTTGGCTACTCGTAAATGTAGAGTCTATTCGGATGTAAATTCTGTCAGACGTTCATAAATGTTGCATTTGGTAACCTAACTGATCAAAGTCCTTTTGACTTTGAGGTCTGATAAAGTTTGGGCTCATACAGTACATTTGTAGCAGATGGCTTCATATCTAACCCTGAATAAAGATAGATATTTATAGGTGGTTCGATAGGACAGAACAGAAAATAAACGGAAAGTAATAAATTTATTACTCCAACTGCGACATAATAAAAAAAATTGGGGCAGGATTCTAATAAGGAACTATGACATGAATAAAGTAATAAAACTGTGATAAAGACACATAGTTGCAGCAGAACTCTAAAATGTCATAAAATTTCCAATATAAAATGAAATGCTTTCGGAAAAAATATAATATCAGATAAGTATGACTTCGAAAGCAATGCCATACCCAATTAATGAAAAGTGAATTATTTCACTTTGCGTTTCCGTTCCCTGTTAAGAAAATATGTCTACTAAAATTAATATCGTATAATTGATATTGTTTGCATATCAGGCCGGTTCCACGTAAGGGCCGTTTTCAAAACAACTTTGTTAATTAATTTCGTCGCAAGTCGCGCGCGCACAGCGCCCTGTTACGCCTAGTTAAACTTTTTACATCGACGATCTTCTTTTAACTAATGTATCGCAAATTGCTACCAACCTTTCAAACAATTTTGATAAATTACCAGAGCAATTACTCAGAGTTGATAGAACGTTTGAACGCCTATAATTATCACGCTCTTCCATGTATCGTTTCCTCATCGAATGGTGACTAGTTGGTGCAATAAATCATTGAATTTTTTATTAGTTTTTAAAGACTCATTATTTTAAGTGTATTAAAATGTTATCGTTCATACTACTAATGCTTACTGCCATTTCCAAGTCGTAAATTGCAATGAAACTGCATTCCGCGAGAAAGGGTTTTCGGTTTTCCAAATACATCCTTATGACGTCGAGATAAGAGCGATGTTGTGCGGCCGTGTTGTTTCCACAAAATAATGCAACATTATCTGGTCGTTATGGTATCTAGTAGCGATGTACTATTAAAGTGTAGGAGTAGTAGTGTTTACGATCGCGTGGAAAATACGTTTTACGGCTTTCAGGCAGTAACTAAATGGATAGATCCCGATAGCAGTTCTGGCTAGTCATTGATATAAACTTGTAAGTTTCTGGTTGGATTGCATCGTTACACATGTTTTAAAGATTAGCATAATCGTAAATGCCGTCTGTAGTAACTTTAAAGCGATAACATTATTTAAGTATAGGTATAGAGAATCCAACATTTGAATATCGTTTAAAATCTATTTGAATGAAAACAGGTATGATAGTATGTATAGATACTTAATTATCCGTAGGTACAACTTTATCGACTATTTTATTTTCGTTACTAACATGTAAATGTTGTAATACAAAAATATGGTTGTAATAATTTTGATGCTGCTTAAATATTTAATTAACCATAAACGTTTAATAGCAGCAATTTAGTTAACGTTTACTCGTTTTCGTAGATAATATTATTAAGACTAAATGTTTATGTCTATCGTTCTTGGAGAATCTGATCCCTGTGAGACTACCACATCCGCAAGGCTAGGAATACTTACTCAGTAAGCTATATAATCCGCTTGTGAGTATGCCCTAAGGAGCAAAATATACTGCCTTTGTGTAGAATAAGCTGTAATTAATGTACACTAGTGCCTACTATGAAATTTTAATAAAGCACATATTCTCGTTTACTGGGCAGAACGCCAACATCAGAAAATATCAGCTCGTTACGTTACTGGATAAAAAAACACTCTAGCCGAACGAAGCGCTTGTTGCTATGTTAAATTGATAATAGAAAAGGTATCTCAAGCGAAGCAGATAGCTGGAATCCGAATAATAGTTATGGGCCGGCTTGAAACACGGAAAGACTACAGAGAGACAGTTTACGAGGCAATCTGGAGCATCTCTTTTTATGTTGTAAGGCGTATCTGTGACGGGAGGAGGGTAGACGTGTTGGCGTCAACGCGACGCGCCGGCGCCTCATCCGCTCGCTGAAACCTAGGGCTGTCATTTCTATGTGGAAAACTTACTCCTAGAAAAACTATGTTTTTTCCTTAACAGCCTAGGGTTGTCAACTCCAAAACATAACGTATTATAATATCAGTTTTTCAACAATAATATGTGTGCTTATGGTATTTAAGATTATATCGTAAACAAAATGTGTAGCTTATTTTCTTATGTTGTGACAATAAGGACAGGGTACTAAAGTCACACTAAATGTCATCGTTACTTATTGATTATTATTCTTAGTTATGAAGAGTGATGGCACTCTTGAACGTTTACATGATCTAATTTGGACTTTAACCTGGCCATGGATTTCTCTCACTGCGTTTCTTCCATTAACAATCATCAATATGGATTTTAATAAAAAACCTTTTCTAGGGTTCCGTAGCCAAAATGGCAAAACTGAACCCTTATAGTTTCGCCATGTCCGTCCGTCCATCCGTAGCTTAGCTCAAAGACTGTTAGTACTAAAAGACTGTAATTTTGCATGGATACACATATTACTTATGCCGACAAAGTGAAAGAATCTCGAAGAATCCAGAATAATTTCTTGAAAAAAAAAATGTTTAGAGGGTACTTCTCCTCTACTTACCTACTCCTATAATTATGTAAAGCGAGGATGTGATTTTTTTCTTACCTACCCCATCCTGTGAGGTAACATTAGGTGGTCTTTTAAAACATTTTAAGTTGTAAAGACTATTTTTAAATTTAGGTATTCGTTTGTGAAATATTAAGCTTTAAAGTGCAAATTTTTGTTAGAGTCAAGTGTCCCCTGCCAGCTAAACGGTTAATGCTGGGTATGTGAAAAATTCACGGTAGTAATATGAAAACTATCACAGCTAAACAGGCTTTACAAGTCTACGAGTAACAGCTGATCAAATGAGAAGTAACAAAATTTTCGTACAAATTCCATTGAAAATTATTATTAAGTAGATATAACGTTGTAAGTATGAAATAAAAACAACAAAAAACCCTTTTCTTAAGCCGCATTGTGTGACTGTGCGTACCCGGTTTTTAAATTATAAGTTCAACCCTAATATAAAGTTTCTGACATAGGCGGTGCAAATTGGAGCTTGTGTTACTACACAAGAGTTCTTGACACAATGGGCGTGAGAACATTACGCCTTGTTCATAGAGTGAGTTAATTTACTCATAGTTTTCGTTTTAGACATGTTCCGCCTATTAAAAACTTATTTTCTGTATTTAGGTGTTAGTACGATAAGTATATAACTAGGTAATCTTACACAGCCTTTAACTGAAGAGGGGTTATTTTACTGTTTCGTAGGGGACCGTCTCCATGAGCGAGAGAATCGCGGCGATTCCACTTTACTATCTCTACTCGTCGGGTAGTCTCAGTCGAGCGAATATTCCGCCAGGTCGCCGCGTCCCTTAAAATCGCCGTGTGGAGACACGTTATAAGAGAGTATATAGGAGGCACGACGATAATATCGCCGCGATTCCCTCGCCAGTGGAGATGGTCCCTAAGAGATTCAATCAATAATATATGTTTAATAATTATTGCTATTAATTACTTACAGTAGTAACAAAGTGACGTCTTAAAGATTAATTGTTATTCATAAATGATGAGAACTAAATCTTAAAGAAGAATCAAAAAGTTACCTAAAAGTTTTGAAGTCTTATTAAACTCCTATCTGAAAAGCCGGTTTCGTTATAGCGCTGGTTTTCAACGTTTTCCGTTGATTAAACTTTTCACATTTAGACCCGGCCTTTTCAAGGTGAACCGTCGTCTACGCTATACAATGGCGTAATAAGCTCGCACCTCAGAAATATAAAAAGTTATACAAATACAAAATTATTTTAACAAGTTGTGAATACATTGGCCGTCTGTTTTATTCCATGAATTTTAAATTCGGTAAGAAACGGCTTTAAGTTTTATTGCAGCTAGTATTTTATACGTTAGATACTATAAAACTGAAAACCGAGTTGGCAACATTGTGACTTAATCTTTATTATAGTTTATGTATGTGAGCCGAAACGTTTCGTAGCCTAGTTGTAGACCACGTCGCGTCGGTCGACGCGGTGCTACGAGCTGTAGCGAGCTACGTGACCGGGTTACTTGTGATGGATGGTACTCTGCATACTTACGTGAATAAAATACCTGTGCTACTACAATTTGCCAAAGGAGCTAAATAGGCACGAATTTGCATAGATAAATAAATCCTACTTGGACGCCTACGCGTTTATACTGACACATACCTAACTATTTTGCAGGAATCTGCAAAAAGGGCAGCCTTATCAGTAGTAGCGATTTGTAAGCCATTTAAAATAAGAATTACCTTTTTAAGCGACTTCAAAAAGGAGGAGGTTCTCAATTTAACTGTTTTTTTAAAGGTTGTTACCTGATTACTTGCAGACGGCTGGATTGAAAAATTATTTTTGTATTTGAAAGGGTATCCTTCCAGATTGATCCCATTGTCATCAAAGTTTATTTCTGATGTTTAGATCTTGGAGATATCGAGGGATCTCTTCAAATATTAAAGGCAAACCTATAGTAATTTGGGTATATTTTGTTGTAATTCGTGCATTTACTCTTAAAAAGCACCATTGAGTGAAATGGAACTGATGATAAAGACCACAGATGACCAGCGGAACTATTCAATAATAAATATTGCGGGTTGCGATCTGAGTACCGTGTTCGATACCTGATACTTCGCCTCTATCAAATCATGTAAAGGGACTGATAGTTTACCTATAGTATCAGGTAAACTTCTCAAAAATCAACGGCCTTGTAAAAAGAAATGAGGAGTTTGGATTATGCTATTGTAAATTATATCAACTATAAACCAATACACTTAAAAGTAAGATTTTTTTTTTTTTTTTTAAAGAAAATAAAAACAGAGTCTAAAAATAAATATAAGGTAATTAAAAGCAAAAAATAATATAAGTAATTAAACATTTTGATGTTGGTGCCAGGTAATATAGTTTTATGTTTTAGGCACCAACTTTTGTTTTTATTTAGTTGTAATTTTTTTTATGAAATTAGCAATAGCCAACAGAATAAGTGAACTGATGGTGGGCTTATTACATCATCTTTTAAGCTGTTTCATACTAGGGTACAATAGTTAAAATATTTATTTCACGAAATAAATTTTATATTCTAGAAGGTCGGTTCTGGTTCCAATCGATATGGTCGAGGCTGCGGTATCCTCTGAATTTTGGATTCCTTCGCCCCTTTGTATATCGATTACAGAAATGTAGGCCACCACGGTTTTATTAGGTCGTATATATTTATTACATATATAAAACAATAATTTAACTGTATGTTGATCTATTACTGCCCATGATCGAGATTTTATGAGTATCGTCTTGAATAAACTTAACTAAAACGATGTTACTTCAGCGAAGTTGTAGTTTACAACTCAAATATGAATGTGCTAAAAGTAATGGCTTTTTGACGTTTTGACGCCATTGCCATGAAGATTTCACCATACCTACCGTTTTCTAAACTGTTCGCCTCTTCGGTATATTCTGTTTCGGAAAGCACGTCACTATCTTGCGCCAATATCTCTCCAGACGTGAGGAATTTTTGCCCCGTCGAAATATAAGAGAAAATGAAAGAAAGTGCATTTCATATTTAATGAGTTTGCACCCTTGTGACTAGCATCTGCTGAAAACTGTAATTGTGATTATTCCCGTTTATTACCATTTTTTGATTCCGTACCTCAAAAGGAAAAAACGAAACCCTTATAGGATCACTTTGTTGTCAGTCTGTCAAGATCCTTTATGCTGTAAAAAAATCAAACTATTAAGTTAACGTAAAAAAATATACGGCCGTTTATGCCGCAAAAAAAGTACATTTTCTATTGTCCTAGAACTATGAAATTTGGCAAGTAATACCGTCTTATACTACAAGTAACTCTTGAAAAATTAAGGGACTCGATTCCTGAACTATTTATATTATGTACCTACAAATTTGTACGGACCGTGTCGGTGGGCGAGTTTTAGTTATGACATTATTCCAAACATTTGTAACATAGGTGCACTCTCTATTCCCTCACTCCCATAGTCTGATGGAATGGAAATTCCACTGCACAGGACCGACGCTTTAACGATCTCTTTGAGGCACGGAGAGGTGACATTCTTATGGACCAACAGTGGTCATCTCGTTTATCTCGATTTGTTTGACCGCCACTGCGTTACCGACCACATTGTTAGTGTCCGTCCATAAAATGAGATTCCCTTATTATTATCATTTTTAACATAATGTTTTGTATTCCACAGCCACCGAGCTAGACTTGCTGGGCGCACTGTCGCTGCACAACACGTCGCGCGTCGGCGTGACCGACGTGCCGGGCATGCAGCCACAGCGAACTGCATATACGTTACAAGGTAATACTATACACTAAGAAAGAAACAAACTATATCTATCTTCAGCAAAATCACATTAAATCAGGTCAGCCTGACATAACTTATGACCAATAAGTCAACCCTGTTATTAAAATAAAATTACGCAGCTTGAAAGGATCGCAAAAAGGATGGATTATTTTAACCAGTTAATTTTATTGGTTTATTAATTTGCATCTTGTTTAAAGCTAGGCATTTTACTTGGCTCAACTATTATTTTACTTGGGGTGACAGGTCGGCCTTGTCATTGTCGTTATCATTTTATATGTTTATTATTTTATAATTAGTGGTCCATAAATATTTGTATAATAAGTAGTTTTTCTTATAATAATCGAATCGCATGTTGCCTTTACCTTCTTCTGTATTTTTGTAAGTTGATACTCCCATCCACAACGTAGGAGGTTAATTCATTTATAACTTGATTATACCTACTTTACGCACTATGGTTATTGCTTGCGTGAGTTTCATAGTGTAATGGTTGTAGCACCTTATTGACTTAACTGTATTCATACGAATATATTGTAAAAATTGGCATTTAAAAAAAAGTGGCCATGAGTTTTTATTGCCAAGTTTTTTTCTTGCTAACTTAACATTAAAATAATGTAGATCATTCTATTCCAAATTTTGTCTGACGTTCATAAGTGTTGCATTAATTGTAACCTAAGTGAATAAAGCACATTGATTTAGACTTTAACTTTGCCCAATCGACATAAATCTAGTTACTTATTTCGAAAAAAAAAAATCTTCTTTCGTATTACCCGACTGTAAAGAAGGGTTATGTTTTTCGCGCGTATCTTGTATGTATGTATGTAATATTCTTTATTACCTGATATCTCACAATCCACTGAACGGATTTATACAATTCAGACGTCGTTAGATTCGTCTTGATTGCCCAAGTATTCTTAGATATGTGAGTTTGAAAAAACAAACATGGCGGCTGTGAGATGTCAAAATAAAGAGGTGTGAAAAAAAAAGTTGTTTTTTTGTAAAAGTGTCAGACATCATATTATCTCCATAACAAATGTTATCTTATTTTGTCTAGTGGTGTAGCTTTGAAAAGAGTTATCTTTCACACTCATGATTAGTCATGATATTAGAAAGGGCAGACACACTGTCCTGTTTTTGAGTGCTTTAACACTAACATGTGTTATTATAAATGTGTAAAACTCCATGAACGAACACTTTGTATAATTACCTCGCGTTTCGTCGAGTCCGCACTAATCATTACTAACGTCAAGACTGCTTGAACCCCATTGTTGACGTCAACAACTTGTTCAGAGCGATTAGCAACTCAGACAGTCACTACCATTAGCACTATCAATTAATTAGCTTTCATTACTTTATATAAGTTCACCACAACTTCCTTTACGTGCACTTGCAACTCGATTAAGTCGGTAGATATAGTTAATTTCTTTTTGTAATAACCTTATCCAAGATTTAATTGGAGATGACGCGAGGACTATTTTCACGTCTTCATTGTTGCCTATATACTGTTGTTTGTTAAATCTAGGTTAATATAATACAACAAGCTATGTCTTGACGGAAGTATTAACATAGATTTTGGGAGCCACGGTTAATAGCAGCAATACTTTATTTAAATTGTATGCATAATTTCTTTACCTTATATTTTTCCTAAAAGTTATTTTTGTTCGTCTTTTCGTTCATTTGTACCGTTACTCCTATTCTAGCAGGTTTTTTTCTTGACATGTCTAACATCTTTAGCGTTTGTAAAGGCACGCAGAAGGTGACGATGGGAAATGCTTAGTCTATACCACCTACAGATTATTAAATGACTGCCACTCTAAATAATAGTGAGCACTGTGACCCCATTAAGTATAGAACTAAATAAATAAAGGCGAGCTGGTAAAATTACCGTCGTTTAATACTCTAACGAGTTGTTAGCTGTTCTATTATGTGAATAACCGTTTTTCGACACTTTATTAAAGTCATCTGTGTTCGTAGTAGGCGACTAAATGTAATCTATTAATGTAATTTCATCTTACACTGTGACTAATCTACATTCCAAGACCGATGAATATGCCATAACCCTTTTACGAATGTGAAGGCAACCCGTGTCTAATTTCGGGACGTTTATTGGTTCTAATAATACAATGATAATATTGCTATTTATTCAGCCATTAAAAATATGAAATTGATGGACACATTCAGTCTTTGAACATCGATAATTGTAACATATTTCTTTTAAAGAGTGCACATAGGGCGTTTTGTAAGGCGTCAATTACACCATTGTATCAGATTTTTATCAATCACTGTATTAGACGAAAGGTTACAAATCAGTTACCAGGTAACACTGACAACAATGTAAATAAATGTTGATAAACTTTCGCGATTTGTACACATTACGAAAATATATATATTACGGGTCTTAATCGCGTGAATAATTTAAGGTAAAATACCTTGTTTATTGCCAGACGTTTCGACCGTATTGCAACGGCCGTATTCACGGGTAGTCTACCCGTGACCACGGCCGTTGCATCACCATATTCATTAACAATGTAAATGTACCTAATATACACCTAAAATTCCATTCTATTAATCAATCACTAAATAGTGATGGCATATACGTTAATGGACTATAAACATTGGCAAGTCGTGTGAATGCAATACGTTCAGGTGCAATTCCATTTCACTGCACTTAGACGAGTCTTCCATTAGTGAAGCCTGCGGCGCGCCTCTTTACATTTTAATGTTGAACGTAATATGTCTTACGTATCACTCGCGATATCGTATCGCGTAGTTTTAATTTGATTACTAGTTCGTGAGGAGTTATCGTGGTCCGTACTTTATTTTGATAGTGACTGTACGTAATGGAAATTGCATTCTTGAACTTTTTATTGAGGTTAACATTTTCGTGCTGCAGGAATTTAAACTGGTAAAGTTTTGCAATAGTCTCATTTTATCTTTGCTCTTTGATGAAATGGGTGTATTATATTGCGCTTTTTGCGGATGAATGACGTAAAGAGTACCGTCTTGACATGGCTAGTACCTACAGTTCATATTACTGACTCGAACATCATCAAACGTAATTTATAGAACACATGATTGTATTCTTCTGATTGTGCCGTATTCTGCTTTTATTTCATGAATGTTGTAAAGCACAACGCATAAATACCTACATCGAATTTATTTTGCAAACGTCTTACAAACTAACCATAACAAATTGTAGCTGTAGTACAGTACAATTGATCTCACTTCCGCAAAACCGTCTAATAATAATATCGAGGGGTGTAGTCTTTTGTGTTTCCCCTGTCAGTTTTTGAGATCAGGAACTTCAAGATTGATCGAATGTTTAGTAGCAAATATCGTAATATTTTGTCATGGGCTAATGGAATATAAATTGTATTATATTGTATGTCTGATTATTCTCTTTTATCAGAAGAGCTAGGAAAGGTACTATTATATAAATTAAAATTAGCAAGTTTTGATTATTAGTCTCCCAATAGCTTGATTGGTTTGCTATCTGTTGTCTATATGTTTTTTTAAATCCAAAAATTATTATTCTAACAAGACCCTGTTAGACTAGCGTAGTATGTAACAAAATCTCGAAACATATGAATGTAGTATCAATGTTCTGTGAACAAAACATAACGATCTGTAAAAAAAGAGAAATCAATTCCTTTTCTTTTAAAAGCCCAGAGGGAATCAACTCGTTTAAAGCTGACGATGTAAATTGATTGTAATCCGTAGAGCGTGGCGTAGTGGCGGCGTGTCGAAGTGGCGTAGAGGTGTAGGCGTACTGTCGTAGAGGCGTCCCCATTCGGGCGAGTCCATTATCGACACCGAGCCAGTAATCCAGGCGGCAAATATCCGACATCCCTCACTGCGGCCAGTGATTAACTCGCCTCTAAATCGCCCTGAATTCTGTCACAACTCCAATAGGGTTGTCTACTTGATTTGTACACTTTAATAGGTGCAATATAATCTTGAACTAATCACGTGTGAATTTACTTTCGTTTACTTCAGAAATGCTTAAAAGCTTTGTTTTGGTCTAAAATTGGTACATAATAAATTACATTATTACCTTTCCCTTATACCTAAAATATCTCTAATGTGCAGACACAATCATGTTTATTATAAAAATAAATAATATAATAGTAACAGTTCGGTAATAGAATACTCCTGGTAATAAAATAAACCATAAGAATATAATGTTACAAATACGATTTTCTAATTTATATGTCACAATGCATCCGTAGGCAACCCTACGATTTCGGGGACCATTTTCGCATTTCACTTACGGGTAACCTAATCCTCGCCATTAAGCAAGTTGCGTGCAATGGTGTAATTGTTGAAGGGTGTTCACCCTAATTTGTGGGGATCACCGATGGGGACATATTGTCTCGACGCTAGTTCAAGTGTCAAACGCCAAAAGCGCTCGGATTAGGGATGGGAGACATTGTTGCAAAATACTTTAACCATTCACAAAAACACTTTAGATCATTGACTAAATGTAACATTTGGATAAAGAATGATCCGATGTATAAACAACGTTAAAAATAACATTCAATTTTTTACTGTCGATTCCGTAATATAACTTTTACGGAATACAAAGGCTGAAGCGTAGACAGAGTTGTGCGGCTGACAGTCGGTCTAATGGTAGGATTAGCGATAGATTAATGCATGTGTAACGGGTCGGAGCATCGTCCGTGTCAAGGACAGTGACAGCCAGTAAGCCGGGATTGTTGTGGAAGTGGCGTATGATATAATGCACTGTTAACTTAATGGCCGTTGGGAATAGCATGCGAAAACTCGTTTAATATCTACAATTTGATGAAAATCTAATTTGATTAATGCTGTTCGTGATTTGAAGTATCTACTTACTAAAGTTTTGGTTGATTTAGTTATACAAGTTAAAGTTCTCCGTATATATGTGATTTTCTTGATAAATTTAAAAACTTGGGATTCTCTGGCCATCATCATAAATCTCTTTATAACATTTGATCTCGAAGTGCATTATCACAATTGCTAAAGTAGGTTCATTTGTGTACCAGGTATATTTTACTTCAAACCATTCAATGGTTCGAGTGTGATCAATTAACAAACGTCGAAACTTTCATTAATAGTGAAAATAAATAGATAACATGGCTTATTTATAAATGTTTACACGCGCCACTGGTGTGCAGTGATCTTAATTTGCCCAACGAACTGAACATTATTGGCGATGGAAGCGTAATCACGTGAAAATTTCACTTTGCGTGTTGACTTTCATAATAAAGTGTAACCATTATATTTGAACTTGTATTCGTTATTTCTTTAATTCACGCTGTGCCGGGCCGTTTTCTATATTTAACGGTAATAGAGTAAAATTATTAAGGATTGAAAAATTTTAATTGGTCTAATCACAGTTATTTATTATTAAGAGAGCTATAAAGCATAACGACATATTGTTTATATGTTAAAATGTTAAAGAGGGACTGGGAAAGTAGAGTCAGCGACAGAAGTAGCAGCATTTATTTATTGTTTACTACAGGGAAATTTTCGAAAATTATTTCAATCAGATAATAAAGAAAAATAAACAACAGCAATAGTTGTCATATTTTTTTGACATTAACGTTTTCAAAGAATTATTTGTTAACCGCTTTGCGTCGTTGACCATACCTTTATTTACATGTCTTCGGGTTACAAATTACTTTAAAGTTATCAGAACATCATTGAAGAATTATTGTAGTGCAGAGCAACAAATATCTTCTTATTAAAGTATAATAACAACTAAACTACTTCTGAAATTACTTCTGTCAGTAACATTTACAAAGTATATAAAAGCTATTGGATTTATAATATTAGTAGGATAAGTAGATCAGTTTGATGAATTTCATCAGTAGAAACGTTAAAGACTAATTTACAGATGTTCTATTTTAAAACAAACAATTAAAAAATGTTGTTGTGGTGCTTGTAGTAAAACGAACATGTTTTACAACAAGCACCACAACAACATTGTTACGACGTTGTCAATAGCCATCAAATCATAAGTGAAACTAGCGCACCAGTACTTATAATAATGACTAAACAGTCCATCTATAACATTATAAGAACATGTAGGTCACACTTATTGACATCAGACTATAGATTGGATGGCGTGACATATTTTGCTACTAGGTATATTTTGTTGTCGGCTTTCGCTTTCTTAGATAATAATCTAACTTCGACAGTGTTTTTATACGAAAATATTACAAATTTATAATTAAAGTAGAAATGTAAATAATCGGTGACCAAAATCACACGAAAGGCTGTATAAATGAGGAGTAATAAAACAACATAAAATTTGCATTTAAAGTTTTAAGTGTCCCTTATACTTGACCCGCGCAACTTCATCTGCGTCAATTTTCACCGTTTTTGCAACATTTTTCATTGCTGCTCCGCTCCTGTTGGTCGTAGCGTGATGTTACATAGCCTTCCTCGATCGACACAGGGCATCAACACTACTGCGAAAGTCGTCTTAAAAAAAATAACTCTATCTTCAACCACTACGGTTTTTTGGTTCACGTATTAATAAAGAAGCATGCTTAGATAATAATAATATCTTGGGATAACTCACACAAAGCTATCTGATCCCAAACTAAGAGAGCTTGTACTATGGAATCCAGACAACCGATAAACATACTTATATATTTATAAATACATACGTATTATAGATAAATAACACCCAGACACAGAATAAACCGTCGTGCTCATCACACTAAGTTTTATCCTGGGTGGGGATCGAACCCACGACCTCTTGCGTAGCAGTCGGATACACTCCCACCGCGCCACAGAAGCAGTCAAAAGATGGATATTTAATCTCACTTAGGTAAACAAAATGTAATCATTTAAAATATTATATGTAGTTAAACCCGTCGTGTAAATCATAGGGTTGTGTGTACATTTCAAGATATTATTAAGGCAGGGCACATACTGTGCGTGAATACTCCGAAGTTTGAAGAAAAAGTCTATTAATATTCAAACATACAATAATATGCGATATGTATTCAACATTCCTAATATGTCTCTATTGCGTTATTTACATTCTACCAACACAACATGTTATAGGGTTTGAAAGCATAGAATTAAAAGTTTTGTTACTTATTTGATTAAGTAATTTGATTAAACTATATTTACCTACTCCAGGCATGAGTCGATTATCATGATATGTCACACAGAGGTAATTTAACGGGTTTACACGACGAATGTTAAATTTCAAAAATGACCATTTAGTATTATGACCAGTATAAGTAGTGAGGTGTATAAGATATGCTTTATATTTTTATCGCGATAATCAAAATTCACGTGGGTGGAGCTGCGAGCAATTACCACTTTCATTTAAGTAATGACAGATGTTATGCTTGATAAGTTTATGTTATATTTTTGTCAACACGTCAATGGTTAATGATTTTTGTCGATCGTAAAACGGTGGTCGTCATAGAGTGTGGAGGGCGATTAGCTTATTTAGTAATCATAAGCTACCCTCTCCTGAAAGTATTGGGTTACTAATATGTAACAGTTTGTTCGACCCGCATGTAAAGCTGTTTTATATCCAAGGGGAAGTATAACGATGTTTAAATAAAAACTTGTCATTCTACACTAAAAAGCAAAGTAGCAAAGATATTATGCGCTATAATTTCGAATCAACTGACTAGATAACGATGAGAATAACAAAATATATTTTTAGAGTCCGTTATAACATCTACCTTGTTTTTATAACTCATTCATATATTCGACAACTTATCGAATATGTCATCACGCGCCAAGTATCAGCTAAATCTTGTAAGCCTTCAGGCCTAAATAAATATTTTTCGAGGCAACTAATGTTCTCTAGAAAACTAATAGAAACAACTAAATTCAACCCTCAGACATCAAAACTAAAATAGAAAAGTTCCAGTTTAGAATGGAATTTAATTAAACTTTGAAAGTGCGCCGACTTATTTATTTTAGGGACGTAAACAAAATGGCACGTGTGAGGAAGTGAGAAACGATTGGCAATAAAATATATCACCGCACCATCGCGTCATTGTGGGATGTAGGATGGCAGGGGACGATACAATGAGTGTTTACACAAAGAGCTGTAAATATTTGCGCGTCTGGAATGATATCTGTCAACTGCGGCGTGATTTATAATTAAACTACTATATTACTTTGACCTATATGTTAATAGTTTTTCGGAATAATGGAACTAGTTTTATTAAACATTAAAGTAAAATGTTCGTTGTGGAAATTAAGAATAAATTGAAATACTCGTCTCATTGTAGTGTTAACAAAAATTGCAAATACTAAGAACAAAATGTATGTCGTTTCCAGAACATGATTCATCCGTTATTCCGAGACAGTTGAAAAATAAAAGATCTGTATTTTTTCTGCGTAGAATAATGTAGCGACTTAATCTATCTTTCTCGCAATATACAAGTCCATAGAATGAAATATGGCCATTCGTGGAACGAATACAACCTTATTACTCTAATGTTAACATTATTTAAAACATTGTAAGAAGGCATTTCAATATTAGATGGACTTATTTATTTAGGAAAGAATAATCATTGTTCCTTTAAAAACTAAATGAAGCGTAAATTTATTTTCCTAAGGTGCGTTCAAACAACAATATCGTATACGCAAAAAGAATATTAGAAGTTTCGGCATAACACAGCATCGTCCCCTTATGTTATTTCAGCAACAGAATGAAATATGAAACAGTTTTATAAGATTCACTTACCCTTCGCTAAGCCAGCCTAGGGTTGCCATTGCCGTTTTACTCAGACCTACTCTACTTTGCAACTTTTCTTCAAATGTAAAGAAATCTAGGGCTCTAGTAAATTTGGTTGATTTTTCAACTGTCTATTGACTGGAGCAGTGCGAACTAATTGATATTAAATAATAATTTAAGCGAGGGGAGATGGTACGGGATCTGGAGAGTCAATACATTATTCATATTTTCGTGGAAAACGAACCTGCATGAAACAGATGTTTCCTTTCATTGTTTTTATAGGATTTTCGATCATACTTCACTGTTTTAATATAAATTTTTTTGGTAATATTAGATATACCAAATCAACAAATTTACACTCTATTGAATCCTGGAATAATGAGACTATTATTTTATTTTTTTTAAGGAATGATAATTAATTTAATTTAAAGTTTCTATCTACCTGTCTATGCGTGAAAATGTAATCATCGTCACAGGCTTTATTGAAAGTACATTATTTATTTTTACATTCATGGGAGGTACTTTTTTAACACTCAAAGCAGAAGGGAATGCCCATTTATAACATCGTACTTGTATATATCAAATGATTGTTGTTCTTCTTTGAAAACTGGTTTGAGTGAGGACGGATTAATTAATTTTTTATAGCATTACAATATTAATTTATATCATTAAAATTGTATAAGCACATCAGCTTATTGTTACAAGATTATGCAAACCATTGAAGTAAATTATATCTAATCGTACTCAATGGACTCCGAACACGTTCAATCCACTTAGATTTGTGCGTCGCTTCTCAAAGGCTTGCGTAATCGTAGCTTGTTCAGTGGATTCTGCGAATTATCTCCCTTCACGATTGTTTTCATTCAATCTTGTATAATAACAGAAATGTGTTAGGGAGGATAATGTAGGTGTGTCGGGATTCTGTGTGGACTGTGGGCGGTGCGGGCGGGCGAGTCATCGAACTCCTGAGGTAGTTGAAAACTTTCACTTTATCGTCTCTCCTTCTCAAGATATGGAGATTGAAACTTGCCGAGTTTACTCCATTGAATATTCTATTGTATCATCAAATACTTTGAAGATGAAGGGGATTAGATATTTAAAGGGTTTGCAAAGTTTACTGTTTAAATTTTAGGAACCCATTTGACAGTATTTCATCGGCGAATCGAGTAGATAGGTCAGGAAGTTAATCAAGTATTATACTATAGCTAATACAATTTGTAATTACTATGAATTATTTATATATGTTTTTATAACGTTTTCTTTGCTCATCAACCTAAATTTGAAATCTCTGAATTAAAAAACAACTAACCAACCAGACTTACATATTGTTTTTATACACCTAATAGACCTCAGTATATGGTACAAGTGCCGTGTGGTGCCGGCTTAAGAATAGTACCACCCCATCTCTTCCCGTGGGTGTCGTCAAGGCGACTAAGGGATTTCACTCCGGAGGACGGGCAGCAGCGTCCTCTGCGTACTTAAAGCCTTACTGCGATCGCCAACCCGCTCGCCAAGCGTGGCGATTATGGCAATTACCCCCAGGATCTACGAACCAGTAGGTTCTACTGGGGAGACCCGTGCCCAGCAGTGGGCCATCATATGGGTTGATATGATATGGTACAAGTTTCAACTTGCTAGGTCCAGCCGTTCCTGAGCCGGTGCGGAACCCTAAACACAGATAACCAACTAGGATTGTTTAAATTATGTGAAAATATAACATCGGAAGTTTTTTATGATCGCCTGATGCTGCATTGCGCCGATATTGAAGGGGATTGATTTATGAAGAATGACGAAACTCATGTTTTCGTATACACGCTTGCTTGTTAAAACTCCCTTACATTTCCCACCCCCGGCTGTTTGACATCTTCGTGACAAGTCGTTCACGTGACCGGCCGGCAGCGTCACGACGGGCGACCGCGACCCCACGCATCGTGATACGCGACTGCTATTTGTTCACAAAACAGAAAAAGAATTTAACTTATTGTACTTATTTGTCTTGTCTTCTACAAATTATTTGTCTTACATTCTAAATCACGAAAGGGTAAATCAATAACAGAAACAAATATAGTCTATATATTTTAATAGTTCAAAGGAATTCTATGAGAAATTTATTAGTTTGAAGTCTCGATAGACATTCCGTAAAATGTATTGTTCTTCGGGTAAGTCGTGTGCCTCCAGTCCGGCCCTCCTTCCGCGCGATTTACCCTCACCACAGGGGGTTATCACGTCATTCATTCGAGATATTATTTCATCATCTTGTCCGACCCTCTGTGATTTAAATCTCACTGTATTGCGCACTTTATTTTCCGCTCGTGATCTCGATGCGGTTTATTGCTGACACACCTTCGTATAAAATTTTACTAGGCGTATATAAATGTGTTCAATTGGTTTTATCTACCCCATTGTATATTATGTTGTAGGAATTCGAATATCTTAAAATTGGATTTCTTTTATCTTTTGCAATGTTTTCCCTCTAGTGTCATAATTCCCAACTCTACTGAGGTAAGCTTTATTTTGGACCACTTATCAAGGTTGTTGTCACAACGGCGTAAGGGTACTCCTCTATTACAAGATGGCGAAAGTTTTATAAAACTATTCGTGTCCGACTTGGCGTATTGCTGCTTTTCGATTTCATTTTATTTTGTACAGACAAACTATAGTGCTCTCTAGAATATTGAATTTGGTACTGCATTGCAGCTAATGCATTTGGTAATTCAGTGACTATGGTTGAGATAATCTCGTATTTGGCAAAGATTTAGAAACATTAGATAGATTTGATATGTGGTTTGTTATATAATTGGAATAAAATCGAAGCTTCAGACGAACGCTATTGCGTTTTATGGAACTGATAAATTGAATTATCTTTTCTTTTTAGTTTGTTATTACGCAGTTTATTGGTATAGGTACATGAACCCTTTTGAAAACTCCTGTCTACCACTAATATTTTCAGGGATGTCACCCATGGATCTTAGTTAAAGTTAAAAAATAAACAAGACAAAAACTGCGTAAAATAAAAAATAGTTTTATGAGTAAATTATGGTTTAAATATAGTCTAGTATTTATTTTTCGTACACCCTTTCGTGAAACTACAGGAAATCGAGGCCAAATTGATTTTTTACCTTTTATTCTTCATTTTTGCACAAGCACACAAATCACTAAAATCATTAAAATAACAGCCCTTAGTGGACGGGACGAGATCGTGACGACAGCGAGCGCGTGTCATTACACAGGGATTATGCTTTAGAGTAGACAACATATTTAAAAAATAATGAACTGCTTTCTCTGGTGAGAGGGAGAGTTTTTTGAAATGGACAATGGACAGCTCAATTAATTTTGATTCAGTAACTATCGGGGAAGTGACCGTTTATACGTTTGTGTGTGTTGTTTTTCGATCTTGTAACTAATTTGATACATAACTATTATCGCCACAGGAACGGACGCAATTTTTTTAATGTATAATGTTTAATCGGAAGGTATTTGACGTATCCATTTTACATAAATTATATTTTATTCTTTTTGCAAACTACTTTTTATTTCATAGAGTTTTAAACTCGTTTAAACGCTACTGTCAACGACATCAGTTCCTTAATCGGGTAAAATTTTAAATCCTTTTGTTCGTCTAGCTACAACTATCTGAGCTCTTGGCAATATATGACGTAGGTTTTTGTGCAAAGCAAGGTTTTTGTGATTTTTGTGATTTAAGGATTGAACAATTTTAAATTATTTCTAGTGCCGACTGTACTGTTAGCGTACCAGTTGTTAACTGAACCCTAATATAATACAATAAAAAAAAACAAGTACGAGTCTACTCGCGTAAAGGGTACCGTACCATTATCTATACATTAGACGTTTTATTATAATATTGAGCAAAAAAAACATCAAAAAAATCGCGTTTGTTGTATGTGAGCACCTTTAAATATTTATTTTATTTTGTTTTTCAGTATTTGTTGTCGGCAACAGAAATATATCACCTGTAAAAATTTCAACTGTCTAATTATCACGGTTCATGAGATACAGCCTGGTGACAGACGGACAGACAGACAGCGGAGTCTTAGAAATTGGGTCCCGTTTTATGGAACCCTAAAAACGAACGCCTCAGTGAGAGTATGTATTGCAACTTGAGTGATATTTTTAAACCTATGTATATGTAGGTTTTGTATAGCATTTGTTGAAGCATAGTAGCGTAGCACCACCATTCTGTCGATTCATACAACTTACTCATTGTTCCTTTGATGATATTCAGTTTTCGATTCGTAGTAGGTCACAATAGAAATAACCCACTAATATTAAAAGAGTACGAATAAGGAAGCATATAAATGTTTACGTAACCTTTAACTATTCAGCCGCCGACACACTGGCAGACACATTGCTTACCGTTTCGTACAGTTATTTAACTGCACTAACTATTATTTAACTACTGCAACTAGACTATCTGGAAATGCGTCACGCGAAAAAATGCGGAATGCGTACGAAGTTATAGATTCAAACACATTTATGTGTGACCCACAAATTGTTGTTGCTAGTTTGGGTACCAAAAAAGTTTCGCGTTAGTGTGTATTCTTTTATAAGAAAAAAATCTAAGACGATAACATACATAAGGTTAGTAATAGAGTTAATTGGTATCTGTCTTGGTCTAGTCTGATCTAATCCAACCGATTCTACCAATGACATCTTAAAACAAAATTATAACATTTTTTATTATATGGAATACAATAAGTAGGTACCCATCAGTCTCTTTCTAGTGATGTCATGTAGATTTTTGGGACATCTTCGTAGTTACGATTTTTAATAATAGGTAGGGGTAAAAGTATTTTCGTATTTTGAATGTATTGTTCGTAATCATACCTCTTTGGTTGTACTGAATGTAACAGGCTGGTTTTAAAACCATTAAATGTTGACACTACGAAGATGGAATAAATAAAAAAAAATATAGTTCCAGCCATTTTTCAATTTTTTTTTAAGCAAGCAAAATGATCTTAATTGACGAAGAAATTCGGTACATTTAAAAGTTTTATTACAAAAAAAGTAAAAATGTGACGAACGTCGCTTTACGTTTGTTATTTCGTTATTTGTGCGGTTTACGGACCTAATGCGGTATAAATACGAGTAGCACAAATGTGGTTCAAGCGTTTCAAGTCTGGATTTTTATGTGTGAAAGATGAGGCTAGCTCTGAACGCCCTGTCACGGATAAAATCAGTGTCATCTTTGAAAAAGTTGAGCAAGATCGACATATTAGTAGTTACGATATTGCTGAAGAACTGGATGTTGATTACAAAACAGTTTTACGTCATTTACAAAAGTCTGGGTACAAGAAAAATCTTGATGTTTGGGTATCACTTGATCTCACTGAGAGAATCGAATAACATAAAAATAAATAAATAAAAAAACATCACTAAATAAAAATTTTTTTTGTATGAAAAATACGAAAATGCTGTTGCCCTGACCTGTTACTACGACGACTTTCTTATGTCAATAGCAGCAATTAGAATAGATGTAGCCTTCAAGTGGCGATTTTTCTTTCTTAATAATAATATAGACCATAGATGTCAAAAAAAATTAATGCAATGAAATCAGCCCAAGTAATAAGTAAATTAAGATAATAAAGTTGGCAAGTAGCCAGCGCACTGCGATCGTTACCAGCCAAGGACTTCGAAATCACGATACCACATAGGCACTACAACAACTGATTGCTGCCTGATTTATATTACTGCAGTACCAAATAGTAAACGATCCTAACTCTTCTGCCCTTGAAGTTAATTTATATTTTAATTTAGCTTGTACCAACACTTAAAATTAAACATAGGTACCTACTTTATAATGAAAAGTTTGAAACTAACTTCTTTACACGAGACGAATTGTCTATCCTACCTGCTAGTTTGGATCTGTGGTTTATTTCATGTTACTTCGTTACCGATCACAGGAGAATCTCGTTCGCTTCAAGTAGAAGGCGTCGCGTTCGAGCGCGCCGCGGAGCTGTTACGTCGCTCCCCAGAATTCACAATCCTCGCTTCACTCAGACAGGAGCCCGCTAACTCGGGCACTATCCTGTCCTTCTCACATGGATACAACAGGTATGATATTAGCTAGCGTATGTAATCTTGATGTATTTATTTTTTGTTATAGAATATTTTTAAGTTGGCAGCACGATTTGGCTTAAATGTGTTATTTATAATTATTTATTGTGATACGGATGTAATTTTGTCGTTAAAAAAGTAAAACGTAACTATGGTTATAAAAATATATATAAAATGACCAAGAAGTCAATTAAGAAACATATTTAAAAATAAAAATATAATGTCGTTGTATTGAAATGGGTCTGTAACCTTGTGCGTAGCACTAGCGTAGCTTTCGCTACGCCGCGTAGCACTACTTTTAGTATTCCATACTCTTGGTGACATTTATTTTAATTAAATTGTTAAAGTTACGATTTCACGACTTAATTATATATTCATCTGGTATCGAGTAGTGGAACGACATGAGTGAGTGGCGTTCGCGACGCGTGAGAGGAAGCGGCGACGGCGCGCGGCCGGCGCGGCTCTGCGCGCCTGCACTCCGCACGGTGAGTTCTAGATCTCAACATCGCTGTGCGCGCACGCACCCCGCCCGCACCGGCGGTATGCGTGCGCGCACCTAGGGGAGAATCATGTATCTTGGAATGTCCTGTGCCTCGGAATGTCCTCCTCGATCCATCCGTTGACCTGATTGCGCTCACTGTCACCTCTGCATGGATATATGTGTGCGCGGACGGGCCGGCTTGCATGCGCTCCCCGCGCCTGTCCACCGTCCGTCTTGTGTTCTGTGTCTTGACGTGTTGTGTTCTGTATATGTCCGACTGCCCCCTCACAATCCGTCTTTCGATGTTCTCTCACTGGATGTTGATGTTAGTCGTGCGGCCGCCCGCTACGCAGGTTCGCGCTCACACCGAGGGGACACCGCCGAGCTCGTCCGCACTTGCATTCCAAGCGACATGGGAATCCCGATTGTCTCATATTATGTCTAATGCCTAGCTCGGCGCTCCTGTCGGCTCCGCACCGCTTGCGGGTACGCACTTAATGTTCGGTCACGAAACTCCCTTTAAAATAATCTGCGAAGCGGATACGCCGCGGAAGTACGCGTTAGCGCGACGCCCGGAGCGACTTAACCATCAGACACCTTAGCGTCGACACCGAACGCAATTCGTTCCGAGGTACATGGTCCCCCATCCCGGCCGAGCGATATTGAGATGTAGAGCGAGCCGAGGTCCGCTCGCGGCCGGTCCCGTCCCGTCGCCGTTCGAATGTATGTGTTGTTTGCTTTATTTATTGTGTACCTCGGAACAGTTTGCGAGGGCGGGGCGGAGTCGTTCCGCGGCGACGGTCGGTGTGCGATGTGTAGTACATCAGTGTGGAGTGTGGTGGTGCTCAGGTACCTGGAGGTGCAGTCGAGCGGGCGGCGCGACGAGGTGCGGCTGCACTACGTGGCCGCGGGCGGCAGCGCGCCGCGAGTCGAGACCTTCCCGTTCCGGTTGGCGGACGGAGCGTGGCACCGGCTGGCGCTGTCCGTGTCGGGCGCGCAGGCCACGCTCCTGGTCGACTGCCACCCGCTTTACCGCCGCCTCATCCCGCCGCCCGACCGCAACTTCACACAGCCGCAGCTGGCGCTCTGGGTTGGACAGAGGAATAGCAAACATTCTTTATTTAAGGTACCTATGCTTCTTTCTTTGTTTACTTTGGCCGGCACCAAAATTCCTGTTGTCCGTTAGTGTAAATATTACATGACTATAATTCCAGGGTACCCTTCAGGACGTAAGACTGGTAAGCGGGCCGCACGGCTACTTGGCACAATGTCCGGGTCTCGACTCGGAATGTCCCACGTGCGGGCAGTTCGCCCTGTTGCAGGCTACTGTACAGGAGCTCACTACACATATCCATGACCTTTCACTCAAGGTGAACATAACATTTATATAATCATAAAATACCTTGTTTTTAACGTTTTCTTCATTTATTTTTTTCTTTTCACTTTTATTTTTATCGTTTGCAGTTAGTTGGTACGGAGGCGAGATTAGCACGACTCGAACAGTGCGACTGTCAGAAGTCGTGCTACTCTAACGGCACAGTCCACGCCGACGGTGCCACCTGGCAAAGAGATTGTAATCGCTGCTCCTGTGTGGTAAGACAAACCTGAACTAAACGTTATAAGGAAGTAATTTACTTCATCTATTAAACCTAATGTCATGTTATTTTTACACTTCCAGCACGGCGAGATAACGTGCAGGCCAG
The DNA here is from genome assembly GCA_945859575.2 of Herminia tarsipennalis. Lineage (NCBI taxonomy): Eukaryota > Metazoa > Arthropoda > Insecta > Lepidoptera > Erebidae > Herminia > Herminia tarsipennalis. The sequence continues at coordinate 18,731,571 of OX243830.2, forward strand.
TTGAGTGCGATAGAACAGAGTGTAAAAATCCGGTACTGCATCCGGGAGAATGTTGCCCAACATGTTTAAGTAAGTAGCAATACTTAAAATGGACAGATTAACGTACTGGATTTGTGTCAGAAAATAGAATAAATATGTTTCAATATTTTACTTAAAAAAATGTTTTGGTTATTCCAGGACAGTGCCTATTGAAAGGGAACCTATATGAGCACGGCGATCGTTTCGCGCCGAAGGAATGTGCGGAGTGCGTGTGCCACGACGGCAACATGCAGTGCACGCGCATCAACCCCGAGGAGGCGTGTCCGCCGCTGCCGTGCGACATCGCGTACCAGTTCACTGTGCCTGGAGAGTGCTGCAAGTTCTGTCCAGGTACACTTGCTTATAAAGAATAAAATATTTATTTTCAGCTATCCGTGCCAAATGTCAAAACTTTTCAGAACTTTTGTTTAAAAAAGAAAACAGTTGTGATGCTAAAATATATAATTATAGCCAAGCCTTAGAACACCTAAAATACAAAAGAAAAGGCACAGACCGACACCGCTCACGGACTTACATAAAAAGATTATTTAATAATAATAATATCTTGGGACAACTCACACAAGGTCGCCTGACCTCAAACTAAGCAGAGTTTGTACTATGGCAATCAGACAACTCCTAAACATACTTATATATTTCTAAATGCATACATATTATAGATAAACTACACCCAGATACATAATAAATCATCGTGATCATCACACAAAGTTTTAACCTGGGTGGGGATCGAACTCATGACCTCCGGCTTAGCAGTCAAGATCCTAACCACTAGACCAACAGGCCAGTCGATTGCTTTATTACGGTAGTAATCAATCACTACAAGCAGAAGTACTGAACCATACAGACAGTCTTGTTCTTGAAAAGAAGTTACCACACGGATGGCATTATGTGAGCTCCATATTCTCTGGTCTGTCAGTATACTAATAGCACAGATAATATAATACTATACTAGTTCTAATAGTAACTTTCCAATGATGAGCTTGATTGACTGGTACAACGTTTAAGTCCTTTCATCGTGACCTTGACCGTGACCTGGAGTGTGAAGCAGATCAATTGTACGTAACCTTTTTAATAGTGTTCTTAATGTTATTTTTTTATGAAGATCCGCGCAATCTATTCTTGCCTGGGCAAGACTGAGAAGAAATGTTAAATCTGCGATGTTACGCCTAATGTATAAAGGTAGCAGTTTGACACAGCGCTGCTCGTAAGTAAGATCGTTAGCGGGGTAACATATAAATTTGAAACCTAAATCACCAATGAACTGCCTCTGAACCTTCTCAATGCAATTTGTTGGAATAACAAGCGTAGTCATCTGGTGACTTTATATTAAATTCTTTGCTTTAAATTAATTAAGACATTATTTGCTTAAACAGGCGTGGACTACTGCAGTATGGGTCACTCGTGTGACGAGAACGCGACGTGTATGAACCTCAACACAAAGTACACGTGCAAGTGCAACCAGGGCTTCCAGGGCGATGGACTCACTTGTCAAGGTAACGGTTTTACTTAACCACCCTGATTTCATCTTTCGTCCTTTAATTCATGATAAGACGCTACAAGGATTGAGTGGTAAAACTCACGAAATGTAATTTGGGTATCACAAAGCCTATTCCACTTAGCCAATGGAAATGTGAAGGTTGGTGTAAACTAGATGCAATTCGCTAACCTGTTTACTGAACTTTCCAGATGTGGACGAATGCCAAAGGGCAGGTGGCCTGGACGGGCACCACTGTCACTCGAACACGCGGTGTGTCAACGTGGTGGGCGGCTACGTATGTCAGTGCCTTCCAGGGTATATGCGCAGAGATAAATTCAACTGTGTAGAGGTAAGTTATTTGGACAGAACATTTGAGAGAATCTGGAGGATAGTTGGATCCAGTCACTGTAGTTACGGACGAGAACACCTGGACCTTTTGCGAAGCTTAATGTGGATGTCTTCTGGGGAGGTACGGGTGTAGAATCTTTTAGATGGAAAATATTCTACACCCGTACCTCCTCCGGGCCTTGGAAAACACAGTGATCCTTTGACAATCTTTCTTCTGAGATGTAATCCTATTTAATTACTCAAAAAAAATGGATTATTACCCACTTTCAAGAACAAAACAAGGCCCGGCGATTTTGATAATTGCAAAAATTACTTAAAGAGTGTTTCGCAACAATACAATAAAATGTTTGCAGGTGGACGAATGTATAGGCGATACGCACGGGTGTCACGCGCACGCCGTGTGCACCAACACGCCGGGCTCCTACACGTGCCGATGTCGGGAGGGATACGCTGGAGATGGATATGAATGCACACGTATGTTACATGTCACATGACACCTTTAATTCGATATTAGATTCCTTTCCTTTTTCTTCTCTTTTTTAATCGATGGCAATCTGGCTGTTAAGGCCATTTTCACAAGTCATGAATTTGTTGTGTAGCGATCTGCACGGGCGGATGCTTGAACGGCGGCTCATGCGTATCGCGCGAGCAGTGCGCGTGCGCGGAGGGGTTCGGCGGTGCGCGCTGCGAGCGGGACGTAGATGAGTGTCGCGCGCGCGCCGCCTGCCCGCCGCGCGCGCTCTGCGTCAACACGCCCGGCTCCTACTACTGCGTGTGCGCGCAGGGGTACCGCAGGGACGCGCTGCTGGACGGCTGCCAAGGTAAGAGATACCGTCATACACGTACTCGGCGTGAACACGCCCGGCTCCTACTACTGCGTGTGCGCGCAGGGGTACCGCAGGGACGCGCTGCTGGACGGCTGCCAAGGTAAGAGATACCGTCATACACGTACTCGGCGTGAACACGCCCGGCTCCTACTACTGCGTGTGCGCGAAGGGGTACCGCAGGGACGCGCTGCTGGACGGCTGCCAAGGTCAGAGATACCACCATACACGTACTCGGCGTGAACACGCCCGGCTCCTACTACTGCGTGTGCGCGCAAGGGTACCGCAGGGATGCGCTGCTGGACGGCTGCCAAGGTCAGAGATACCACCATACACGTACTCGGCGTGAACACGCCCGGCTCCTACTACTGCGTGTGCGCGCAAGGGTACCGCAGGGATGCGCTGCTGGACGGCTGCCAAGGTCAGAGATACCACCATACACGTACTCGGCGTGAACACGCCCGGCTCCTACTACTGGGTGTGCGCGCAGGGGTACCGCAGGGACGCGCTGCTGGACGGCTGCCAAGGTCAGAGATACCACCATACACGTACTCTGCGTCAACACGCCCGGCTCCTACTACTGCGTGTGTGCACAAGGGTATCTCTTCAATAAAAAGTTTACCTGATATCATATTATGCTCATTTATTATTTATTGTTTTACAGAAAGGTTACAGACTAATAGTCGTACGGATAGTAAACAATATAACAGTATATTGCTAATTACAATCTCTCACAAAAATTTAGTCTTGTAACTTGATTTTACGGGTAATGAAACCGAGTACAAGCATAATTGTGCCGGAATTTTGCTTCAGATTCTGTTATTTCAAACTCAAATATAATTTCCAGATGTGGACGAGTGCGCGGAGGGGTTCCACACGTGCCACCGCAGCGCGCGCTGCGTCAACATCGACGGCGGGTTCACGTGCGAATGTGACTCGGACGACGAACATTGTGAATTAAGTAAGTAATGTTTTCGTTAAGCTCATAATATTCACTTATAAGATCGTTGTTATCTTTTAAAGTCTCGTTTTTCTGGCTTGGCTTAGTGCCGGGGTGGTCAACGGCGAAGGGGTGGTACGATTGCGGGCGAATTTATCCTTAATTTAATATGTTTAAATCAGCATAAAAATCCTTAAAATCACAAAAAGTAAAAGTAGTAGTCTCGTTTTCTGGCATTGATCCAAGGAATTCTAATGCTGGACTTTATTACTATCTAATGTCACTTTCTGAACAATAAATCAGTTTTATTTTACCGTAAAACGTCTTCTCAGTTCGGTAGTAGAATGTCTAAAATCGCTTGCAAAGAAAACATGTGTCTCGGAGAACAGTATCAGTGCCACCCGAATCCTTGTTAGGCAAAGGTTTGGATGTCATCGTACCAAGCTCCTGATTATTAGTATATTAGTTCTTATTATCTCATTTGCCCAGTAATTACACTTGCTTTAGTGCCCTTCGACCGAAACACAGTGATGTGTGACGTGTTGTGACACTGTTGTGGCCACACCAAGAACAGGCTCATACTAACATATCATACGTACGTATGTATACGTATTAACATATCATAGAATCGTTAATTAAAAGGAACGCTGTGGAGTCAATGGACCTGTCCAAACATGGTTTCAGCCTTAGTGACAGGTCGCAGATTATAAGAATAACGAAACTCCACAATGATGTAGTAGAAAACATAGATTCGAGTTCTAAAATTGACCCATGTGGTGTTCCGCAAGGTAGGGTTCTTGGACCTTTATTATTTTTAATATTTCATAATGATTTGCCATAAGCAATAAGGCATCAATGTGTCTTATTTGCAGACACTATTATAATTGTAATAGAGTGCAAAACCGGACAAGTGCGAGTTGGACTCGCCCGGGATTACCGGGATTTCCGTAAATACATATTATAAATATTCGTAGTTCAGGAATCGAGTCTAGCAGTTTTTTAAAGTTTACCTCACACTTATATTTTTTATCAAATAATTACAAATGTATAGCTTTTGCAACATTTTTTATTGATGCTCCGTTTCTATTGGTCATAGCGTAATGTTATATAGCCTTCCTCAATAAATGGGCTATCCAACACTAAAAGACTTTTTCAATTCGATCCAATAGTCCCCGACAAACAGACAAACAAATAACCAAACAAACTCTTCAGCTTTATAATATTAGTATAGATAATGGCTACCCATTTTAGCTAGAGTGATTACAAGGCCTAAATTGATCACATTGTATTATGTGTAATATCTAACAAGGCATAGATGAAGTGATAAGTTGATATATTTCTTTCGAAATAAGCAGTTAAACGGGCTCATAAAATATATATTCAAGTTAACGTGGTGGCCTAGTTAGCCAAGTAGACCACCCCGACTTCACGTGGTACCTACATGTTTGTCACTCCCCGAGGGTGTTTTTTAAAACCCGAAGCGCACTGGAAATAAGTTAGTAAGTTGATTTAGCTAAATAGTTGTTGTTGCGGGTAACGTTGCAGGTTGTATGTGGCAAGGTCGGTCGGTGCCGGACGGCGAGTCGTGGGCGGAGGCGGGCGGCTGCCGCACGTGCGCGTGCTCGCGGGGCGTGGCGTCCTGCGCGCGCGCGCTCTGCGCCTGCGACCTGCGGGACAACATGACCGCGCAGGTACACACACACACACACACACACACATGTAAATAGCGAATGTATTGTCTTTGTTTTTCATGAAACAAAATCTAACCTTCGCATTAAATAAATGTTATTAACGTAAAATGATGTACTGACCCTTGGTCAGTATTATGCTTCTATGTAAAAAGATAACTCGTTATCTCTAGCAAAGACGTCTGTGCATTTGTTTACCTAAATTCTTTACCATATACTAATCCAGAATATTAAAAAATATATCAGTTTTATGCAAATACCTACTGTGCTATGTTTTAAAGCTTAAATAAACTATTCAATTGCATCGAGAATAACAGCAACGCGATACCAGGCCGTAACGCCTTTTTATTGCACTGTAATTGTATGTTTCATTAAGCCATTTCAGAGAACTTACATCTAAGCAATGTTTAATTCAATGAATAGACACTAAACTATAACATAAATGTTTAAAAATATACAATCAAGTTTCAGCCGGTACACTAAAATAGAAAAAAATAATATTTGCCTTATCTTTACCTTATGTTAAGTTAAAAAAAATATATAGACAAATAGGCTAGCTCCCTATAACGAGCAAAAACTAGCTTGCACACACGTAGATACGCTCGTACACAGATCTCGGTCGAATGACAATCGAAACTGCGCACATTGATATCGTCCGTACGTATGCTTCTATTTGTGCATGGATTTTTAGTTGAGCAGTGAGCCGACAGTATTCTGTACTTGCAGTTACAAAGCACAGTGTCCCCGGGCGCGGCGCCGGCGTCGTGCTGCCCGCACTGCGAGCCGCGCTACCACTGCCGCCACCAGGAGATGCACCACGTCACCTTCCGCAGCGGCGAGCGCTGGCTCTACCAGTGCCAGATTTGCGAGTGCCTCGTAAGTATTCTTAATACGATTTTTTTAATTTTTATAATGATAACTAGCAATATGCTTGAGCTAAGCTAAATTGCTTGTGTTAGGAGTGGGTTCATATCGATAGTATAATGGATAAGATTCGAACCATTGACCTTATGATTGCGTGTCCGTTGCCTTAGCCTTTATGCTACCGCCACTTTACGTTCATATTCTTATACGTTTATGTCTGATTTCATTCATCATGGATTGACTGGTTGAAATGAGTTGCTGTCGTTTGGGACACAATATGTTAGGACACTGTGTCCGAACAGACACCTTTTAATTTTAATATTTTTTTAGTGTCGTTTCGAACACTATTAAATTATTGAAGCTGTTTGGTACAGTCAGACAAAAATGTTTTCAAATATATTATATGGAAAAAAAGCGTTACTAAAACTATTTTAGGGTGGCTTTAAGGCGACATCTTTTGGTAATAAACTGCTTCGTGGACGTGTCTCACTGTAAGTTTTAGACGTTCACTAAGCAATTACCACCTTATTAGACTATATTACGTACATGTTAAAAAAAATATTCAGAACGTAGGTAGGTATGTTTAATATAAGATCAATATCTAATACATATGTATTGGTTTATATTAATCTAAAAAATATCTTAACAATTGTTAAATTGACTAATAAAAAAAGTCATTACCCTTAGAATGTATAAAAATCACATAATAATCAGTTCAAACAGAGACTAATTTTGTTTAAGGTTTTTATTGCTTTTTCAGTAAAACAAACAACATTTTTACTATATAGTAGTTATGTAACTACTACATTTAGTAAAATGTTAACAAAACTCAATACGTTGTTTTTTACTTATAAAACATACAATGACCATCCTAAGACACATTGCAAATTTAATCGGCCCAAGGATTGTGCCTTGTGGCAGGCCTAAAGTTTCTAAAGGTATAACCACAAAATAATGACAAAAATCTTGCTGTTTAATCATAGATTTAAAAAAAAAATGTTGCAATAAATAATTAGGATAATTTATAATATATAATGTAGCTTATTCCATTATTTTGTTCTATGATTGACGTGGTTATTTTGGTCAAATGCCTGAGATAAAACAAATGGCTAAATTCACTTATTATATTGAGCAATTTAATAACTAAAAGTGATCCGGAGTGGCATATTCTTGCTGCCTGTGACTTCAACTGCGGTTTACAAAATAAATAAAATTAAAAACTCTATTCAAAATGTAGAAAGAATCACATATCTTAGACTAGATTTCCATCTACGCTGACGTCGGTCGCAGATGCTGTCAGTCGAGCGTACGAATGAACATTGACACTCAGTATCGCAGTGCGGTGCCTAACACAACTTAATGTATATTTGTACGCTCGATCGACGTCAGCGTAGGGGGAAATCAAACCTTGAGATTAGTCCAGCGTATAGACGTGTTGTACGTTGATGTGTCCAGCTGGGTGAGGTGGACTGTTGGGAGCCGGAGTGCGGCGCGGAGGAGGATGCGGGGTGCTGCGGAGCGCGCGCGCTGGCGCCGCCGCACCGCCTCGAGCTGGCGCCATGCGCGCCGCCGCACTGCCTCTGCACGGTACGTACGCACACACTATATACACAGCGGGGCATGGGGTATCGCACCGCCTGAAGCTGGCGCGCAGGTGCGCCGCCGCTCTGCCTCTGCACGGTACGTACACACACACTACAAACAGGGAACGGGGTGAAGCACCGCCGGAATAGCACAATCAAAAGCGACGTAAGCCGCACCGCCAGGGTGTGTGCAAATCGGCTAAATCCGAACGCAAGCGTACTTGTATAAACGGTACGACGGATGGCGCGCGACCCTTTGATCCGTGTCGAAAATCCGACAAAGGATGGCTCGTGCAAACTTTGCCGAGTCGTGCCGACCCTTGGCGCGGCAGACATGAGTTGAGCGAGGCTCGGCGCCTTATCCGCAGTTTGTTGTTTATTGGCTCGGCACGGCAATTACGCTTGCGTTCGGATTTAGCTGAGTCGCATCTACACGGACGGCGCGGTCCGTGTGGGTTCGTCCTACCCCGTGCCCGTGTTAGAAGTTAAATGACTACAGAAAGCCCAAAGTTAAATGGCTCCCTACAACGAGCAAAAACAGGCTCGAGCATACATAGATGCGCTTGCACATAGATCTCTGTCAAACTGGGCCCAATGGTAAACGAGACTAACTAACTACGAGTAGAGATCTGTGTACGTGCACGTCTATGTGTGCGTGGACTTGTAGTTGTCCTGTGAGCCTTCCTTCTGTATCTATGTGTTTAGCGCCATCATCTGACTCATCTCCCGATCTTACTCTATACGATCTGATTCCATTATAATACTAATGACAATAGTAAAATCTAGAAAAGTATAGTACATCTTATTTGATTTTGACAGTCAGAAATAACATCTCTTGTGATATGATGTGCTTATCCTTAATAAAATCTCGTCACCAGGTCGAGTGAGTTTAAAGCACTTTAAACTAAAATCTTGGATTCCCCAGTAGGGTCAAGTCCCAAACAAAATTATGGATTCGTCACTACATCCTAAACCAACGCTAGCTATATAGGGCGCTTAATAGCTTTTTCATAACACGCAGACAATTTTTTAACGTAAAAATGTAAATTGGAAATAGTGATTTGTGCGAGTTAACTTGCAAGAATGTTTGCTTGGGTATCTTTGGTGTACTTACATACTTTCAAATGTTGTAATTGAAATCTACTTAGTCCTGCTAGGCTTAAACTTCTCATCCCCAAATCTTATGGAAAGTCTATGAGTGGGAAACAAATAACTCTTTCATCTATGGTCATTTCCCATATTAGTTCAGTCACCCGAATTTACGTAGTTGATTTATGATAAGTTTCAGTGTAACGTTAGGAATAAATGCCTGTACCAGGCTACAGCTTGGGTTAATTTAAATTCTCGTCAAATGTTCTGTGATTGCTTATAATAATATGTTGCTACGAGTGTCGCGTTAACCCGGCGCTTGGCGGGACCTCAGCGGTCCGTGTGTGAATGCATCGTTTATGCTTGTTGCAGGGTGGGCAGTGTGCTACTTTGGTGAGCAATCTCGCGTGTTGTGTGCATCGGTAACCATCCCCACTCTTCTTATTCATTAATACATTTGCTATATTAACACGTGTTTATTTGAATGCTTGCGTCCTCGGTTTAACATTGTTTATATATTACCGCTACTTCGTTCACTGTCAAAATTCTGTCGTCAAATGTAAATGACAGAATTTTTACAGTAAATATTTATTTATTGATACAACAGTTTATAGATAGCTATCAGTTGTTATTAAATCGAGGACTATCATTCTAGATATCATTTTATGTTGCATGTTTATTCCTTTGTTCATTGATCATCTCAGATTCTCTCTCTGCTTTGATATAGTTGAAGTAACTACCGTCCGTTGACTTCAGCATGCCTCGATTTTATTTTGCCTCCTTCGGATTCAAAAATAAAACATATCGACCCCTCAGTTATTTTGTCACATTCTACCACTAGATTTTAGAACCTAGAGTGTACTATATTACAAATTTGATTTACTCCATCGTAGACCCAGTTTCTAAGAAATTATTTATCCCGAATATTAAAGTCGAAATAGTAAATGATCTGTATAATAAATGTACAGGTAGTGGTAGTATTAGGTGTAAGGTAGAAGTGGTGTCGTGGCGCAGTGGTGGGCCGTACGCTGAGCGCGCGTGTGTACTGTCGCAGAGCGCGGCGCGCGTGGGCGCTGGCGCTGGCGCTGGCGGCGGCGTGGTGGGGGCGCGGGCGCGCGGCGCACCGCAAGCACCGCGGCGCGCGGCGCTAGAGCCGCCCTGAGCACACACACACCTGAACATATTTATTCTAGATAGATCTAATGTTACGGGCCGAGCCGCCCGCCGCGCGCCGCCCGCCCAGCGAGACGCCAGAGCACCTTCAATCAATACATTTTTAAATATAACCGACTCTCCAGATTAGCTACTTTTGCGTTGGCGCGCCACTCGGCGGGACAGAGGCGACGGTCGGTCAAAGTTAAGACTTGTAGAGTAGGCGAGCGGATTAGTGAGACGAACGATTCTGATGTACGACCGCGCGACTCGATCGTCTCGATCCCGCGTCGCGCGGTAGTTTACGATTGGTGCGAGTCGACCAAGACACTGTCTCGTCGAGATGTGCGATTTAGCAACAAAAAGTAGCTAGTGTGTGGAGCGCGGAAGTCGATCGCTTCAAGTTATTATCCTAGTACCGGACTATTTAGCTGTTGTTGTAAATAGGAGCGGCGCTTGGCGCTTGGCGGGCGGAGCCGGCGCCGCGCAGACTGTATATTGTGTAGCGAGCGGCGCGGCCGGGCCGGCCCTGGGGCGCGCGACCGACCAGTATTCGTGTAAATGCGCCTAATATTTGCCTAACGAAGTTCGTAGCGGACGAGTCTGTAAAATCATTAGTACGTACGTTTGTATAGAGTATGATTATGTTACGTAGGAGTAATCGTAGTGCGCCCCAGGCCCGAGTGTGTGAGTATAGCGTTAGCGGCTCGCTCCGGCCCGCCCGCGCCTGCGTCCGCGCCCTGTTGTACGAAATTTTTCATAATATATTATAGTTTTTGTTTGTCTTTATATAGAGATCGTTTTTCTTGTATAATTTGAAAGTAACCAAAAATAGGTACCAAATATAGAAAAAGATATGATTGTTTCTTAATTTCATAAAGCATTTTGATGCTTGCATGTTGTATTGTGTTCAAAAAATTACGATTAAAAAGATATCCTCGAACTGCACTTGTTTTATTATACTAATATCGCAATCAAAATAAGCTAACACCGTCATCTACATGTGTGTCAGAATGCCACTATTTATTAAAAACCTGTCCACTTAAGTCTACTGAATGGCTCAATTGATGATCCATGAACACACAATGAACACGTCTGCCTCCCCTTGGATTCATTGTAATGGTGCATGGATGCTCAAATATGGTTTATACGAAGCCATTGCGCTGTGGTGTGGTTTGCGGCTATTCCCAGTAGTACTACCATGTAGTCCTACCAGTAGTACTACTGGGAATATTTATCCCATTAGACTTACCGATAGTAAGACTTGCCTATTATATTCTTTTCCCAATAGTCCTACTGTTATAAAATATAGACCTAGTAGTGTCATAGATAAATCAATTTAAAAAAAAAAAACAATTTTAGCAGAACTAGTAGGTATCACCTATTCACCTACGTATCTTTTTCAGAAAATGACCAATAGTTATTGTTCCATTAATCAATTGCATTTGAGCATCCTGAATAAGTCGATCTCTTTTAGTTTCAGCTTTATCTCTTAATTTTTACATTATTTTGTATTTGGATTTTACGCATTTTTTGATATGATGCATGCATGTCTTTGTAAAATATTCAGCAGCTGGTGTAAATTAGCTTTTTTCTTACCAACTTCACGGTTTAATGTAAAATGCCACGACTCTAAATAGTTAGTGGTGCGGTGTCGTTGGCCAAATACACACATTCTCTCAATACTATTAGGTTTTAGCCAATTCCTGATCATGTAACTCTTAAATGTGTTCATATTTTCTTCTATACCGGTGCATTCCATTTCGTCACGTACATAATCCCAACCCTCTAGAATCATTTCCTTGGGTAAAAGTGGCAACATTTTGCAAAGGGATACTATTCTGTACTCCTTTAATTTTAAACTTTTCGATTTTCTCTTCAGACTTTCACAATAATGATAATAACAACCGCTTGATACTATTTGTGGAAAAACTAACTTTATAGCCATCATCATAGCATCTTCATAGTCCGTTTTAAATTGCGTAGGGTTCCATTGCGGTATTTGACTTTTTATTAATTGCAATAATGTAACGTATGTTTGTGTAGTCTTGTCTGGGAGAAAGGAATAGATAACTGGTATTATATTAGTAGTTTCTTGAGAGCTACCTAGATCACAGTGTGTACTATACAGCTGAAGAAAGGGTACTGGGCAAGCTCCAAATGTGCCATCACCGAAAAAGTCATTACTTTCTGTCATTATTGTTATAGCGGCACTGGAAGCAAACACCAAAATTCGTGCACCATCATCTCGATAGTAGTCAGCTAAGATAAAAGAATCAAATTTAGATGGTATCTTAATGTCTGAAAACCTTTTGTAGTACAGCTTTTCAACTTCTAGGGTTTTATTGCGATGCCGGTACAAAGTTGACTTCATAGCCGAAAATTTGGGCAACTTGTTAATAAGGTCAATACCTGTATTTTCTAATGAAGCCACTGTTTTCTTATAGACACTGGGCACTGATATAGTGACTGAGATATTCACCGACTCTTTTTTTACACTCGTGTATCTTCAGATCTCTTTCATTTTTCCATGATCTGGAGCGCAAGTAATTAAATGTGGTTTTGACTTTATTACGTTATTATGATTAATAGTTACCGATCCAATACATTTACTCTTACGGTACAGAGCACATCGCCAAATTATTCCTCCATCACTATAAGTTTTTAATTTGTAATACTGGTAACCATTCAGAAGTAGTATTTCACCTCTTCGTCTTTTTATTATATTTGTAATATCACACATATTAATGTTAATAATTTTTAATCGTCACTTTATATTTGGTAGTACTACTGGGAATAGTCGGTGGTTTGCCACCGCTGGCTTGGCTCATGTTGTTTAGATGAACCGAACCCAACCTGGATTTTTCTTGTAGTGTGCACACGTTTGATGTTAAAAAATATAGAATTCGCGAAAATTCTAAACAAAATTATGGCGCGGCAACGCCGGCGTCGAGGTTGTGGGGTATGTAGGTAGAGGTCCGTGGCTTGAAAATTAAACAGTCTCTCTACTCTCGCCAGCGCTGTCAGTCAGCGCTGACTTGACTTGAAAAACTGTTTATACAAAGCCAATACCAAGCCAGTGGGACTGGCATCCAGCAATGCAATGGCTTCGTACCTAATAAAAATACTTATTTTTTAACATTTCTATCATACCACGTATCCCTCTTATAAATTATACAGGTGTAGACAAATAGCAATGGGATCACGGGAAACAGCTCTTCCTCGTGGTCCCATTAATAATAATAAAAAAATACCATTTATTTCATGCATCAGAAATATATACCTTACATACATACAATAACTGTTAATAATTACAACTTAAAACTATGTTTGTACGCTTCACTTGCACTAGGTTTTTGTGCGTTCTTGTGGCACTTGTCCGCGGAAGGGACAGATAACCACACCCTCCGGCCAGAAGTCTGACTGTAGACTGATCAAGGGGTCAAAATCGTACGACCACGAAAAAAGAAGGCTTTTATTTTGCCCTGTGTGTTTGTATGTTAGTTTGTGAGGGTCAAATCTTGGAAGTTATTTTTTTATGAAGAAGATATAAATATCGTGTGCCCGCCGTTACAACGTTGAAGAAAGAAAGAAAGAAGAAGGTTGGTAGTATTTATATAAACTGTCAAATGTGATTATTAAATTTACCTTACTATACATACCTCTATATGTATGTATAGGTAGTAAGGTTTTCACACGTTCCGGTATCTATCCGCCATACACTTCGCATCGGGTACCCGGGCGCCGGCTACCCGACGTCCGGATTGAAACCGGAACATGTGAAAAGGACCTAAGGCCAAAAAATTAATAAATCATTACATATACAGACACACCAATGTATACATGTAGGTAATCACCAGATGAAATGATTAATTGAAATGATTAACTTATAATCACTTGATGATGTGATTAATTCAAACCTTAGGCCCGGACTCCACCAAAGTGGAGATGAGACGAGTGTTTTAAACACCCAATAGACATGAGTGAGATTGTGTCAGATCGCACGAAACTGTACCACATTACTCAGCGCACATCTTCACCCTAGCCAGCATACATCTCCGCTACAGTCTAGCTAGTACGCATCTCCGCACGTTTAGCTTAAAAAACTCTTCTCGTCTACGCTTCGGACATCTCCACATATCTCCGCTTTGGTGGAGTCCGACTCTTATAATCACTTTGCCTAAAATGGGAACCTACCTGTTGTGCGTAATGTTTGTAGTAAATATTCCTAACAAATAAGACAACTAAACTAACTAAGTCACTTTGACGGTGACATGTATACAGGTAGAACATTTCCACAACGGTAAGTAACGATGGGACCACGAGAAAACGGGAAAAAAGCCTTCAAAGTCTTCAGAAAAAAATGTTTTGGACCTATTGTATGAATACCATTTTTAGGGTTCCGTAGCCAAAATGGCAAAACGGAACCCTTATAGTTTCGTCATGTCCGTCTGTCTGTCTGTCTGTCTGTCCCCGCTTCAGCTCAGAGACCTTTAGTACTAGGAAGCTGTAATTTTGCATGGATATACAAATTAGTTACAAATAAAATCTTGAAAAAAATCTTTTTCTTCGAGTACCTCCCCTACACAAAGTGTGGTGTATTTTTTTTCTCAGCTACTATTACTAGTGGCCCCTCAGGCTGAGAACGACAACTTCATAAAATGACAACTTCCGAAAACGATAACTTCCTAAAATGACAACATTTTACAATGATAACTTCCTAAAAGGACAACTTCCTAAAATGACAACTTCCTAAAATGACAACTTCCTAAAATGACAACTTTGTCATTCATACAGTAATTCAAATTTACATCCAGTCAGATATTATTTGCTACTACGAAACCCTTAATAGTTGAGTCCGACTCGCACTTGTTTACTTTCTGTTACAAATTAACAAACAATTATATTCATACTCGACTGAAGTTCACTTTACATTTCTCGAAATGCTAGTGATAAACTCCTTTGAATAAAAATCACCTTTAAAATCCTTTAATTTAATATCCCACTTGATAGGTTTGGAAAAAAAAAAAAAATTTGGAGCATACAATATAACGCCGAAAATCTGTCAATTTGATTTTTCGGTATCATGGCATAGCCAATGATACTTCGGGGGGAGAACGATTCTAATGACACCTCCCAATTCAAAATCAACCAATCCGTTTAGGCTACAGAAGGTAACAATGGAACAGACATACAAACATACGCGCGAAAAACACGGGTAAAAATACCCGTATTTTCTGATGTTGTAACAACTTCCAACTGCAGTAGGAAGAACGGTAGGTAATCAATTTACTTGCATTACTATTGATAGTAACACGAGCAACATGACACTTCTTAGTAAGTTGTCATTTTTGGAAGTTGTAATTTTCGGAAGTGGTCGTTTTCGGAAGTGGTCTTTTTCGGAAGTGGTCATTTTCGGAATTTGTC
The DNA here is from genome assembly GCA_945859575.2 of Herminia tarsipennalis. Lineage (NCBI taxonomy): Eukaryota > Metazoa > Arthropoda > Insecta > Lepidoptera > Erebidae > Herminia > Herminia tarsipennalis. Next base: position 18,746,999 of record OX243830.2, read on the forward strand.
CTTTTGGGAATATGTCGTTTTCAGAAGTTGTCTTTTTTAGAATAGACGTTTTAGGAAGTTGTCGTTTTCGGAAGTTGTCATTTTATGAAATTGTCGTTCTCAGCCTGAGGGCTAGTGGCGAGTGTCGTTGGTTCGGTCTTTCAAAAGTGCTTAGGGGTTGTGAATATAATTTTTCGATTTAAGGATCCATTTGTAATATTAAGCCTTAAATTGAAAAATGTTGTGCCCCTCTCCCTCTTCTGCCAGTTAAATACTTGTTTTTGAAGATGTGACAAAATTCAGTTTAGTAGTATATACAACGAAATTAAAACGAAAACTATCACAGCATAGTTGGCTTTACATGTTTACGAATAACAGCAGACCAAGTGAGAAGTAAAAATTTTTATACAAATTCCATTGAAAATTACATAAAACGTTGTTGTAGTTTGAAATAAAAACAATAGAAAACCCATTTCTCGTAATGCATTATTATGCAGCTACGGAATTCATTTCGTACTGACGTCTTCCCTATCTGGTTCCCCTGGGTACTAGCGTCTCCCCTAAGTAAGAGGAGATACTAAAACTTGTATTTTTTGCGTTTTCTTCTGTTCCCCGCCCCCAACTTGTAAAGCCAGAGTAAAAACAGTAATTTTTTTAAGAAAGAAAATAATTAAAGTTACGCTGATTTAAGCCAAATTGTATTTATGTATGAACAAATTGTATACATGTATGTAAAAAAAATTGCTTAAATGCGTCAAATCAGAATTCAATCTATACTATAATCTTATATAGCTGAAGAGTTTGTTTGTTTGTTTGTTTGACTTTGAACGCGATAATCTCAGGACCTACTGAGTGGAATTGAAAAAATATTTTACTTTTAGGTAGCCCATTTACTGAGGAAGGCTATATGATATATAACATTACGCTACGGCCATGATTTGCGAAGCAGCAATGAGAAATGTTGCAACAACGAGAAACATTAACGCAGACCAAGTTGCGCGGGTCAGCTAGTGAAAAATACAACGATCAAGACTTGTTCGTCCTCTTACCTTAACTTGTGTTACGATCTCTAAATTATAATTTTCTCATTTTTCATCAGATTCTGGTACACCTATAATATGTACATAGGACTAGGCTAGTAATAGTAGCAGTAATAGTTATATAGGTTTAATTTCATTTATTTAAAATTTGTTACAATTACTACAATTTAAAAGTAGAAGGCACATATTCTTCAATAGTTAGGTAACATTAATTCATGGTATTTGTTTAATATTGACGAAAATATTAAAAATGATTACATAACTTATTATCTAACTGTTGAAGAATTAGCTCTGAGTATTAACTTAAGTAAAACGCTTTAAACTGTGAGGACAAGACGGTTGGTATTTAGGTGTTTTTAGACGGGTGCGCGTAGGGGCGGCGCAGGCGGTGCGGGCTCGACGAGCGCGACGCGCGGCGGTGGCTGCGACAGGCAGGCGATGCCGATGCGCAGCGGCGCGCCCTTGTACGCGGCTGCCTTGCCGCGCTCCACCTCGTGGCCCACTAGGTTGAACGCAGCCGCAAACAGCGTCACCGACTGCATATTGGTTAAAACATGCTTATTTTTGTTTAGACTGCATCTAGCGATTCTCATGGACTATCCATAACAATTACATCACACGTAAAAGCTTGAAACATGGAGACATGACCATGTCATGCGAATGAGATGCGAAAGTGATTAGTCGAATAATACTACTGAGTTAGGATAATAGGTACCTAACCGTTTCATTAAGTAAATAAGATTACCATTACGAGGACGAGCGCAGACGAAATAGCAGAAAGCGTATTAGCGAAATATCGGAGTTCGGCGAGAGCTGGACGGAGGCACCCAATACCGAACCCAGGCACCTCACAGAAGTCGTCACTCTAAAACGAAGGAAATACTTGTTACTAAGACTCAGGTCAAACCGGGCGGCAAAATCGAATAAATATATGTAGATGAATGATGTTCGGTAAAAAAAAGACACTCGGCTTTGCCGAACATGTACCGGTATAAATGTACCCAGCCAGGCCGGGCGACAACGGGTCGGCATAAATCGGCACAGCCAGGCGTCGCCAATTAATTACCTACTAATCGATGATGTGCCGACCCGAATGAACAATCCGATCGGCATTTGTTAATCAAGCCGAACATGTGTAGTAGGTAGTCGCTTCTGGTCGGCCTTGTTGTTCGGCAAATACTGCCGAACCGATTGAGCCGACACGCTTATGTGTGTAGTATCCCTTACTAATAACAACAGAGTGCTAGCATTGCAAATTGTGTCACCAGTGTCAATGTGTACGATTGTGGGTGTAAATATATACGGTTTGGACAGCGAATCTTTGATAAGGATATCTCCTCATCTATTCTATTCATTCAACTAAAATACCCAATATATAATTAAAATACTTGTACTTACAGTTAAAGTAACTGTGTAATGTAAAATAGACAAGATCAAATCCTACCTTTCCAGACCACATGCGTCCGCAGCAGGCGGGAGGTAAATGGCGATGATATTGGTACCAGTCGTTGTAAGACTGAACGCCGCAACATCTCAACTGTAACGAATAGGATTAGGTGAACTTATTATTGGTAAATATAACACAATATATTTCTATTGCATGTTATGAGGTAGGTACATTATTTTAAGTGTCGACTAAAGTCCTACACAGACTTCAAACAACTTCCGTAATAAATTTGGCTCCTGATTATTTATCAAAATGTCTAAGTAGCAAAACGTCTAATGAGTAGTAAGTCTAATTAACAAAATGACCATGTAGCAATATGTCAGCTGGTCTGTATAGTAGAACGTCTATTTAGCAAATCGTCAAATCCTCAACATGTCTGGATACTCGGGCACACAATGCAAAACACACACGTTACACCGGCAGGAAAACGGACATGACAATATAATATGTACAGGCTGACTGACACTTGTTATCGAAAGTCACAGGCAAAAATAATTTAATACTTCGTTTAGTCAGAAGAAGTTTAGTTAGAAGAGTCAACTCTATGGAGATACTGCCAGCGCAATTAGTGTAGCACATGTATTACAATCAAAGATAATTCGTCAGTTAAGTAAATAAACATTCTTGTAAAGATAATTTGTGGATGGACATTGACAAATGTTCATCCACAAATTAGTTCGCCATAAAGTTAGTCTAATTGAATTTTAGGATATTAAATAAATAAATGAAATTTAGGAGAATTGGTACGTAATGCCTAATAATATTAAATAGGCTACTACAAACTACTCGTATTTATTTAATCCAGATTTTAAAAAAGTATATTTTTTATAGTTTACAAATGATTTTCACTTTTTGTTATGAGTGTACCATACATTTTAAAAATGACTTTTTCTGCTATACAGACCATGGTGATAGAAGTTTTGCTGAAAGTTTACTGCTCATTAGACGTTTCGTGATATTGGACGTTTTGCTACTTAGACCAGTAGGTAGTATAGTAGATCTACTATACTACCTACTGGTCTCTTGATCAAGAGTTTAATTTCATTGAAACTATTAAGACCGGGAATTAAGGAGGAGTTCGGGGAAGGATTCTTGTTCAACACAACTAAAAAATCCTTCTTTAAGAAAAAAAACTTAGTAGCTACGATGCCACAGATACACACGATAAACTTTTAAAAAATCTCTTCTGTGATGAGGTTAAAATTAAAAAATAGTATCTACCTCAATCTGCATAGCGGCTAAAGCGTTCCTGACAGCGGGGTCAAATGCTTCGATGGTCATGGAACGATGCATGCTGCTGTTGACCGCGGTCGGCTCACGAACTGCGCGCGTCAGAGCGCTCATGGACGACCCGCCGTGTGACAGCATCAACATTCCCACGCTCACTAGGCCCATCAACTGAAAGGTGATGGTAAGCACAAGATATGGTCAAGAAAATTCTACAGTACCGATTTATAATATCTTGGGACAGCCCACACAACGCTATCTGATCCCAAACTAAGCAGAGCTTGTACTATGGAAACCAGACAACTGATAAACATACTTATATATTTCTAAATTCATACATATTATAGATAAATAACACCCAGACACAGAATAAACCATCGTGCTCATCACACAAAGTTTTATCCTGGGTGGGGATCGAACCCACGACCTCTTACGTAGCAGTCGGATACACTCCCACCGCGCCACAGAGGCTGTCTATTTTACAGCCTAAATAAAATATACCTTTATATAATTCACGCGATTAAGTCCCGAAATATATTTAATATATATCTGTCAAATCTATGTTTCATTTAAGTCAAATGGACTATTCAGTTTGAGGGAGAGATAAACGAAGTCTGAACATGTTATAGGGAGCACAAGCTAATTGTCATACTTATCACTATTTGTACCGTTTTTTTATTTTTTTTACTAAAGGTAAGCAAATGACTCCATTCCACCTGATGTTAAGTGGAAATAAGATTACAGCACTATGTGCAGCACTGACTGTCCTTACCTTGCTCACCTGTAAGGTGCTCTTTACGCCTCTTTTGAAAGACAATAAAAAATATGTCTAATCTTGTTATCAGATGGGTCGATCTTCTACGTCTCCCCTACTAAGACAACACAATAGGTACTTAAAAAACTAATAAAACATTAACATATGCATACGGTAACATTCATGCTTATAGACTTGTTGTGATAAGGCACAAGTGTCGACAGCCAGCATGTTGGTAGACAGAGCAACGAGCCAGCTATGAAGTAGACACTTGAGCTCAATTCCACGCCGAGGTCAGTGGTCCAGAAGTAATAGGACATACGAAGTAAGCTCCATGCTACGGTACCGCCGAGTATGATACCACCGCTCTGAAATAGACCACATATAGTAGATACAGAACTTCACCAATTATTGGCTTCTACACTCACACATTCAATTTTTTTTTATATAAAGATACTAGCTGACCCGCGCAACTTCGTCTGCGTAAATTTTTCCCGTTTTTGCAACATTTCTTATTGCTGATCCGCTCCTTATTTCTTCATTATTAAATGGATGTTATTATGCATATAAACCTTCCTCTTCAATTTTCAAAAATTTAAGCATACATAAAGATATAGGGACAGAGAAAGCGACTGTTTTATACCATGTAGTGATAGTGGAAGATATGTGGGATTGATTCCCGTATTACTAGCGATCTTGTAAACCCCTCCAGCTAAGGCTTGTGCTAGGAGTGGGTTCACGTGGGGTGCTAAGTGCCGGGAAACCTCCTCGTGGTGCACCCTGGGCAATGTGTGCCGGTGGATTCGCGGCGTTTCGTGAAACCACCGTCACACGGCTAATGTTCGGGCAGAGTAAGCGGTGGCCCATTGCTGGGCTGCCCGGAGGACGGGCTTGACGTGCACTCACACTGCCGTCGAGCGGGCGGGGAGATCTTCTTTCTGCCTCCGTCGGAATCTCGTAATCCCTAGGAGTGTCGTAGACATGCCTTACGGCTTTGAACGGGAACGAGGGTCTTGGCTTGGTCGCCTGGGCCGCGAGGATGACAACCTCTATTAAAAATCCCCGAATCCTGTGTTGCGGAGCGTGACCAGAGGATGCATGGCCGATGGGATGTTCGGTTCCAAGCGCTACCCCCAGCTGGGGCACCTGCGGACCCCCCCAGTTGGGATACAAATTTACGCTTACCCGGGTACAGTAGGCACTGCCCGGGTGGACCTTTATTTACCCCATACTCGTGGGACCTAGTATGGACAATAATAAATTAAGAAGTATTTTTAACAAGAGCAGCGTAACGCTACTTGATAAGGAGAAAGAGAGAGAGGGAGAAGACGAACGTCGAAGCAGTGCGGGCAATTTGCCACTAGAAGTAGCTGAATCCGGCCTTTTGAGCGGTTCCAGAACTTCAGTGACGTCGGAGTCGCTAGAAAACCTGTTGCGCTCGGGCCGGTTCGGCTCTGATTCTTCGCTTAGCTAGTCAGTTAGCGAAAGAGACCCGCTGGTTGGTGGGTCAGGTACCGGTCCAAGAATTTTGACAGCTGAGGAACGCCGCGCTCAACAACAAAAGCGCGGCGCATCTCCCGAATTTGACCTTCCTGAGGTTGACCTCGAGGTCCCCAGGAAGGTTCATTCTTCCCAAAGGGGGGGGGGGTCTGTGACGAGGTTCTCCCGCCCTAAGACACCCCCTGCAGTGACGGCAGCCGATGTCACGCCGATAGTACCAACGTCCGGCGTGTTTTCCAGGCGCGACGCCTATAACAGAGGCCGCTCGGAGGGAGAATTAGCTGCTGAGGAGCAGGTCCAGCAGTTGTTGGGTAGGCTCTGCCCGTCGGGAGGGGTTGGTACCCCGAAAACTGTAGAGAAACTCGTCTAATCGGCGACGAAATCAGTGGCGGTGATTGCGAATGTGGCCACCAAAAGTAAAAACTTGAAGGGCACTTTCGGCAAAAGGCTTAAAGGAGGCAGCCTCAGTCATAAAGGAGGTGGTAAAAACGTTGTCCGACCGTTCTTGAGACACTGAGGTGGAGATGAAGAAGATGCGGGCCGACAACACCTGCCTGAAGGAGGAAGTGAAGGCGCTCCGGGCCGAGATAGCACAATTGCGTGCCGATTTCGGCTCCGCTAGAGCCGGGACTAGGCCCTTGTTAGCGCTGTGCCGACCGGTTCTGTCCCGGCTCGTATGGGAGAGTGGCCATCTAACGAATCCTTTACGGAAGCGCAGATGAGGCAGCTCGCACTTCTTTTCGGGGGCCTCTTCGATGCGCGCTTTGAGGGAATATATGCACTCCCACTGCGCCTAAGTAGAATCTTATTGATATCTATAAGCTAAACAAGTACCTACCTAAATTTCCTTGAGCTCCTCCACGTAAACCTAACTAGACCTATGGCAGTGCTGTGCAGTCTATAGTGACAGGTTGACGTCGTCGCTGGTCATGGTGCACCCAGTGCGCGGTCACATTGATGAACCTTAATACATCACATCTTTGGTTTTCTTAGAACTAGTATCTCTAATATTATGAAGCGCGTAAACGACGTTAAAACATAGGTAGGTTAATTATATTTCCGTTATACTGAAATTGTACTTACAAGTAAGAGACCCCCGCAAGAGAATAACACCAAACCACTGGTTCTCATTGTATTTTTAATATTTTTTGACATTAAGTATAAAATAATGTTATTAGGATTTCAATTAAAGATTCTGGCATGAAATCACTGGATCAATTTGAAAGTTATTTAAAAATTGACAACCGAAATCGAAATTATATATACTTTTTTATTAACTTAATAGTCTTTGGATTTCGCACAAAGGAGGCTGTAGGTACTTTGGTTGAGACATTCACAGAGTAAGTAAGACATATATGTGCGACCGACTTTGATTGTTATGTTTCGTTAATTCCAACACGTTTTATGATTTCTGTTTTAATATTAGAACAAATTGAACTTTTTTTCTAAAATATTCTAATGAAAATTTGAATAGCATCAAATATAATTTAATTTCCGTATTGTTTTTAGTAGAACAATATGGATATTAAATTTTAGTGAACTATATTGGACATTTACACATACCTAAACTATTTAGGCGAATTAGGGTGAATCAATTTTCTCCTCTAAAGCGAAATGCCAGATTCTACTATTGATAGACTAGTGTCTGTCAGGTATGTGTAAATGGAAAAAAACGAAATAAAATAAAAATAAATTCATATGAACGGAAGGAAACTTTTATTCACTAAAACTTTTAAACGTAGAGATGCCAAACCTCTATTCAATTTTCGCAATAACAATTTGGTCACAATAGATGTTTAATCAAATGCTTCATTTATGAATTTATTTCCAATATTGTTTGTATTACTTCCCATAGTAACTTCCGTAACCACTATAACCGCCACCGTAGCCTCCGTAGTTGCCATAGCCGCCGTAACCTCCGTAGCCACCGTAACCGCCGTAACCTCCGTATCCGCCGTAGTTGCCGTAACCGTAGTACCGACGTGATGCAGCTGGCTTCGTATTTTCGTTACAATTATCTAGGATTCTACCCTTAACCAATACGTCGTATATTGCGGGACCATGGTCTTTCTCCGAGTAGACGATTGTCACTTCATTTGCTAAGTATGATACAGTTGGAGATTTCCCGCCAGCCCCATCTTCATTATCAATTTCTACTCGAACGTAGTCTATAATGGCGCATGTCACCTGCAATGCAACCATACAATTCTGATGAAAATCTTTTTATAAATTACTAGCTGTCCTGGCGAAGTTTGTACCACCCCGTCGTCTTATTACTTAGTACGATTTGCAGTTTTACGCGCGCAATGCCGTCATTTCGATGTCATTCTATTCGATTAGAGTTTATGCCACTTGTCTAGGAGGGCTGTCGGGACGGCCCGAAGGTTGCAGCGACATCAAATTTTGGCGCCCCAATATTGGTCAAATGTGAGTGGCACGTTCGACGGGGGCTACGTCCCGATACCACCTAAGAACGTAAATATCATAATAATTCGTAAATATCTTGATCCGCTCGGTCGCCCCTGAGTCACGGACTTATCGTTACACCACTTTGTTTGGTGATTATACCTTTTTTTTTTCTTTTAAAAGACGACACACACGGGTATACAAGCCCTATGTCGCGGGGGACTTTACAAACATACAAGTCACGGACACAAAGTACACCTAGACTCAGATCAACAATTTGTGGATCACACAAAGTGTCGAACCCACGACCGCTTGCGGAGCAGTCGGACACACTCCCACCGCGCCACAGAGGCAGTCAAAGTCAACCTTGTTCTTATCATCGCTATGTGAAGCGCAAGTCTTCGAATTCGGATTTTTATTAACATTTATCTACATCTCTTTCTAGATGGCTGGAGACTCTAATTAGAAAGAGATGGGGGATGCCATGAATAATTTCACCGTCAAATATTTTGACTTCAAGTAAGCTACTTATCTCCATATACACTAAAAAAAAACTACTTACTGGTGGTATTGGAATAATCTTCGTGGTTTCAAAACGTGGTATTGGTCCACCGTGATGATAAAGTACAATGGATTCTGGGGTATCTTTACCGAATTCCCAAACCTCACCGTGAACCTCGTACGCTACTGAGAGAGCGAGTAAAAGAACGACTATTGTTTGAGATGCCATATCGCCTTGGACCTTTATTCCCTGCCTCTGTGAGCTACAAACTGTTGCATATTGGTTCCTTCTGCCTTTTATAATAATTGAAGCATTTAATGATTTTATTATACTATGTTAAACATGATTATTAGGAACTGTAATGGTAACTGATTCGTTCAGTTTGAATGTTCTATTTAATTTATAGAAATGTCGTTCCGTAAAATTGATATAATACGGCTTGTTATAAATACATTTTTTATTTGCCAGCGGATTTATAAGCTGGGAAGTGTTTTGAATATTTCAACCTTACATGGACCCCATCCCCATAACGGCATTAGGCTGTGTCGCGTAATCAATAGTATCTAGTAATCTCGCCCTAAGTATCTAGGTAGTTTTTGATGGTTATCATCCCCTGATTTCAAGCTACTTCGACATCGAATTTAATTAAAATCAGCTATCTGAATAAGTTACTGTTATATTTTATAATCCGAAGGGTCTGCGGCTCAGGGATCTATGAGGTTAAGCAACGGTACCACTGTCGGTTTTTGAAAAATGGCACACCCATCTGTGCCTTAGAGATCAGGTTTTTTTTTTTCACTTTGAGCTCCAGTCTGCGTACAATATTCTTAAACAAGTAGGTAAGTACATAAGTTTGTATCTAAGTATTATATTTTTACATTAAAAATCAATGCACTTTATATAAACATCAATTTAAAGCCTCCAAAAAGTAGCCTAAGTTACTTCATATATCCTCAGCTGCCTTACAGTGTTGTGTGTGAGACCAGCCGGAACAGACAGCCAAAAAAAATTTGTTTTTGTTATAAGTACCATTTAAACTTTCTTAAGCTTTTAGTAAAAACCTGTTATTTTGATGTTTATAAGCAGATACTTTAATTTTATTTATTTGTATGTTAAATCTTCTGCGTTAGTTTTCAATGTGACCAAAGAGGTAAGGCGTACATCAAATGTTTAACATTATAGTCTACAGAACCGTTAGTGTTTGATACAAATTTGAGCAATCAGTGCCGCTTTAAGTAAAATTACTCGGTACAGTGAGAAACATCGACGCATATAGTGTAATGTAAAAAACCTATTAACACATTTAATTCAAAACTAGATTCAATTTCGACCTACCTAAAATATGCGGAGTGCATGTCGCGCCACACACTGTGTAGAGTTCTGTAGCTGCCCCGCACAATAATGCGGTAGGTGTAAGAAGTGTTTTTTCAGTGGTTTCTGTTTCATACAACTAACGTTGCATAAGTAATTAATGATTTCAATAGAATTTGTACGAAAATTTTAATACTTCTCACTAGGTCGGCTGTGACTCGGAAACTTGTAAAGCCTCAAAAGCCCCCTTCTAAAGTCTTAGCTGTGATAGTTTTCCTTTTAATTTCATTATACATTGATTTTTTTCACATCTTCAAAACCAACCATTTAGCTGGCACTTGACTCTAACAAAAATGTTCACTTTAAGGCATTATTCAAAAACGGATCCCTAAATCGAAAAATTATATTCACAACTCCAAAATAACCGCTAGCCAAGCGAGGCAATTATGGCAATTACCCCCAGAATCTATAATAAGTAGGTTCTACTAGGGAGGCCCGTGTCCAGCAGTGGGACATCATATGGATTGTGTATATATATCCATGCAAAATTACTACTTTCTACCTCCTAACAGTCTCCGAGCTAAGCTTCGAACGGACATGGTGAAACTATAAGGGTTCCGTTTTGGCTACGAAACCCTAAAAAGGGGAAGAGTGATGGGGAGAATGACTTATTAAGGCTAACATTTAGACTGCTAAAAACATAACCCTTCCTTTTTGGCTTCGCCGTGCTCGGGTAAAAACATTTGTTGATGACGAGACTATACCTGTATTGTGGATTTGTCTACAATAAACGAGAACCTTTTTTAAAGTAGAATATTATTCTACAAACGTCATTAAAAAAGAATAAATTGTGACATTTATATCATAATAGTAGTAAAGTAGTATGTATGTAGACGTAGAATAATTTTATAACAAAATAAATTGAAAGTATTGAAATATTCACAACACAAAAACGCTGGAGATTTGGTTATCAATTACCTATGTCTATTGAAGACTGATGCCAATGTTATAGGTTAAGGGGTAAGATCTTTTACCACAGTTCATTACGGTAGTTTATTCGCATTGAGCTTTCTCCACTACATTGAGGTATTAATGTACTATTTAGGTACGTACATATTATCTCAAGCTTTAAATAAATTTTGGTATGTTCTTCTTGTTCCTCTCACTCTACTATTTTTGCTCTCAAGCCATCCAAAATGTAAATAATATACAGAACTCCAGATAGAATTCTATATATTATTATACATACATTGCCTTCAGCTCCGATGACTTGAGATATTTTATTCTTTTGCTTACTGCTTTTGGTATCACTTGGATTTTTTTCTTTATCATCTTTGGGCTTTTTGTTCCCGGGGAGACATCACGTTAATAATTTTCTCTTTTTCTTCAGATTTTCTTTGATATTTTTAGTTCTTTCAATAGTATATATTGCTTTTTAAGGTTCCGTAACCAAAATGGCAAAACGGAACCCTTATAGTTTCACCATGTCAGTCCGTTCGTCTGCCCGTCTGTCTGCAGCTTTACTCAGACACTGTTAGGGCTAGAAGGCTGTAATTTTGCACATATTACTTACGCCAACAAAGTGAAAGAATAAAATCTTAAACAACATTCTTTTGTAGGGTACCTCTTCTATGTAAAGTGTGGATGTGATGACCCCATCGTATAGGGTATTCTCATATAAGGGGCTGAGTAGGGCGTGCCCACCCCAGAATGGTCTAGTACAGCCTCCCCCCCCCCACAGGATATTGACACCTAAGAAATAATATTGTCATAATGCTAATGTTTCAAGATCCCTGGCGTGTCAGACCTATTTTATTTTCTGACAGATCAAATGTTGGGGTAGTGTTTATATGTCCGAAGATGTTTCCGAAGTTCTGGAGTCTAAAGTTAGATTTTAGAGAGAACCGCCTTTCTGAGATTAAGGCCACATCAACTCTTTCAATCTTCAGGAACAGTTCAAGTTCCAGTCGGCGTTCTGTCAGTCCATTGGCGTTCCAATTAACTATTCTTAAGTTTAGGGGTGCTTAATGAGGCTTGTAACCAATTGAATCATCCGATCCATCATGTTGTCTAACATAATATTCATTATGTTTTGAAATTTATCAAACATCACATCCAGTACGTTGTTTGGATCCTTGATGTCAGTTTTTATTCCTGTTAAGTTAAATGATTTTGTTGCTTGTGCGTATGTCGTACTGTTTTTTGTTCCCTTATCTTTGTGGTTTTATTCATTTTCTTGTATGGTTGCGTTAGGATAAATATTTGGTGGCCTGGTTTTTTTTTTGGCTAGTTTTGTTTCTTTTAGTCTTGTTTTTCATAATTAAGTCCTTATATTGTTTGTACTTTGTGCAGCCTTTGTAGCTCGCCGGATGTTTTTCTTGGCAGTTAGCGCAAGTTGCCTCAGTATCAGGTATCTAAGCATCGTTGTTCGTGGAAGCTGTTATATGTGTGTGTATTTTCACATTTTTGTATTTAATAGGATCTCTGTAGTGAAAGATTTAACTTATATCAGACAACTCACAGACCATCTAATCCCAAACTGAGGAGAGCCTTTACTATGACAACCAGACAAATGATACTCGTAAATATACTTATATAATTTTAAATACATATATCAAATCAATCAAAAAATCTTTATTCACATAGGAAGCAAAATATTACACTTGTGAAACGTCATGATGATTCTAAATGTACATACATGTAATGCCTGTTCGCAAGCAGGCGAAAGAAACAAGACAATAAAAACTCGCGGTCACTCTTTTCAAATTGCCAATGTTTACTATATAGTTATGGTACTGCCACCATTATAAGATTCACCATATTATTGGACTAATGTAAAGGCCAGAGATAAATTTCTATAAAAAAGAGAAGATTTGAGATTCAATATATGAACCTCAAGTGTCAAATAGTAGGATATATTTATCCTAGATGGGAATCGAACCCACAACCTCTAACTTAGCAGTCAGAGTCACTAAACACTAGACCAACAGCCATTTGCCTCGTTATTTTCACATATAGACTTTCTTTCAAAATTGTAGGCTCAGTAATTTCAAAGACGTCGATTTTTATAAAAAAATCTTAAATTAAAAAAAAATACAATCTTGAGACTCTTACACTAAGCCCTTCATTTGTTTTCATGTTACACCACACTGTTTTCATAACAGATTTGCCATTTATTGTTTTGCCCCTAAAATGGCCCTTATGTTGAAAACTCGGACTTCTGATAGGTTTTCCTGCAATCTAGTTACGAACTATCTGTTGTATTTTTACCAAAATATTAGGCCAAGTAGCTTCGTAGATGGGGGGGGGGGGAATGGTCTATTTTCATGGATTTTCTTAAATAACTTTTAAATTTAAAAAAATAAATATTAGTCATGCTTACAACAAGCCCTTTCATTTGATATGTAACACGATACTGTTGGCGAAACTTTTTTTCAAATTTCTTCCTTGACCCCCCAAAAATTACCTCCATGTTTAAAACTCAAAATATTAGGCTCAGCAGCTTCGGAGTTGGTTCATGGTTTTCAACCGACTTCAAAAAGGAGGAGGTTCTCAATTCGTCTGTATGTTTTTTTTTTTTTTTTTGTTTGTTTGTTCACCGATTACGCAAAGACGGCTGTACCGATTTGAAAAAATATTTTTGTCTTTGAAAGGATATACTTCCAAGTTGGTCCCATTGTCATCAGATCACGATCTGATGATGGAATCCTGGAGAAATCGAGGGAACTCTTAAAATATTAAAGGCAAACCTACAGTGATTCAGGTATATTTCATAGTGATTCGTGCATTTACTCTTAAAAAGCACCAATTGGTGAAGTGGAACTGATGATGAAGATCACAAAGAATTTACTTTAATATGGTATTGAGTAGCACTTTATTCTTGTCATACTACCTACTATTACACAGTGTAATAGAGCTGATAGTGAACTCCTCAACAATTAACGGCCCTGCATCAGGGCAAGCAATATGTTGTAAAAGGATTTGAGCAGTTGACATAAGCCTATTGTAACTTTAGTGAATTACAAACCAAAACACTAAAAAGTGAGAAACACAAATTAAAAACAAATTAATATTTTGAAGTTGGTGCCGAACAAAACATAAAGACTACTATTTCATGGCACCAACTTCAAAATGTTTAATTTGTTTTTGTTATTCTAGGTATATTATTTTTTGCTTTTTAGTTGCCTTGTAGGTATTTAGTTTTGAAGTCGGTAATATTTTTTGTTAAAAAGTTTTTTTCCTAAGTAACTTTAAAAATTACGATATTAAAATTATAAAAGAAAATATATTTGACAACCTTACAACAAGCCTTCTTTTTTTAGTTTGCCCCTCAAAAATGGCTCCGAATGGCTAAGGTCAAAAAAATCTTTTAAGTTGGTTTTATGTTGGATAGTCCATTTATCGAGACGTTTAAATGTTTTTGTATGGCCTACAATTAAAAATAAAATAACTTTATTTCTACAATGCTTTAGTAAACACATTTTGGTGAGCATTTATCCATTCTGGCAGGCATTACGAATTTATTGGTAATAAAATAGATGCATTTCTGGTAGACTTATTACTTTCCTATTTAAAACAGTACTGTGCTTAGTATTTAAAGATACTAAGCGTCAAAAATTTGTTGATAGGTTATCAAGATGTACGTATCAAACATCGACTATACATAATTATATTATGTAATAAGGTCAACTATTATTATATGATTGTACATGTAACGAAACCATAGCGCGATTCAGATAACATATACAGCGCCATCTATTGGGCGTGGGATACGTCAGGGACGCAACTTCGCTTGTTTGTTTCGTATAACTCGATAATCTCAGGGACTACTGATTCGAATCTAAAAAAATATTTTAGTGTTGAATAGCCCATTTATTTCAGAAAGGCTATAGGCTATTTTATAACATAACGCTACGACCTATAGTAGCGGAGCATCAATGAAAAATGTTGCAAAAACTGGAAAAATGCAAACGAAGTTGCGCGGGTCAGCTAATCATGTCACAAAAAATCCTAAATTCCTCAAATAAATACCTTCAACTGCATGACATTACACATGTACGGGATTTTGTTTGCATCTTTTTTGCGCAGGCGGATTTGTTTTTAGTATTACAGTCATAATCATGTTACACTTTTTTGAAATACTTACGATGAGCTCTTTAATTTGATACCCATGTTTAAACATTTTTTTCCACACCTTTCCGTTTCCGTATTAGTCTTAAGACTAGATTGTAATTTTAAAGAAAGAGCCAAATGGATCCACAATACAAAAAAAAATCCGTTTTGACATCTTTCTGCCATGTTTGTTTTTTACGTTACTTTTAATTAAGAACACTTGGGTGGTCAATACAAATCTAAAGGCGTCTTAATTGTTTAAATCCGTCTTATGGTTTGAAAGATAAGAGGTAATAAAGAATACTACACAAATATACCTACATGCACAATACGCGCGAAAAACATAGCCCTTTCTTGCAGTCGAGTAAAAACGAGTGATTTGACGAGAAAAAATAGTGACGTCATAGTCCGTTATTTGTATGAGATCTCCATTTTCGTTTTAACATCACATATCATCATCATCATCAACCTATCGCAGTCCACTGCTGGACATAGGCCTCTCCAATTGCATGCCACTTTGTTCTATCCTCGGCATCTCACATCCTAATTGTTTGTCCTAATCACATAACTAATTGTTTTTCAATTACAATAGTACAACTTCTGCTGAAGTGGTTTTAGTTAACCCCTGAAAACTCCTTTCAAGTTGTTAACAAAAAAGTGAAAACTTATCAGCAACAAATATGTAATAAATATCTAAATATTATCTTGGGACAACTCACATACACAGGCAGCGCTTGTACTATGGCAATCAGATTATATATATGATTAACATACATACTCGTACCTACTTAAGTACATATACAGAGTGATTTGTAATATACTAATTACCTCCCACTCGTGGCTTCTTTACATCACACTAATATTATAAAGGCGAAAGTTTGTGAGTATGTGAGTGTGTATGTTTGTTACTTCTTCACGTCTAAACGGCTAGAGCGATTCTAATAAAATTTGGTATGGAGTTAGCTGACACCCTGGATTAACACATAGGCTAATAAACCACGGGTAACACCGCGGGACACAGCTAGTAATACAATAAATGCATTTTTTGAAAGATAGAAAAATTTGAAATCCAGACTCAGGAATCGAACCCGAGACTTCCGTAGCCAAACCGGGGCCAGAAGCGAACCACCTATCTGGACTATGTTATTAGATTTCGAATTTTTCTATCTCTTGTTGCTTCCGAAATTAGGCCTTCGCAGCGACATCTAGTCGGTAGTTAAAGAACTATCACGGCTTTTGTTATTGCTTCGTTACAGAGAGCATTTTAACAAATTATGATGTCGCAAGCCGAATATTGAAGTAATTTTTATAGGCATTTCTTGCCAATAACTTTACAAATACAATAAATGCATTTTTGAAAGATAGAAAAAATGCTCTCTCTTTCAAAAATGCATTTATTGTATTTGTAAAGTTATTGGCAAGAAATGCCTATAAAAATTACTTCTTTACATAACACTTAATAACTGTAAAATATCAGTTTTGGAAAATATTTAATATATTAAACTTAATTCACCTACCACTTGTTTTAGAGTTATGACCTTAACCACCTACAGATTATTTTACTGGAATAAAATCGTAGTTTATTGTGAGGTAAGCCCTAAGCCTGACAAAGAAACATCGATTTCACTCCGGGGTCTCCCAGATGTGTGGTAAATGGTTGTGTGACAAAAGTAGGTGATAGGCGGTGAAGGGTTCTTTTCCAAAAAATATTTTACGAAGTTAGGTGATTAGTATATTAAAAATCATCCTATATGTTTGACATGACGTACATAATAAATAAATGATCGTGCTTAACACACAACATTTTTCTGGGTTGGAATCGAAACTGTTGTCTCAACGTAACTTGGCCGGATTGAATTTGGCGACAAGTGGTTGCGCAGATTGCAATTTCTGGAAGTAAATGGTGACAGGAAGCAGGGTGTGGGGGCGGTAACTAAACCAAAAGAATTAGAGATGCAATTACGCATTAAATTGTCATAATTAGTATTACTAAGTCATGTTTTTTAGGGTTCCGTAGCTAAAATAGCAAAAACGAAACCCTATAAGGGTTTCGTTTTTGCTATTTTGCTGTTTCATCATGTCAGTCTGTCTGTTCGTATGTCACAGGCATTTTACTCAAAGACTACTCAATGAATATTGATAAAATTTGTTGAAAAGGTGTCTTGTAGTAGCCGCTACTTAGTTTGATAGCTAAATAATAAAAAAAAATATTTTTAGGGGGGGCACTCATACATGTAACAGTCGCTGATTTTTTTTTAGCAATTATTACTATTTTAATCGATTAAACATAATTAATCGATATTGTGAGTAATTTTGGGGTCGCATCTCTATGACATGTCCGAAAGTGTTAGGAACTAATGTTAGAAACCTAACTTCACTCCGGCCGAGTTACATTGAGACAACTGTATAACCTCTGACTCAGCAATCAGAGTCACTAACCACTAGCTAGACCAATAGATCAGTCTGTTGTTCTAGCTAGTATTTGTTAATTTGAATTTGTTTACCCAATTTAACGATTCCAATTAAAATAAAAAATCAAACAGCCTCAGTTACGCAGCGTGCTTATACATAGTAATTCGTATTATACTAATAACCATACACTCACGAATATTCCACCACCAGATTATTTTACTGATGTAAAATCGTTATTTAATCTAATGTTTAGTCCTATATCTCATAAAAAAAACAATGATTTGACTCCGGAGTCACACACTCATATCGTAGGTGGCTGTGTGACAAAAGTAGGTGGTACGTAGGTCACTCGATAAGTTATGAGATGCTCGTAATTAAAAATGGAACGCATCTTCTGTATTATATATTTTTAAAAGGCAAATTTATTTAAAAATAGAACGCAAGTAGCCTGATTGCTAGTTGTTGTTGACGTTTTACTACGACGGTTACCACGTTTTTCTTTGCAACGATGGAGCTTAACCGCGAATATTTACGTGCTTTGATTAATGATTAATTTTAAAGTTATATTTTAGTTATATTTTAAATTCGGCTTAACAGAAAAAACTTAGCCTTCAACAATTACAATTAGCGTTAGGAAAGTCTGCCCCATCTCGAGCAACAGTTTTTAGATGCTTCAGTGAATTAAGGGTAAAACCTTTGATTATATAATGTCTAGATGGAGCATTCTCTCAATAAGCCTATAAAAAAAATGAAGCATTCCCTCTTTGACGTTTGAGACTCGTTGATGAGAACAACTATGGCTAAAACATCGAAAGACGGTTTTTTTTACCTGTCAAAAAGTACGTCCACTTGATCGTACTTTTTGACAGTTCTTTTCTTCAATTTTATGTAAATTAGGAATCTAGACATTATATAATCAAAGGGTAAAGCAAACCTCGAAGTTGATCATAGAAGTGGTCACTTACAAACGGCAGTAACTGCCGAAAATGTGTGGACTACTGAAATTATGAGAATATTCTTGACGTTAGTTCAAGGAGCGTTAACATTATTTTGCATCAACATCTTGCAGTGAGAAAGCTTTGTTGTCGTTGAATCACGCGTTTGCTCTCAGACACTGAAAAACAGACCCGTGTGGATTGATGTCACGAAATGCGTCTACGATTTGAAAATTGAACGCCAAGAAATGTTTCGGAAATCAACACAGGCGACGAAACATGGATTTATCATTAAGATACGAAAAATAAGAGACCGTCGTCAGTATGGGTCTTTTCAGAAAGAAAGTTGCCGACAAAACTGCAAAGACCTCGTAACGTTAGTAAAAAAATGGTAGCTAGTTTTTTTACACGCAGCGGGCATGTGTCGACAACAATGTTGGAAAATCATAGATCTGTTACTCGTAATGGTATACAATAGTAGCATTGCCAAAACCTGTCCAAGCTCTGCGAGAGAGGAGACCAAAGACTGGGTTTCGGAGAGTCAAAGGCGTTTCTTGAGGAGTCCAGTGTTGAAACCTTGCCCCATTCACTGTACAGTCCTGATGTACTGTGATTTATTTTTGTTCCCGATAATCAATGACAAAATGAAAGGTTTTTTTTTTCGTGTGCTGAAGAGGCCGTGGCCGCCTACGATGTCGCAATTTCGGACCTATTGGATCAAGACTGGCAAAAGTGTTTTAATATTTGCTTTAGGCGAATGGAACTTAGAGCATGGAGCATAGAGAATGAAGGCGAGTATTTCGAAAAAATGTAAGAAAGAATGAAGAAAAGAAGAAAATATGTGCATGGACAAGTGTAAAAATTATATAAAATTAATATTGTTAATATCTTTTATAGCTTTTTCTTGTCTCAAAACTTATCGAGTTACTTACATAGGTGGTTAGGGGTTAACAAACTAAAATATTTTTGAAAAGGATATTTGTATCCCCTGTATACGACTGCTGGGCAAGAGGGTTCGATTCCCACACGGCATACAATTTTGTATGATCCAAGAATCGTTGTTGCCTGGGTATACTTTGTGTTTATAATTTTTTTATTGAAGAAATCCTTTTTATATTTTTAGGAACATAATTATAAGAGTAAACATGCATCCGCTTCGTGAGAGAGCATGCGACGAGCTATTAGAAAACCCGCTTCTGAAGACTCCTCCGCCAGAACCAGAGAAGCCGCGACCACCGCGCGTGCGCAGGCCACGCGTTTTTAAGCTTGTGAGTCTAGTTTGGTATTTAAATAATAAGTCATATGACTAAGAAACAACTTAACAAGAATATTTCATTAAACCAAACGGTGGTAATTTAAGCGAATTTTGCGATGATTTTCTGTAGGAAACGATGCGGGGGCGAACACCCTGATACCGGTCGATAGTACCATATGCCAAAATTATTTTTTCTGCAGTGACGCTTAAATTCCACCGTTGATGAGTTTTGTTACAAAGGTTTCAAAATCAATTAATTTCTATTCTTGAAGGGTACATGTTGCAATGTTTACATAACCACTATTTCATCTTGTCATTGTATCCTTCAAGAATTCTTTTGACTCGAGATAGGCCGTGTCGGGCTACTTAGCCGGACACAACCTATCTCGAGTCAAAAGATGAACAAATAAGTATTAGCTTGGAGGAGTAACTGCAGTCTCTCTTAGGCCGTGTCGGATTTTGGCGATAGGAATAACGAGATTAAGGCTAGGCGCGCACAGGCACCCTGGCTGCGGCAACCAGTCTTCTTCTTCTCTGTCGTTTTGCTCATGGCAGAGCGATCGTGGTTACGTTGCGACGTCCGCACAGCTTCCTGCCATCTTTCCCTGTTAGCAGACTGTCTGTCGCAACCAGATACGCGCCTTCCTATTGCGGATTTGACTTGGTCAGTCAAGCGCATAGGTGTCGCGTGATCTAGTTCCCTTCACTTTTCCCTGTCCAAAGAATTTTAATATACGCGATTGTGCCACGGCCGATAAACGCTGTATGATTCTGAGCTCCTGAGGTATGGACACGTTGGTGCTGAAATCAGTCCACACATCTTCCTCCAGCAGAAAGGAGGAAGATAGATATGTGGTATCTCTAGAGCGTCGTATCTTCCCCCTTTCTAATTCGCGCACTGTCCACGTCTCTACCGCGTGAAATTGCATGCATTGAAGTCAAGTCGCGTCACAGTATCTAACGCATTTTAAGACGATCGCAGGAATTGAGATCACTATATTTAGTAGGTATCTAAAATATTACTGAATCCAACTGAATCTTTAAAAAAATACAAATGGTCATATTTGAATTTGATATAATAAACAAACAGTCTCTTTTAAAATCATTCGACTGGACTGTACCTGAGCAATTCACACGCGTGCCTATGTTCAGAACGATCATAAAGTTTCAACCGAACTATACCTAGTATGAAGACGGTGCGAAAGAGAGAAAGATAGAGAAAGAGTGAGAAGAGACGAGAGCCGCGGAGTGGGAAATACATAGTTGCAGCAGCTGCATGCACCACGTGATTATTGATTTATTGATGATTTTAACTACTTCGGCTTGTAGAAATAAAAATAAGAATATAAATAAAATTATCTCCCATCAATTTTTTTTTTTACAACTTAGTGGCTTTTCTATGTCATTACATTATGCGCAATTCGTCAGATTATTGGAATACACTTGTCTGCATGTACATAATTCACCTTGCCTTAATCTGACGCGCTCGAGTTTTTCTAACGATCCATTTTTTTTACTAATCTGACGGGCTTCCCTAGACTCCTCCACCCATATAGAGAGTTCACATATGGTATGGCATACTTAACAGGATGCAAGGTATCATCCCGTTTGTTAATCTGCCGCGCTCGAGTAAATCCCGAAAAACACTCTGGCCTTGTCTACTATTAAAAAATACCCGAAATTCCGAGGGTGTGTTTACTCCAAGTTTACTCATTGTCAAAGAAAAGTTGTCAAATATGTATAGAGTAATTGACCTGAGACATATCTCAGATCAATTACTCCCTGCCTATTACTACTGCCACTGGCGCTACTGTCTCTACGCTCTAGGGGGCGTGCACGACAGTAGCGCCACTTGTAATGCATAATTAAATTGGACTAAGCCAAATACTTATATACCTACATACAAAGTTAAATAGGTACTGAAACGTTGAAATCCAACAAAGAGTATGTAAAGATGACTTTCTTAAGATAATTGTTTCGTTTTGTTTTGGAAACCTTGGTACATCTGCAATGTTATAATAGAGAGAATAATAAGTATACTTACAATCACATTATTTCATTATTACTTATTATTACCGTAATATGTCAACGAGAAGTTACCAAATACGGAAACTTCGGTAGTTCATCTTTTGACAAGTGACTTTTGACTGATTGACAATGAGTAAACAAACCATTGGAAAATCAAGTATTTTTAAAGAATTATTATGAAATAATTTCTAAACCCCGGTCAATTAATTTACTTAGATTGAATTGCATAATATACGAGATAAAATTTGTCTAAAACAAGCAATTCATACTGAAATAAATAATCTAGTAGACCGTTCCTCTACTTTTGAATGAAAAATAATAAATCGATTTCTGGGAAAATTCGGGTACTTCCTCGCGCTCCGCCTGGTGCTCCACCTGGGTGTAGCATAAGGAATTATATGTCCTCGTGCTCCAACTGATGATATTGTTGTACACTGATTGAAAGAAGTCATTACATTACCGTTATCTCTATACTACAATTCAATCACAATTTTATAGACAACATGCATTTTTCACCTTTAAGACGTCTGAATCCACTCAAAGAAAATAATTATCATCCGAAGTTTTGGGATCTGATTGTTTACGATCCATTTATTTTTGCGACATTTATCTTCTACGCAGGTGGAGCATAACAGATAGAATAACTTTTTTCCCACAGTAGTTGGAGCACGAGGACATATAATTTCTGGTGCTCTACCTGGGTAGAGCACCAGGATATATTACCCAAATTACAAACAATTTGTAGAAAATCTCCAAGTTTTTTTATGAGTTTGTCCAGTTTCAGTGCAAATTTTTGCCACGGTATGCGCAGCAATCCTTTATCTACATAGTGCACGATTCATGTTTTTTTCACGCTTCTTTCAGAATTACCTCCGTAATTATAGGCCATATTTTAAATTTTTTAAATTAATCGCAATTTAATGTTTCAGCCACCGAGATTTCCTCTGCTATCAATACAATTTTACAACTGTTGGTGCAATCACCAAAAAGAGGTAGGTTCAACTTTTAGTTCATCATATTTATAGCAGTGTACATACTTACAGACGCCAAATTCGCTTCTCGATGTATTTGCTCAAGATGTTTTTAAGTAATTAATTAACTAATTAAATAATTTACCCAGATGGGATTTGAGTGTTCAACCCTCCCCATTCTCCAAAACGGTTTGACACCGCTTTCATTGTTAAGAGTCAAACTTGCCCTTTTGAAAACCTTTCCTTTCCCAAAACTTACCAAATTTCATCTAAATCGGTTTACTTCGTATGTATAATATTAGTTTGGATTACAGAAAAGCAATGCCTTAGATACCATAAATATGGTAAATTCTTAGAATTATTCAAACAAATAAATCACTTATTTACTTATAAATTACACAATGCCTTGTCATATACGAGTACTTCGTAGTTTTGGTGTTAGTCTATTGTACCTAATATTTGTAATTTAGCTTCAAATGGCAAGACACAGAGTGGACGACAGCCCGCCAGAGTTGTATCCTGAGTTGTACCTAAAACCTCGCAGACTTGACTTCTACGCGCATCAGATAGAGGAGACCATGAACGTCAACAAGGATCTGCTGAAGAAAATCAACGTCATACATCGAACGGGGGTCAGTTGTTCAGGCGCGCATCCAGAATTTTGTTCAGAGGGGACAACTGGCCAAGTGTGCGTGATGGGGAAGGAGGGTACATTTGATTCAACACTGGTACAACAACCACCGCTTCCGAGAAGGGGGGGGGGGGAATTGCCTGTCAAAATGCGCCGGTACTGTCAAAATTTCCCCAAAAAATGGTTGTCTATTAAGTCTGTTTACGGACGATAATTTTACGTGTTAACGTCATAAGAAAACATTGATGACATTGTAATCAGCAGGCGGTACGAGACACTTTTTCGTACGTGCACCCGGTCATCGATTTGTAAGACGTTATCACGTCAAAAAAGGTCTTTCAGTCGAATCTGGAGTTGCCCCCCCTTCCCCCTCCCTCTTGGATCCGCGCCTACAGTTGTTTACTAAGAGCCGGCCTCTATACCTAATCTACCGTTTAACTGTCTGTTAATATAGCTTAGTCTAACAAAACTGACATGTGTGTTCTTCGAAAACCGTCGATCAGTTTCTATCTATCGACGATACAAATGTCAAGTTTCGCGGCTAAAGATAGGTAGCTATTTTAACAGACAGTTTTCAGTAGATAAGTTATTGAGAGTTGAGACCTGCCGGTAAAATCAAAATCCGGTAAAGGCAAATAGATTCAAGAACATTACAAGAAATTACCTTCCTATACAGGGTGATTGTTAAAATAGTAATAACCTCCGGTCGTGGTTTCTTTACATTACACCAAATAACTACGTATTAAAATTAACAGTAGTAACACAACCCCGGCGTAAAATCGATGTTTTTTTGTCAGGCTTAGCGTATAAACCTCACAATAAACAACGATTTTACTCCAGTAAAATAGTCTGTAGGTGGTTAAGATCATAACTCCAAAAACAGGTGGTAGGTGATTATGGGTTAATATATTAAAAAGTTTCAAAAACTGATATTGCAAAGTAATTATTCAGTGTTATGTAAAGAAACCACGACCGGGAGGTTCTTAGTATTTTGATAATCACCCTGTATAGGAAGGTAATTTCTTGTAATGTTCTTGAATCTATTTGCCCATTTGCCTCTTGTCCCCCCCCCCCTCCCTGACCGATTTTTTTGGAGCACCAACCCCACACATGTAACTGGCTCTTGGTTGGTCTCTGGCTAATACGTGCGACTCACACGTTACATTCGACACTGCCATTTGCCTTTCGAGCCCCCTCAGAATGAAATCCTGGATCCGCCCATGTGTTTAAGTACCTATGTGCAACCATAGCAGAAGCGGCAGTAGCCTAATAGCTAGGGCATCGGTCTCGCAATCGTGAGGTCGCGGAATTGAATCCTACACATTATACTACGGATGTAAATCCACTCTTAACAGTAGTCATTGAGCTTAGCTGAAATGTGGGACCAAACTATGTTTGTATTTAGTAATATTTAAGTACCTATGTTTATCAGTTGTCTGGTTTCCATAGTACAAGCTCTGCTTAATTTGAGATCAGATGGCGTTGTGTGAGTTGTCTCAAGATATTATTATTATGTTCACAACCTGATCGTCTCTTCATTTCAAACCCACGCAATTTTGTCATATAAATTATGTCAATATTGGTCACATATAACAACATATTTCAGGGCTTCGTGGATTGTTGGATGCCGCCACGGACCAATAACTACCCCAAACTGCTATGCAAGCAACGTCAAAGACAGCTGAATGAAATCCGGAGGATCAACTTATATACCTACACAAAACTTCTCGTAGCCGTTAGTATTTATGTATTACTAGCTGTGCCCACAACTTCGTCTACGTGAAGTTGCAGTGCTGCTCTCTTCCTATAGACGATAGCGTTGCGACGCGTGATGATAAAAAGCCTTTGTTACTCCTTGCATCCTCAGCTGTTTGACAGTGTAAGTCCCGTCAAAATCCGTCCAGCCTTTTTGGAGTTTACCCGGAACAAACAGACAGACAGACCGACAGACATACAAAAATTAATAATAAAAACTATGTTTTTATTATCTGTACCATATACCTATCATTTCATAAGCATTTAGTAAAAAACTGTTATATTGACATTACAAGTTCTTTCGATTTCGCGCCATTCCACTTTTTATCTTGTTCATTATCATATTACAATGGATTGGGGTGGTAAAGAAAATAGGATTGCGGTGATCACTTGCACAAAGTGGGTATGGAGCCGTCGGTCATATTCCAGACACTTCCAAAGCTTGGTATCAGCCGTATGTTCGTATATCGTACTATCAACAGATACCTACAACAACACTTCCTCTGTGGAAGACCATAAAAGATCGTGGCGGCCGCGTGCTGTTAGAACTACAAAGTCTGTTAATGCTGTTAAAGCCAGAATTCGTCGAAATCCCATTAGGAAGCAAAAAATCTTATCGCGAGAAATGATCCCGCTAGGACTCTGTCGCGTATTATAAAACAAGACCTGAAGCTAGGTGCATGACATGCCCTAAATCAATCTTTACAATTAAAGAGAGTGGATCGATCGATGTCGCAATACGCAGGTGAAGGACACAGAAATATCCACTTAATCGATAAAAAAAAATTCACGATTGAAGAGCACTACAATGAGCAAAATGATAAAGTGTACGCTCACAGTTCTAAAGAAACTGCTCAAGTGGTCGGAAAGGTACAGGGTGGTCATCATCCTGCGCCAGTGATGGTTTGGTGGGGCGTGTCTTATCAAGGCGTCACAAAGCTACATTTTTGTGAAAAAGGAGTGAAAACTTCAGCCAAAGTGTATCAAGAGACTGTCTTGGATCGTGTTGTGAAACCACTCAGCAATACACTTTTTAAAAATGTACCATGGTCTTTCCAGCAGAACTCTGCACCTGGTCACAAGGCACGAACTACCCAAGCCTGCCTTGAAACCAACGTTCCGAAATTTATAAGAGCTGAAGACTGGCCTTCATATAGTCCAGCCTTTAGACTACAAATTATGGTCAGTTTTAGAGTACATGGCTTGCTCTAAACGACACAGCGACATTGAGTCTCTTAAAAAATCTCTGGGGCAAGCAGTGCCGAAATTTCCCATGGAAACAGTGCGTAAATCCATAAATTCGTGGTCAGACAGATTAAAGGCCTGTATAAAAGCCAAGGTGGCCATTTTGAATAGAATATTGTTTTTATTTTGTGCTGAGACTTTAATAAATATGTACATTTAGGTTTTAGTAATATTACATTACTTCATTAAAAAAATGCATTTTCTTTTGTAACAGAACTTATGGCTGGACTATATCTATATATTTATTTATATATATATATATATATATATATATATATATATATACTAGCTGTGCCCGCGATTTCGTTCGCGTGAAAGTCGGGTTTGAATTAAGGTAGTTCAGGTAACGAAATAACTTCTGTGTAAATATGTTGGAAACAGTCCTGTTGACTAAATACTTACTAAATAAAAATCGATCTGTTCTATTCTTTTAGATAGTTAGTTTGGTGTGCGGCTTAAAAAGTGGGTTTTCTGTTGTTTTTGTTTCATTCTTTCAACGTTATACCTACTTATTACCTAATAATTTTTAATAGAATTTGTACGAAAATGTTGTTACTTCTCATGTGATCGTAAACTTGTAAAGCCTAAGTACTTAACTGTGATAGTTTTCCTTATAATTTTAGTATTTATACTACTACCCTGAATTTTTTCACATACCCAACATCAACCATTTGGCAGGGGGACACTTGACTCTAAACAAAAATGTTCACTATAAAGCCTAATATTATACACAAAGGAATCCTTAAATCTAAAAATAGTCTTCACAAACCCTAAACGCTTTTTAAAAGACCTATCTAATGATACCACACACGATGGGGTAGGTAGGTGAGAAAAAAATGACATCCCCACTTTACATAATATAAGAGAGGTACCCTTAAAAAAATAATGATTTTCAAGATTTTGTTCTTTCACTTTATCGGCGTTAGTAATTTATTCATGCAAAAGTTGCAACCTCCTAGCACTAACAGTCTCTGAGCTAAGCTGCGGACGGACGGACATAAGGGAACTATAAGGGTTCTGTTATGCCATTTTGGCTAAAAATGGGGTGTATTTCATAAAGTGTTACAACGCAATATACTAATAATAAAGCTGCTGTAACACTTTAGTAAGCAGACACAGAGCGTGTCATGTGTGTCATGCCCGCGAAAATATCAGATATCCCTAAAGGTACGGTTGACAGACAACGACCCCCCTCCTCCCGTCACCCGAACTACTCACACTTGACCGATGTTGAGCCATTCATTATCGGTGAATTGATGAACACGTGATCTCCAACCATAACCCCAAAACATGATCCTCGATGCACCTGTGTGATTCGTGGTCAAACAAACGGACAGACAGACAAACATTTCTAAAAATCATAGCAATGTTTTTTTTTTTTTGAAACTTCTTTTACTAAGTATAGAACGTTATTGAATACAACGCCATCTACTTTCAAGAATGTTGCCACTCAGCAAGAAACAAATCCTTCATCTCGAGCACCACAGGAATTATTTGATCACGGTGAACAATTTGATTTCATAGATGGCGCTACATGTTTTTTTTTTAAGTGTGTAATGTCTTTTTTTTAGACGTACACATCATTTCTGGAAAATGTCGAATACTTTTTAATTATAATGTAATATTGTTTTTTATTTCTACTACGATTAATTCATTACTCTCAGCAGTGCATGCAATACCTATAATTAACTTACCTAGGTGCATAATTTACTTGATTTTTAATATAAAAAAATAATAACCAAAGTAAATAAGTTACTTACGGTCGAAAAAATAACTAAAACATTGAGAAAAATATTAAAAAAGGATAAAAACAATTTAAAAAAATACAAAAAGAACATAATCAGACATCGGATTCGAGCCCGGGACTTCGTTGTCTAAGTCCGCTAGCATAGCTTCGAGGCTATACTGTTCGCTACGTATCACGTTAAAATAAACTGTTCTTATGAAACTTAAAAAAGTTGTGTTTAGCTCCTTATAGTTTTAGCGTGAAGTTATGTATTCCGTGGGTTACAATTATAGATAATGTCTAATTGTGGAAAATTTTGTGATAAACCATTATGGTGAGACAAAAAATACGTTGCTACTCGTTCCCCATAGACGTTAGCGTAATGATTCATAGTGTAAATAATGTCCTATAGTATTTACTATAAAACTGCAAATTTTCATAAAGATCCGTCTAGTAGTTACTGTTTTATAACGAAAAATTGCTACAGACACTATCCCTTACTGCTTAGCTCCTATGGGAAAAAGCGTGATAATTTATAGTCTAAATGTTAATCTCCATCTATTAGATTGCACGTGCAAAATTTCAACCGAATCTGTACGGTAGTTTTTGCGTGATGCGTGTTCAAACAAACAGACAGACAGACAGACAGACAGACAGACATTTCTAATAATGCAGCAAAGTGTTTGAATACTCTTTTCGAACATTTCCTAATATTTTTTTTCACTAAGTTCGGCCATGTACAGACACGTGAAATTTACAGTTTTATTATATGTATAGATATATATATATATATTTGTTGACTAGTGTTATCATAATCTACAAATGTGTATACGAAATTGTGTCTATTTTGTTGTAGGTACCTAGTTAAACGAGAGTTAATGATTGTTGCAGAGATCTGAACAATACCTCACAAAAGAACTAGATGAGTTATGGCAAGATACAAAACATAAACTGATCCTAACAGCCTCGTAAGTTACCTTTGCACCATGTTTTATCCTAATATTTGGGTTTTAAAAAATGTTAATTCTAACATTGTACACTTGCGTGTTTGGCGTTTAACTTAGTTCATGCTTGCGGTATTACAGGGGAGTGGAAGGAGACGACGATTGGTACGCGCGGTACGCGGGCTGTACGACATTAAATATGTCCGCCGCCTGCACACCGCACAATCCCCACTGTCGTCTCCTCCGGTTCCCCTCTAACGCTGCAGGCAAGGGTTGAGTTTAGCGGGAGGACTATAGCTGGTTTGACAATGAAAAATCTATATCTCATATCTGTACTTATTTCACAGATTGCCATTTATTTTATTCAAGACAGGTTCTCTTGATAAAGATATTAAAGACCCAGCTTTTATTAAACCTCCTAACGTATACCGGCCGAGGTAAGTCGTACGTAACATTATGTAATAAAACTACATATGTAACCATTGTGGTCAGAGTTTTGATTGTGTCATTAATACAGAGACGTAGCTTGCCTTAGACAGGCCCTGTATTAAAATTTGTTGGGGGGACCAAACGGCCAAAGAACAAATGTGAAGGTTGGCTGGTAGAGAATGCTTTCAGCATTAAGTCCGCCTTTGTACAATATCTTTGTGCATAAAGTTAATAAATAAATAAATAAAATCCCTGGCATAAATTTGCAGTTGACTTCTTCAATGGAGTCGTTGGCACTGTAATTGCTAATGAACGTGTGTAGCTGTGGCCTAAGGGTCCTGTATTTTTGTTAGTAGTTACTGTAGCTTGCTCTACAGCTACGGCTACGCTATTCTACCGCCCGCCCTAGACTGTAGTTCGAGATCGTACATCAGGTGTGAAAATTAAACTCAAGCTTTCCCCGTTAAGACTTATATTCACAAAATGACAACACAAAACACGTATACAGAGATAACTATTACGCATCAACGCACTACTAGTTAATTATTAAAATTGTTTTATTCTTAGCTTTTTTTCTTATTTAAAAACCAAATAAGATTAACTCTGACTGTGAAAGTCCCGTCAAAATCCGTCCAGTTGTTTCGAAAATTAGCCGAAACAAACAGACAGAGAGATCGACAGAGAGACAGACAAAAAAATAAAAAATATGATTTTGTTAATTAGTATATATATTTATTAATGAAGTTTTCATTAAAACATTGTGTAGGTAGGTATGTAGGTGCAACTAAAAACAGCACGCCCGAGGCGCCTAGACGCTCGTAACCGACGTTGAATGCTTTTTATATCTATGTTTTGTTTGTCAATTGACATTGACTCAAACCCGCGATCACAAGCAATCCGTCAGAATTTATCCTTCATACATTTATAATGTATAATTAGCTTGAAGAAGCAACCACCGCACGGTAGGCAGCTCCGATTAAAACGCAAGATTTAAACGTGTCGGAGTCGGAGGTGTAAAATCAATCGGAAGTTCAGACCTTTCGAAGTCGGAGTCGAAGGTCCGTAACATCCCTGGTATCTACTAGCGGATATCCGCGACTTTGTACGCGTCAATCACGTTTCCGCGGGATGATGTATTTATTATACATACAAACGTTTCTCTTAATTCACTCTTATCTATTGCTGAAAACTGCATTAAAATCCGTAGCGTAGTTCAAAAGATCTAAGCGCACAGACAGCGGGAGCGACTTTATTTTGTACTATGTAAAGATGTTTTTTTTCCGCAGAGTGTCTATGGATATTTGGGTAAGGAACGGCTCGAAGATCGGTAAGGTGATGATAGAACTATTTAGCGACATTGTTCCGCAGACATGTCAGTACTTTCTATCCCTTGTCAAGGGAGATTCACAAGGCCACGCTTATATGGGCACCAGATTTTACAGGTAGGTTTGGTTTTTAATCTAATGAACTTTGAGTTACGGAGCTATCAAAACGTTGCTGTAAATAACACTCCGTTTTTATTGTGGATGTCAACTTAATTGGTGAGAAATTAATTGTTGTGTGTTAGTCTCGCAAATACTCTAAAATGAGGCAAAAATGATTTGCGGTGCAAGAACTCTCGTATGGTTCGACCGATTTGAGTATTTTTGGCTGGCCTCAGTAAGTAATAAATGTGAATATGCGGCAGTTGCATGTTCGAACAGAAGTTGTTTATAAAGTTTCAATAATTAAGTTCATATCCACATTTAAGCCCTAAATCTACTGTACTGTAGGTACCTACTGGTAATTTTCCAATAAACTGCGATTAGTAGCTCATAAAAAAGAAAATTAGAAATAACTGAAAAATCGATACGGGTAAGTTTTCCGGCTATTCCTAGTAGTACTACCATGTAGTCCTACCAGTAGTACTACTGGGAATATTCATCCCATTAGTCTTACTTTAAAAACGCAGTAGTGCTACTGGGACTATTCATCCCATTAGACTTACTTTAAAAATGCAGTAGTACTACTGGGAATATTTATCCCATTAGACTTACCGAACTGTAGACCTAATATTAAACTAGACTAACCTTCTTATTGAACTTGAATCTATGACCTAAGATAAAACATTAGCGTGATTGACAGCTCATTACATAGTTTGAAATTGTGTCAAAGAGTAAAATATTGCATTATACCTACTACTTCTGAATGGTTACCAGTATTACAAATTAAAAACTTATAATAATAATAATAATAATAACCATTTATTTCAGGCTACTAAGGCCCATATCATACAAATACATAGGTACATAAAAAACTTAATAAACTAATACATAATTAAAATTATACACGACAGTGGGATTGAGACAGCGGCGTCGTGTTTCGCTGCGTGGTGTCACGTAACCTTCCACGAAAACGTCGGTACGCGACACCCTTCGGCCAGAAGTCCTCCTTCATAAAGATGGACAGATGTTCACTGGGAACTCGCACCATGAAATGAATTATAGTGACGGCGGAATAATTTGGCGATGTGCTCTGTACCGTAAGAGTAAATGTATTGGATCGGTAACTATTAATCATAATAACGTAATAAAGTCAAAACCACATTTAATTACTTGCGCTCCAGATCATGGGAAAAATGAAATAGATCTGAAGATACACGAGTGTAAAAAAAGAGTCAGTGAATCAGACACTATATCAGTGCCCAGTGTCTATAAGAAAACAGTGGCTTCATTAGAAAATACAGGTATTGACCTTATTAACAAGTTGCCCAAATTTTCGGCTATGAAGTCAACTTTATACCGGCATCGCAATAAAACCCTAGAAGTTGAAAAGTTGTACTACAAAAGCTCTTCAGACATTAAGATACCATCTAAATTTGATTCTTTTATCTTAGCTGACTACTATCGAGATGATAGTGCACGAATTTTGGTGTTTGCTTCCAGTGACGCTTAAACAATAATGACAGAAAGTAATTACTTTTTCGGTGATGGCACATTTGGAGCTTGCCCAGTACCCTTTCTTCAGCTGTATAATAAACACTGTGATCTAGGTAGCTCTCAAGAAACTACTAAAATAATACCAGTTATCTATTCCTTTCTCCCAGACAAGACTACACAAACATACGTTACATTTTTGCAATTAATAAAAAGTCAAATACCGCAATGGAACCCTACGCAATTTAAAACGGACTATGAAGATGCTATGATGATGGCTATAAAGTTAGTTTTTCCACAAATAGTATCAAGCGGTTGTTATTATCATTATTGTGAAAGTCTGAAGAGAAAATCGAAAAGTTTAAAATTAAAGAAGTACAGAATTGCAAAATGTTGCCACTTTTACCCAAGGAAATGATTCTAGAGGGTTGGGATTATGTACGTGACGAAATAGAATGCACCGGTATAGAAGAAAATATGAACACGTTTAAGAGTTACATGATCAGGAATTGGCTAAAACCTAATAGTATTGAGAGAATGTGTGTATTTGGCCAACTACACCGCACCACTAACTATTTACAGTCGTGGCATTTTACATTAAACCGTGAAGTTAGTAAGAAAAAGCTAATTTACACCAGCTGCTGAATATTTTACAAAGAGATGCATCATATCAAAAAATGCGTAAAATCCAAATACAAAATAATGTAAAAATTAAAAGAGATCAAGCTGAAACTAAAAGAGATCGCCTTATTCCGGATGCTCAAATGCAATTGATTAATGGAACAATAACTATTGGTCATTTTCTGGAAAAGACACATTTTTTTAATTGATTTATCTATGACACTACTAGGCCTATATTTTATAACCGTAGGACTATTGGGAAAAGAATATAATAGGCAAGTCTTACTATCGGTAAGTCTAATGGGATAAATATTCCCAGTAGTACTACTGGTAGGATTACATGGTAGTACTACTGGGAATAGCCGAAGTTTTCCAGGTATTTTATTCCGACATGACAGCCGCGTGTCTTAATAATTTGTAGGTATATTTGTAAAATATCTTGCAGATCTGGAACTCATTACTAAAGGCCAGAAGATACCTACGAGTATCTTTAAAAAAAATACCAATTCGTTGCTAGATTCTTATAGTAACGTAAATCTATCAACAGAGTAGTGCCTGATTTGTACTGCTGCGGCGGCGACGTGACCAAAGATAACGGGTTCGGTACCTACCAACCTCAGGGCGAAGCGGAACCCAAACGACCTGAAAATTATATATTAAAACACACTGTACCAGGTACGTTATTTTCTTCTATATCCATCCAATCATGGAAACATTTCATATTTTCAATTATATACCACAATGGTGATTGTAGGTAAGTTTTTTATTCAAGTAATATGTTCTTCGGTACCTAACTACTACTGCTATTTATTTTTTACAATAGTAGATTAACCTAAACAATATACCTACATTTCATAATATGTTGTCCGTCGTTGTTGTAATACGTGCGATGGTGATGACGATAACGACGATGATGATGCTAATGACGATGATGACGATAATGATCATAATCAACAACGTCATGCCCATAATAATTATAACTATAATGACGGTAACTATCATGATAATGATTATGGCGATGATGGTGATGATGATTATGATGTTGATAATGATAACGATAAAGATGATGCTATGGTGATGATGCTTATAGCCACTTGTACATAATTATAATGTGTATTTAATAGGAGTTCTGTCAATGGTGGTGTCAGAAGACAACGAAATATATAGCTCTTTCAACATCATATTTAAACCCTTGCCACAGTTTGATGGGAAACATGTTGTATTTGGTAGAGTAAGTGTCTCTAACATAATTATTCAGTTATTGCTAACAGTGATTCGAAATCCAGCAGGGAAGTCTTAGGATAGGGATAGGTGGGATGGATTTGACTCAAACATAAACAAGTATGCGTCCTCCAAACGAATCCTGCATTTCATTTGACTCAATTTGGTCAAAAATTTATACACTCAATGTTTTCCTTTTTTCAAATTTCTACAAAGCGAGTCATTTTGACCTTTCATACCTACAAATACTTTAAGAGTCGAATACCCTATTATTCAAATTGATACCTTAAACCAAAATATGACTCTATTTGTCTGTCTTATTACCTTTTCACGCATAGATTAAATAATTATAAAACTCTGAACAGATTAAGATGAAACTTGTATGGAGATAGTTTCGAGTCCCGATAAAGGACATAAAATAGTTTTTATCGCAATAATCGAAATTAACGCGGGCGCTGTCGCAAGCCAGTATTTATATAATTAGTCAAATTTGAATAGGTAGGTATCTAATTCAAATTATATTGTACCAGATCATAGCAGGGCCGCCTCTGACGCTAGAACGTATAAGCGCGCTAGGGCTGGCTCTTGGTGGCACAACAAACGACTGCATAATACGCTCCATCGGCAGTGTCACACGTATGGGAGTGTATCGCGAGGGTAACCCTAACACCATCAAGTTCCCTCCCAGAAGGAAATAAAACTCATAACAGAAGATTTGGTTTTGGCCAAGTGGTGGAACGGTTCGTGCATTG
Source organism: Herminia tarsipennalis (assembly GCA_945859575.2). NCBI lineage: Eukaryota > Metazoa > Arthropoda > Insecta > Lepidoptera > Erebidae > Herminia > Herminia tarsipennalis. The sequence continues at coordinate 18,782,117 of OX243830.2, forward strand.
GTCGTCAATCTTTAATGACATTACGAACGTCATTGATCGGTTCTATTTAGTGGATGATCTTTTGACAGCAATGAGCGGTCAATATAAATTTTCTATTCATTTAATAAAATTGTGGGTAATTAAATTGTTTGTTTTACTTTTCTTGACTTAAACAAGGGGTTTTTTAGTTACATGCTTCTGTAAATTAGTAAATAAAGAAATAATGACACAGAAGTTAATTGTTTACAAGTTATTGAAAGTCGAATTTTACTAAAACGTCTGAACTGAGAGCCCAATGTTTTCGGCTTTATTGACTAGGCGCAACCTCATTTATTGCAAATTGGAATGAGGTTTTTTACATTTTTTTTTATTTAAAGGTATCATCCGTTCTTTTAAATGGCATGCTTTAAGAGAAAATTGATTCTAAATTTTTCATAGGAGAAAATGTTGTAGGGTAGAGCTGTCGAAAGGAATTAAAAGATCGCTTGCCTAAATAAGTTCGTGAAAGTGAAACAAATCTGGATCCTCAAATCTATCTCGCCTTAATCGGCCCACCGATCGCCTTTGCATGATCAGGTGTATAGCTCTGTGTGTTTTAAAGTAGAATTTAGAAAGCTTTAGGGCTTTGGGAAAAAACGGCTCCAAATGCAATGCTTCTTTCTAATTGCACCCCAAGATACTTACACCTCGGTGCTACCCTCTGTTATGGCTACCAGACAGTTGTCTGTGCAGTCGGAGGCAAGTCGTATGCCAAGGTTCAAAACTGTTGACAGTAGGTATTGAAGGCAGTCAACGTTTTGAACTCGCTATAAGTTCAATTTACGTAATTCTAATCCACCGAACATCCAACCCTATAATAATTTCACATTTTTGCATTAGTAGATGCCACCGCACTGTTATGGTGCAGATAATTGAGAAGAATAGAACAAAAGTAACTTAATCTCGTCTTTTGCACAAAAATAGTTCATTAATATTTAGGCAAGTGAATAAACATAGCGGGAAGTTAATTAGGTACTAATAACCCCCGTTTAGCCACAGGATCACAGAAGACATTAGCTTTTCGTTAAAATACCCAACCTACTAGAACAAATGAGAAGTTGTGTTTAGGTCCTTTTAATTATAACGTGAAGATATCCATTCCGAAAACTGTGAAACCTCTCGGCAATACACTTTTAAAAATGTACCGTGGATTTTCCAGCAGGACTCTGCACCTAGTCACAAGGCACGAACTATTCAAGCATGGCTTGAAACCAACGTTCCGGACTTGAACGGACCGGAGCTAAAGACTGGCCCTCATCTAGCCCAGAACTCAACCCTTTAGACTACAAATTACTATTTTTCTTTGTGATTTCAGGGAACCCTATGTCCGAGAATGCACCCCAGGCTAGGGTGAATAAGGAATGGTTATACATTTTAATAAGGTGATACATTTTATGTAGATTTACTTGAAATTTATCACCTCTATAATGTACACTCGGCTACCGTGTTTTCTAATGCACTCTATATGGAGCACGTGTGACTGATAACCTCTTCTAATAACTTCTTCATATACCATGTACTTACCAGAGGATGTATACCATATACCACTATTGCCATTTGGTATTTCCATTGCCGGAAATAGTGGGATCGTTTGTTCCACCATTTCCATTTCGGCTTCGCAAGGCGTGTGTAGCGCCCAAATTACTTGCCAATTACTAATTGTCTTAGTTTCATATCAAATCACTTTATCAAAGAGATTATAAAAATTAAAAAACGCCTATCCCACCTTAAGCACACCATAGGTATGTATAAATGCCCTAACCATTTGCGATTTGTCGTAATGGAAATAATGGGATGTAATTAGGAAAAAACGCATGTCCCATACATTTTATATTTCCATGGAAATAGACCATCTGTACCAGATGCGTTTAAGGCAACCAATATAAGTCGTTCTTTTTTTAAAGCCCTGCCTGTATGCAATATCGTTTAAAACGAAGAGGGCTGGTAACCACGGGTCGTTGCCAAGACTGTTGTCACCTAAGCTACCCGACGTACAATAACTTTCAACCTATCAAATTATATTTTATCCTCGTTCTCCTACTAGCAGGAGTATACGGGCATTATAGCCCCCGTTCTCCTACCAGAGGATACCCGTAGGAGCACCCAGTAGGAGTAGGTACACGGAAACGGGGTAAATGTGTTGTGCCCTATAGAACCATAGTCCAGATCCATTTTGGTTCTAGCGACACACTTTTTTTCGTATTGGAACCAAACATAGAAATGTTGGTTCTACTGAGAACTATAAAAAATTAGATAGAAAAGATTTTTAAGCAATAAAAATATCATTCCTAGAGTGAAAAGCAGAATAAGAATCCAAAATAAATAAGGGGGGAATTCTCGGACATACGTTTCCCGGAATTCACCTTAGGGTCTTGGGTAACAGATAGAAAATAATCCGAGCATGATTTATAAGTAGGTATGTAAGATTTCAATATTTTCTATTTTTGTACGATTTCTTAAAGTAAAAGTCTTGTTGATATGTCCGAGCTTTGCACCTTACGAAAGATAATGTTGTAGGTACATCATTTTAAATTCGCCTGTACTAATGACTGTTTTAATAGGCACCAGGTTCGACATGCAACATTTGCTTTGACTTATAGCTGCATTAGTGTTTATCTAAGCAATGAATCACGACTCACGACATAAGTTACGGAATGTAATGCATATTAACGTTTTTGGAAAGTAATAATTATAATACTAACAAATAATAACCACATAAGTATGCAATCACACTTTATTGCAAATATATTTAGAAAATAGGTAGAAAAAACTGATTAAATTATCTAATCACATGTATACCTACTACATTCACAATCTAACATTAATTTAATACTTGAAGTACCTAGGTACTGCGAGTACCTACTTCAGCTGTTTAAATACTGTCATGTCTTTTCGTCATTCTATCTTGACAAATAATCCGCAAGATAGCACCAGAGCCAGGAACTGCAAAGAAAGAATTATCACGATTAGGAATTCTCCAACGAACTGTAATCGTCTCTTGATGATGATTTAGTTCTCGATTTATCGCGCTTTGCAATGTTAGTTTTATTAACTTCGCAGACTGTATGTATCGCCCCTTTTAAAGAATAGGGGAAAATTCACAGGAACGAAGTAATATTTACTTTCTCTAATATTATCCCCACAACCACCCCCAGCTCCAAAAAGTATGGCGGGCGAACAAAAAGTTAATGCTTGTTTTTTTCTATGTTTTTAGTTTACAAGTAGGGTACAAGCCCTGTGTCGCACGGGACTTTACAAACATACAAGTCACGGATGCAAAATACACCCAAACTGGGAACAACAATTTGTGGATCACACAAAGTGGTATTATTCCGTGTGGGAATCGAACCCACGACCTCTTGCGTAGCAGTCGAACACACTCCCATTGCGCCACAGAGTCAGTCATAGGGTTACATGTGTCGTGGGGATAAACTGGGTGAACAACGAAAATTAACTCTACCGAATATATTGATCTCTCTTAAACTAACGGCCGGTTTCAATAAACTATCTATCGAGGAATTTGGTTACTAGAGGTAGGATTTTGACATAGGTACTTATTTTGTATGAAGCTTATGTCAAATTTATACCTCTAGTAGCCAAATCCATTGATAGATAAGATTATTGAGACCGGCCGTAAGAGGAAGATCTTGCTTCCCCATAAATTCAAAATGTTTTCACAAAACTTGCACCTCTAGTGCCACGGTAGCGGTTAAAGATATCTATTATTTTCAATTACTTCCTCAGTGTGACACTGATGAAACTACTACTACCTATAATAATGTAAGTAAAGGGTTGGATAATCACCATGATGGCAGCCACGATGACACCGACTGCGCCGACGTAGGACGAGTTTTCTTGCAGGATTGCTACCAACTTATCAGAACACCCCGCCATATACGTCGTAGTAGGGTTTGGAGACGACTGGCATTCTAGTCTCTAAAACATTTTAAACAAAATGTTTAAAAAAATACGTCACTAGGGTATCACATAACATTTCAAAAACCTGTGAACAGCTACCATCACATGTACATAATACATTATAATTACTCATGGATGTACCTACCCAGAGGTACTAGTATAGTATTATATTATCTGTGCCAGAGGGGAGATTTGGGGGTTGAAACCCCCCTTCGTCTGAAATCGTAAAATGTAAGTACATAGTAGGTATACATTAGGCCGGTGTTTAGACTCTGATACCACGGAACCCCTCCCCCCAAATTACCTATTGGATAATATTTCGAGGGGTGTTTTGGTAATAGGAAGTGATTGACACTTCCCTGTCCTGTCTACCATCAACGCAGAGCCTAAGGCCGACCAACGGCGAGAAAAAGAGTACCTAGGTAGCGAGTAGCGATTTTATCGCTCAAGACACGTACATACTTATGTAGATCCTGTGTAAACAAAAGAGATACAGATATTTATAGTTGATCGCTGAGTGTCCCCCCCCCCCCCCCTGGATCCTTTGAGTCTTTGAGTTTTTCGTAATCGTATGTTTATAATTTACTAGCTTGTAATTTTTAATTAAGGCAGGCACTGCCATTTGTGCCCCCCAGAATCAAATCCTGGATCCGCCTATGGCCCACTGGGTGCATGTAGGTAGTGGATTAAGACCCCTACCCTCGTTCAGAGAGGAGGCCTGCTCCTAGCCTACCAGTGGGGACAGGTAGGTATGTATATAAAATAGATACGATATCCTCACCTTGCCAGGATAAAGTTCGATACAGCAACTCTCGGGTAAATAAGAATTCCAGTCTTCAGGTCCCTTGACTCCGCAGCATTGCAAGTAAGTATGCGTATCGTCCCAGGACTTGGTGTACTCGTGTCGAACCCCATAAAACGGTATCGCAGCGTGCATCTCTCTCGCTAGGGTATTGACCACTTGCTCTCGGTATACGAACTGCAGGATCCCGCCGACCAGCATCACGACGAATATGATGAATAGCAATATGTAGTACTGGAAAATTTCATTGGTTGTTTTAGAAGTGTGTAGGTAGGTACTACAAAAAATATAAAGATTCCTACAGGCATCCCGACCGCATAGCAATATTAAAAGTAATTATCATTAGGTATGGGTGTAGGTAGGTAGTCTATTAACCTTGGGGGAAGGTACGGGGCCAGTCGGTCAGTACCTACTTAAAGTTTAAAAATGTAGGAAAGTTTATAAACAATCAGTAAGCAGCTAAATAAACATTACCTCAATAAACTTCACCTCTACACCAGTAATGGGAACGCATGTTTCATGGGAATAATAACATGGCTTATTTATTAAACACCATTGTGGTAGTTACGGAAATACAGAACATTAATTACTAAATAACAGTAATTATAACGACGGAAGTAATTGTCACAACTTTTTATTTTCACAGCTAAACCAATTACCTACCCAGGTAGGCACTTCATGGGCGTACCCAGGAGGGCGATCTGAGGGTTGTAATCCCCCTCCCTCCTACTCCCGAAATCGTAATAGTAGGTACATAGACAATTCTACTAATTAAAACCCCACCGAAATTACCAAAAGTCCCCAATTACCCACATCTACTCGTTATATGTATGTACATACCTACTATTTGGCTACTACCCTCATCCAAATCAGCTGAGACGCGTTCAACGTCTAGTTATACATAAACAAACTAAATTCTAATACAGAGCCCTAGAAAGCTACAGTGGGCACATACCGTCAACAGCATGCACTTAACCTCCATGACAGCCCCGCAGCAACCGAGGAACGACAGCAGCATCATGGCGGCGCCCATCACGACCACGACGGCCACCGACGCGATGAACATGTTGTTGCTCATCAGCGTGTGCGAGAACGAACGGTCTATCCATACCCACAGACCTATGCCTAGTGCTAATGCACCCCCCAACTGGAATATTAACAACATTCATCATCAAAAAATTACTCCCGCACTAGGAAACAATCTCTGTGTCGCGGGGACTTTACAAACATACAAATTACAGACACAAAGAAAGTCACCGAGACTTGGAACAACAATTTGTGAATCACACGAAGTGGTTTCTCGTGTGGGATTCGAACCCTCTCGCACAACATTCGTACGCACTTCCACTGACCCAAAGAGTAATGCACTGATCCAACGAGGCAGTCAACGTCAAGGTTTTTACTAGGTCTCCTGGTGTAGCTACACAATACCAAGAGTACTTACAGATACAAAGATAACCTTCTTAAGTACCTCGCTGGACTAGTGCACACCTAGACAGACATCGTTGGCGGACACGGATTGTAGACCCCATTATGGGAAGGCGTTGAAAGATTCTGTAGATCACAGCGATGTTATGTCTGCGTTGCTCAAACGCGTTGTATAAAAGTTACCTTCAGTACTCTGGGTATTTTATGGTATGGGGCTTAGCTTGCTTTGTAGCTAGCTGGGCTGAGGCCTGGTATCCAAAGGTCCAGGCGACTAAAGGACTAATTTTATTGAAATCGCTCGCTCAAAGCATTGGAGTTGCATATTTATAGGTTACGATTATTTCCTTAGATAGGTGCCTGCATTCCTCTAATAACTTTAGAATAGAAGGGAACTTAGTTAATTAATTAAATATATCCTTTTTTGCTGCGTAGGTATCTATTATAATTTATAATCTATTTTTATTTTTTTTACTATACCCTTTAGCCTGTCTGTAAAGTATGTACCTGTCTACTTGGTTGCCAATCAAAGTCGTAGGTCTACGACCTACAACCGACGCGCCGACGCGGCGTAAATCCACTATTAACACAAGCATTTAGCTTAATTGTAGGGGTCAACAAGATTGCAATCGAGGCACGAGTAGCCATTAGGTACAACTATTTGATAGAACTATAATTCTACAGACTCACAAATAACATTCTTTGTCATAACGTCACGTCTAGGTACTTAACGTGGCGTGCGCGTGCGTAGATATGGTTAGGTAGGTAGCATTGATACCAGGGTAGGTAAGTACGAGTAAGTAGATATTGTATGAAGAAGAAGATACTTACGAAGGTGGCTATATTGATGCATATTAATGAATACTTCATACATCTTCCGCAGCTGTCCATTGATTTTGACCTGCCCAATATCATTCTGTAAATAAGTTAATTACATAGGTACTCAACTGTGTTGTCGGTTATCGCAATAAAAAATATCCTATTTCCTTTCCTGAGACACAAATCCATACCAAATTTCATATTATGAATCGCTTTAGCGGTTTAAGCGTGAAACAGACAGACAGACTTACTTTTATATTTATTATATTAGTATTGATTAAAGAGGTAGATATGCTTTACCTACGTAGGTAGGTAGGTACAGAATTGAATCCTATCTATTATTTAAACTATTGACGTGAACCCACTCCCAACATAAGCAATTTAGATTAGCTGGAAGGGTTAACAGAATGGCTAGTAATGTGCTGCTTTAAAAAAATATCGAATCCTAACTACCAAAGAGAAACTAGGCACCTAGGTTCCAATATCATCTCGAGTCTCGTCTATTTTAAAACCAGTACCTACTTTACCTGCAAGCTATCCTTGTCCCGGCACTTCAACATTTGCTATAACTACCCTAAGAACGACTAGTAAAATATAGTCATACAAGTTTTTCATGCAGTTTATCGAGTACATCGGCGGGTAACGAATGTCATGCAACAATCCAGACTACATATGTAGGTACTGCTAGTCGTTTGACTACACGCAATTCCCAGAACAATTATGAAAGGTAGGTACAATAACGAGCTTAAGATGAGGCAAAAATAAAAAAGAAACCGGAAAAGAGCATATGGGACCATGATCAGTGTAGGGTTCCGCATCTGTTACTATAAATAAAATTACTAATGCACTATATAAGAAAAAATACGATCTTAAAAAGTGCGCCAGCAAAAGAGCGTATCTATGTGGAACTTATGTCCTTATGTTGAAAAGCGCAGTTTTCGCGCAATAGCTCAAAGACGGTATATCTGATCATGTTGAAAATAATTTCAGTTGAAAGTATTTATTAAGCGTTACCTAAGTACCTTTGTATTTTTGAAGTGAAAACTTATTTAGCGGCGTTGTGCACTTGTTGGAATGGGTACAAGATTTTAAACTCGCGTTAGTAGGTCTACTCTCTTTCTTTAATACAAAATTCATAAATTTTCGTATACTTAAATTTCTTAAATTTACGGGGACTATTCTTATTCTTTTTTTGGATAAGCACAATAAGTCCGAACCCATATACAAATTTCAGGAACGAGTGGGTTGAATTGATGTTGTTGCCTCTATATATTACCAAATCATTTTTGATCGAAACTTCGTTTTCATTGAATCAAAGTAGCCCCCAGGACACGTGACGTGATCGAAAATTCGAAAGATGGAGGGGGACCAATGAAATATTGCTACAATATCATTAGAATACGAAGGTCGCCACCATCTACAATGTTATTATAGCTCAGGTGGGAAAATGGGGCGGTCCAGAAACCAAAAAACAGACCCCAGTTCGAGTCCGATACCTACAAATTATTTTTTTCTCTTTTTTATTTTAATTTTTGATTTTGGCTTTTTGATTTGTGATTTATTATTTCATATTTTTTTATTATTATGTCAGTAAGATTAAAAATTATTATTCAAATTTCATCGGTATGTTATATAATGTTCAAGTTTTCACTTCTGCCGGTGAATATGGTTCCCTATTTAGAACACAGCGGGTTCTGTTTTTTTTCTTTGGAAAATTATGACGGAAACCTAATGCTTTGTGGAACTACGTGACCAACACATTAGATAGGTGCGTTCATGGTAGTAGTCAAATGTAATTTCCAGGTTTTAGGTGTAGCTGCATAAATAGAGACAGATAGAGAAACAGACTTTTCCTGGTACCTCGTGGAGCATTTGCCTATATAGGTACCTGTAATGTCAGAAAAATCACGAGCACGAGGTAGATAGATACATCCACATGTCGACGAGGCCATGATGATATATGAAAGGATTTTGTAAACATTAAATTTAATCGACAATAAGCCTTAGGTACCAAACTTATCTATTTCGGGAAACCTGTACCTAGGTACCTATTCAAAACGCGATAGTATGCTTGAGTTTGATAAATTGAAAGACACCTACCTACGAGTAAGCACAAAAGCACCACAATTTCACAAGCAGAAAGGCATGGTGATTAGTTGGTTGTATTTTAAATATTCTTGAATTAATATAAATAAAGATACATTTGTTTACTGGGCGACAGGATTACATCGGAGTATCGGACATATTTTGACTGGTCGATAGTTAAGTAGGTAAGTACTGTGCTAGGTAATCTAGAATGCCGTGGCGTAAATTGTTTATTTATCTAAGTTTTCCTCCAAAAAGTTGGTCTGGGCAAGTAGATACCTACGTACCTACCTCCTTTTCTTTCAACAATGACATATTTAAGAGGAACACACGTGTGCGATAACCATCTTTTAAGATCCAATCTCGAGACCAAAACGATACAAAAGAATTACCTAGATACATATAAGTAGGTATAACAACAATGTACCTAGGTAAATACAAATTATCTAGCTATAGAATGTGTCTGAAGTGGGTAAGCGCCACTGCTTAGATTGCCTCCCCATATAATTTGGTTTCTAATTGATATTTTGCAAAAATGGAGGTAGATAATCTAATATATATTAGTGCAATACATAGGTGGTACCTACTAAAACCGCTAAAGGGATTAAGTACCTACGTAGGTATGGTATGTATGTTAAATTTTTATCGCATAAATTTTGAATTGTATTATTTGTAAGAACTCAGGCACTTCAGTAGGTAGGTAGTACCTAATTCCACAGCAGGCAACTGCCTAGTTAGAGCTTGTACATGAACATAGGCGGTTATTTCTATTAGTATCTACGGCTGGATCTACATCTACACTAATCTATATATATAAAAATGAATGATTGTCTGTATGTCCTTTATAGAATCGTAAACTATGCATTTGATCATGTGATGATCTTCAGCAAAGTGTTGTGCATGAGCCCACCAAGGTTTACGGGTATAGGTAGCTGGGCATCAATAAAAAATGTTGCAAAAATCTAGTAGTATTTTTGTATGTAACGAATACTTCTGGACCGATTTTAAATATTCTTTCACCATTAGAAAGCTATATTTTTGGGAAGTAATATAGGCTATACTTTATTGTCCAAAAAAATAGAGATCCCCACGAAAATTGAAATAATGTAACTCAAGGTATAAAAAACTACGAAAGACACCCGTGCGAAGCCGGGGCAGCTAGTACCTATTATATATCTAAGTATAACCAAATAATATAGGTAGGTACTTTGTTATAGCAGTTACCTACAAGTAAACATATATGTATGTCATACGTGCACATTAAGTTGACGATCACTTGCAATACCTAACGCGGATTGCGCGGACGCAATGTGCCTCAAGGTGATACGGATAACACAAGGTCCATCTAATACATTCTAATACTATAGACATAGTGAAAGTTACATTAATCCTACCTATTTTTCATTAACAAAACGGCTTGGGAAAAACAAACAAGGGGCCATGCAACGATTAAAATCGATAACAACATTTAAAATTGCATTCGTTCTGGTTTATTCGTAGTGATACTTACAGTCGCTAAATTCGAGTATTGTAGAGAACCGTTAACCAAAACGGTTTCACTTTCCCATCACTGTTTGTCACGTCACTGGTTAGTACGATAATTTACTGTTGAACTGTTCATTCACGAGTTGTTTATATTGTTCATTGTCTGCGGCGGTAAGTGCGCCGTGATCAGTAGTACGGACGCAACTGGTTTTGCCGAGTCGAGTGAAGCACGCGGCGACGCCCCACCTAACGGCGTGGCATAGGTGGAATGGGACAGCCTTCGTAGGGTCTAGTAACTTGTTTATGTGTTTGCAACTAGGTCAGGTCACTTGATTAATGAGTAGGTGCAGGGATTATCAGATGAATTTCGTCAAGTTGACCATTGTTACAAAAAGCTACTTCGTAAATACCTACATAGCTATACATATATACGTAGAATGTGCGTAGAATCCGTGTAAACAAATGGACGTTGTTTAGCTGCTTCATTCATTGTTTGGTTAATTTCAAATTCCCAAAAAAAATATTGGATCCACGCCTGATACATCTTTGCTTTCCCTTTAATGGCTTAATCCATACTTCACTACATAGTATAAAACAAAGTCGCTTTCTCTGTCCCTATATCCCTATGTATGCTTAAATCTTTAAAACCACGCAACGGATTTTGATGCGGTTTTTTTAATAGATAGAGTGATTAAAGAGGAAGGTTTACATGTATAATAACATCCATTAGGTAAATAGTGGAGAAATAAGGAGCGGAGCAGCAAAAGAAACGTTGCAAAAACGGAGAAAATTTACGCAGACGAAGTTGCGCGGGTCAGCTAGTAATATTATAAATGTGAAAGTAACTGCCTGTCTGTCTGTCTGTTACGCTTTCACGCTCAAACAGCTAAACCGATTTAGATGAAATTTGGTTTGGAGATAGTTTGAGTCCTGGGGAAGGACATAGGATAGTTTTTTTCGCAATAACCGTCATCCACGCGGGCGGAGTCGCGGGCGAAAGCTAGTAATATTATAAACGCGAAAGTATATGAGAGTGCATGGATTGTTTATTCCTTCACGCAAAAACTACTGACTGAAAACTATCCTATTTCCTTTTCAGAGACTCAAACTAATTTCATACCAAACTTGTATCTAAATCGTTTTAGCGGTTTAAGCGTGAAAACAAATAAACAGACAAGACAGAGTTACTTTTACATTTATAAGATTAGTTTGGATACACCAGATCCCACATACACTATAAACATCGTACACGGGCGAAGCCTTGTTATACATAACTACTTGTTGCATTTTTTATCGTTCGGTTAAAACAAACGCACTAAAACCAGCGTTAAAAAAAAAGGGGTTAAAAGGTCACCGACTCAACAACGCTATCCCTTTGTTGACATGCATATGCCACGGTAGGTAATGATTCCTTAGCACGCAGCCCTTGTTTGTCTGCCCCATTAACGGTATAAAAACAGTAATAAAATAGATAAAGAAAACAACAAAATGTCACAGTTTGTTTTATTAGCTTTTTGTTAATAAACGTTCACCTCAACTCAACAAAACTCTGGTGGTACTATGAATCAACGCTGTTACATCAATATGAGCATACTGCGTCCACTACCAACTAAGGTGTAATTGAGCTTTGGTTTACATTAAATCATAATCTGACAAAATAGATGTTTTGATTTGACATGTTACCATTTATGAAATTCGAGTGATCGAGATTATTGTGAGAAGAGATTAAATATCTGTTTTTAAAATAATAGAATTTAAAATCAGACCAGCTGCCCTGCCGCTGAGGAGCATAGGCCGTTTTGTGGAGTGTTCTGTGAGCATAGTATGCCTATGCTGCTGCTCTGCCTTTGGGCCAAGGCCAATAGATAGACCAAATAATATTATAGGTACAGGAATGGTCAACTTGAACAAAATGTAGACGTCTTTCTAAAAAGTCAAATGTAATTTTGTTTTTAATTTTAATATAATAAACCAGCGAAATGTATTTGGATACCAAATCGGGAATTTATATGGGAATCGAAATGGTAAGTATAAAATAAAACAGAATCTTGATCACGCGATGATCATAATTATTGACACCAACCCCGTTAAATAAACTATAAACTAAATAGACAAACCAGTGCTTTGACTCGTGAAATATAACATGATATCGAATGAAAATCGATATACTTATTTATACTAAAGTGAATTTTCCCTCACAGTTACTTTTATTAAATTAGTTTCTATTAAATCTCACAATATTCTCACTTACTTCTATACTGCTCGTTTAACTTAGTCTTTGCCTGCCGCGCCCCTGTAACACCTACAGGGGCGCGGGGGACAGCGGGGATAG